>JBBJLR010000111.1:4973293-4987601 GCA_037577145.1 Brachypetersius gabonensis
GAAACAGAAAACCACGGGCACGTGACGAACATAAAACAGAAAAACCAGTCACGTGACCGGGAACCAGGGCCTACACCTGACTGAACCGTTACACTGTGTTAGAATGCAGCTGCAGGTATCATTACAGAACATGAGTGGGATTATCTGGCTTGATTTTACAGCCTCTCTAGTTGTATAAATGGATTTAGGATTAAATGTTACTTGTAATTACAGCAAAGACATTAATACTCATGGAATTTATATACAATAAATACGAGAATGGTAACATTCCGGCTCCTGGTTAAATTCCGTACAGACTTTAAGATTCTGCTTCTCACTTTCAAGACCCTCCATAACCCCTATCTTTCTGATCTACTTCACATCTGCACACTTTCTCATACTCTTAGGTCACCTTCTTCCATCAGTCTCACTATACCTCCTGCCTATTTGGCCACCATGTCCAGAGCCTTCAGCTGTGTCTTCAGATGTCACCACACATCTCTCTAAGCTTTCTTATTTAGTCTGCACTAAAGGCTTATGCTATAACTATTTTATTACTGAACTATAACTTATTATGCTACATTTTCTGTCTTGTTACACTGATGCACACTACTGTATGTTTGATTTTACTATGTATTGTAAGAGTTCATTGAAAGGGGCCTA
Organism: Brachypetersius gabonensis; assembly: GCA_037577145.1. Taxonomy (NCBI): domain Eukaryota; kingdom Metazoa; phylum Chordata; class Actinopteri; order Characiformes; family Alestidae; genus Brachypetersius; species Brachypetersius gabonensis. The sequence continues at coordinate 4,973,936 of JBBJLR010000111.1, forward strand.
TAAATAAAATTCATTATTATTCTATTATTATCATATTATCAGGGTTAGGGATAGGGGATAGGGTTTAATGGTTGGGAATCATAAAGTGGCAATCCGTCACCTCCTAAAAAAATGAGTTGCTAAGCCATAAAAACAAATATCCAAAAATAACAAAGATGTCACTTGCCAGCTTTACCAGTGTTGATTCTGAAACTGCATGTATGATAATGTCAGCATTGACGCTGCTGCTTGTGGCGTTGGTCACGCTGACTAGACTCTTCGATAAATTCCATGAGTACTAATGTCAGAGCTATAAAGTAACATTTAATCCTAAATCCACTTCGACAACTAGAGAGGCTGTAATTACTTGCTAGGAAGTACTGCTTCTGTTCTCAAGGCTTCCTGGAGTTGGTCATTTTAACTAGACTGAACAGATGCTAGTTCTTACTCCTTTCATTGATAGCAGTCTTGATTGTCTTTGACACCTTTGGCAGATCTGAGTTTCTCCAAGACAATATTTGGACAACATTTGGTTCCATGTCAGATGAGCTTGGGCCCAGAGATCTCACCTGGGCTTCTGCACAAAACTGATGTGTGGCTTCCTCTTTGCCTTTTGGGGCAGCTGGGTGGCGTCATGGTTAGGGCGTTGAGCCTGAGATCAGAAGGCAGCACCCTGGCAGCACTCTGCTTATGGGTGGCAGCACCCTGCTTATGGGTGGCAGCACCCTGCTTATGGGTGGCAGCACCCTGCTTATGGGTGGCAGCACCCTGCTTATTGGTGGCAGCACTCTGCTTTAAACGCAGAGAAGGAATTTCACAATATTCACACTGTGCGCTTAATACAGTTTCGAGAAGCATTTTTTGGCATCTTTTGTGTCCCAACTGTCTTGGAAATGGGGTTTATATTCTAAATGAAACAGATATTCCAAGTCTGGAGGATAAAACAGCCAAAATCCTAAAACATGTTTGTCAGTTGTTTAGAGCAGTGGCTCCCAACCTTTTTTCCTTTTTCCCCCTTTCCTGTGTCCAAGACAAGCCAGGCCCCCCTACGACTCCTACTACACAAAAACAATAAAGTGATTAATAACTTTTATTTGCAAAAAAAAAAAGTGGTTGTAGGTTTTTGCTCTTATACTCTTATACACACACACACACACACACCACGTTTCTCTATGAATTTAATGTGTACAATTAAAATTTTGGCAAACTCATTGCAGACAAAATTCTGCACACCCCTTGTGATCTCTAGCGCCCCCTAAGGGGGCTCAGACCCCAGGTTGGGAACCACTGGTTTAGAGGAAAGGTGCTAGGCAATTAAGCGTTAAAACAAAGAAATACACATTAGACTCAACCTTACAGGGAACAGGCATTTTTACGGTAACACTGCTTTAAACTTTTATCTTAGTGATGTTATCAATTTGGAATTTAACCATAAGTCAGATATTATTGCATGCTTTATTGCAACATAAGTAAAACCACACATTTCTTTTTCACTTGCCTTAGAAGGCAGTGCCTTCAGGTCTCAGTGTGGGGTTTACACACTGGTTGACAACTGGCAGATTTACCTCTTTTGTGTCTATAGTGTTCTTATATCAACTGTAAACCTGCAGGCTGGTGCTTGATTTTGAAATGTGATTTAGGAACATAGTCAGGAGACGTTTGGAGATGTAGGAGGGTGCTCCCACAGCAGTGAGTTTGGCCTTAGCAAGGACGGGAGGAAGCAGCAGGCTCAGAATCTATTTCTGCTGCCATCACTGCAGAGTCAAGACCTGAGGACTGATACCTTGCATTTCACCGAATTACTATTTACAATAAAATGGCTTACATTTTAATACACAGACCTGCATGAGTTTTTATGATATAAATTCTATGTTCACAATGAGAAAGCATTTCGGCGTAAGGTGTTTGTCACTTAAAAGTTAATTCTGTGGAAATTCCTCTGCTGCAGTTGCAGCTTAGTGGTTAATGAGTTATCCTTAAAACCAGAACACGTGGGTTTGGATCCCAGGACTGCTAGTGGCACTACTGAGGCTCCATGGGGAACTGTGTTCCTGGCTGTCCGCTGCCTCACATAGTGAATGGGTAAATATAGATAAAGGATTCTGTGCTGTACACAGTGCACTGTGTGTGTTCACGTTTGACAAATGGACACTTTACTTACCCAAACCTTTCCTGACACCATCCATCAATCCATTATCTACCCGTTTTCCCGCACTCGGGGGCGGGGCTTTCCTGATACGTCCTTGGTAAAATTCACTATACCTCCGGGTATTTTATCTGTATTTAGCTAGATTTGAATACAGATAAATTCAATTTGAAATGAGAGCCTTTAATTTGGTCCAATTATCTGACTGATGACGCTTCATGAGAACGCAGTTACAGAGAAGAACCAGGTTGGTTACGTCGCATCAAATAAAACTGGACTTCCGGCCGGACACCGTGCAACACCTCCATAGCCCACAAGAAGGCGCCCTGCTGCTAAGAAAGAGGAGTATCATGACCTCCGTGCTGTTTTCTTCGGGTAAACAATTTACATCTACATTTACAGCATTTATCAGACGCTTTTATCCAAAGCGACTTCCTTTCCCTACCTACAGGGGGCAGTCTCCCTGGAACAACTCGAGGTTAAGGGTCTTGCTCAGGAACCCAGTGGTGGTGCTGAAGCGAGGAATCGAACCCATGACCTCTTGGTTCAGAGGCACCAAACAATCTACTGCAAGTTACAGGATAAATTAATGTCACAGTTTTCAGTGCATGAAGCGTAAACTGCGTCACGTACCTCCATATATATGTTTTTCTGGTATAAGAGGTAATTAGACCAAAACCTTTATATGTTGTTTTAACCTGAACAGACTATTGTATTTCTAACTTATATGCTTGTACTACCACAAAATTACTTATTTCTATAATGGCAAAATTAAAATGCTTTGAACGCAGACAAACCTCTAACAAAAAGTATATTTTCATGAGGGTAGTGTAGTTCATGGCCTCTGTATGGTGAAGTCTAAGACACTGTGGGCCTCAGCAGCACCAGGTCCTTCTGAGACACACCTGACGTTTTCTTGTTATGCGTCATCACGCACCTGTTTGTGAACCAAAAATCTGAATAAAATAAAATGTGTCACGTCTCAGAAAAAGGTACGTGGTTCCCTACTTTTCTAATCTGAAAACATGAGTCACATTTTGTCACTAATGAAAACATTACGTTACAAAAAATTGGAAACTGCGAAAATAAATAAGATGATTTAATCTGGTTTCTTATCAAAATGTCAAATATCAACCCTGTAACCACAGAACATGTGACACCTTTCTACTATAAAGAGCATTCATGTATATTATGACGTTCGTTTCTTACTGCGATCATGTTGTCAGACAGCACACATGAACACCGTCATAAAAAACAGAGGATAAATATCTGGATTTAATGGTGAAGTGTTTTATACTTCGGAATGTTTTTTTTTTTTTAATAACGATTTTATAAAAGTCCAGGAAATATTTTTTTCAAGTGTTGCAAAGTTATTTTTACCATTTCTGTAAACTGTAAAAATTATCTGTAAAAATTCTATTCAATGAACTAGTAATGCTTTCATTCACATAAGAATATATACATTAATATCTATTTATCTATCTATCTATCTATCTATATATACCTATTGTCTCATCATATTTGTCACTGACAGATGCTTTAAATTGTTTATTAGCCGTCCGAGTCAAAATACAGCTTACAGGAGTTTCATTTGTACAAATATACAGTCGTGGTTCATAAGGCAGAGTGGCCTCCAGCACATTCATCTTTATCAGAGCCCGTGCTGCCCCTCAGAGAGCCGCTGCATACGTGGGGTAGGCCTCGGTCAGGGCCTTGCTCATGCCCGGTAAAAACACGTAAGCCACGGGCGGGTGCGGGGCGGAGGCCGTCCAGCCCGGGTAGCTGCAGGGCACCATGTATCCTGGGTTTGCGGGGCTGTGGTGTGAGTGCGTGGCGCCCCCGAGGACCCCCATGGCGGGAAACGCAGCAACACGACCGGGGTATTCAAGTGAGCCGTGCGCAAAGGTGGACGTGTTCAGCTCGGACATTTTCGAGTGTAAGTCCGGATACGGGTACGGGCTGGCGGGCAGGGGTCCTAGCAGCGCGCGGGTCGCGGCGGCCAGGGCTGCAGCCTGCTCCGCAGCCCCGCCCTGCAACAGCGCCCCCTTCAGGGAGTCGGGCTCCCCGAGGCTGTACGCTGCGCTCAGCTGGTACCGGTCCTTCCGCGCCGCGCTCTTGGGCTTTCTCCGCGGTCTGTACTTGTAGTCCGGGTGCTCCTTCATGTGCACCGCCCGGAGCCGCTTGGCCTCGTCGATGAACGGCCTCTTCTCCGAGTCCGACAGGAGCTTCCACTCTCCACCCAGCCGCCTGCTGATCTCCGAGTTGTGCATCTTTGGGTTGTCCAGTGCCATCTTTCTCCTCTGAGCCCGGGACCACACCATGAAGGCGTTCATCGGGCGCTTCACGTGTTCGCTCGGCTTCGACATCGTCCCTTCGGTTTTTCCTCGGGCGCCGAGACCCCCTTCCCAAAACGAAAGCGCTCTTCAGCTGGAACAGACCCTCGTAATCCTCACGCATGGGGGACAGGACGCGTCGCGGTTAGGGCTGTGGCATGTTTTATCAAACTTTTATTTTTCCTCAAGCAAAGAAAACAACCCGCGCTCAGGTCAAAGTGAGAAATAAAACTTTTCAGTGCCACGTGGAGGTCCGTCGGCTTTTCAGGAGTGTCCGCTTGAGAAGAATTGAAGAAGTGATGCACAGAAGAGCTGATAGACCCGAAGGCTCCCCGAGAGTTTCTTCAACAGGTGCTCGGTGGTCGGGCTGCGGAGGAAAACAAGCGTCAGTGATATCAGGAGCGGACCTTCTGGGCGGCGCGTTCTCCCCACGCGCGCGCGCGCGCATTCGGCGCCTTATCTAGTTAAGAGAACTGACTCCAGACCTGCTCTAACTTTCATAAACACTTGAATCACCCACTGAACCCCTTATCAGAGCTCTCTCTGTGGCTTGTAAGCTTATCACATTATTTACTAAGGAGATACAGTCCTCTCTAGAATCCGACAGAATTACTGGCACCTTGATAATGAAGAATAAGGGAAACCTGAGAGAGGAAGACATTATTCTGAAACACCCCTACCTCAGAGTGAAGATCTTTAAAGACCTTAAAGAGCTAAAATTGGATCTGATTGGAAGAGATCACAGCAGGACAGATCGAGCACTAGTATATTAGTTAAACCGGTCGGTTAGGTCTCATGTGCGGTTTATATGACTTGTGTTTCCCTAGAGAGCGAGTCCCTAGAGAGACCTCCCAGTCAGAGTGGTGCTGAGAGAATGACTGCTGGAGTGAAAGAGTAGCAGGAGGATTAAGATGATAATGGATGTCTGCCCGTGCCAGGAGCCTCTGAAAGAACAGGTGCAGACGGACGAGTGTAAGGTACTGTGTGGGGAACACATGAACCTTGCGCTCTGTGAAAGCCCTGTTCTTCTGAGAGATGGTCCATCCCCTGCCGCTCCATGGCCATATCTCTCAGAAGAACGGAGCTTTCACAGAGCGCAAGGTTCATGTGTTTGGAGACCATTAGAAACTCAAAGTTTTCTTCTTACCTTCAATTCCCAGAACAAGACTTATATAAATGAGAAGTGTAACCTTCTGAGAGACATGGGTTTAGAGACTTAAACTCTTCCCAACACCGCTGTGTGAATCCTTTTGACTTGGTGTGTTGATCTAGAACAGAGCATTTCACATAAAAACACTCTTTTCAAGGCTTCTTCAACTTCTCACTCATCCATTCCAACCGTGTGATTTAAGAGATTTTCGACGGCGCCACCTGGGGTTCCTTTACGGTGTTGTATTATTTTTAAGCCTGTGGGTGAGTTTGTTGGACTTTGTTCTTATTTAGTGATCCAAAACGTTGGAAACATTACTTAAAAACTTTCAAGAATTTCCATGTTTGGTTTTTATTCAGCGTGTACAAAAAACGATAGCTAAAGGAGTAGCTTGGTAAGGGAGTTTTCTTTTTAAGTCATAGGCAAAATGCTTCCATAGTGGCTTCACAGTTCCAGTATTTCATTACATAACATTACATTCATTTGGTGGACATTTTTATCCATCCATCCATCCATTATCTACCCCTTAGTCCTGCAGTCAGGGTCGGGGGGACATTTTTATCCAATAATTTTATTTATTTCAGAAATATTTTATAAACACGGGTTCAGGGGTTCAGGGGTCCCTGCTGGTGATTCGCTCTGATAAAGGTTCATCTCCTGTGAACCTTCAGCTCTTTCCTGGGGCAGCTGGTGGCCTGGTGGTTAGGGAGCTACCCCTGTGATCAAAACGTTGCGGGTTCAAATCCCAAGACTGATCATTGCAACCCTGAGGTTCCCTTGACTACGGCACCGTCCCCACACTCTGCTCTGGGTGCTGTGCTCCTGCTGCCCGCTGCTTCACTCGGTGATGGGTTGAATGCAGAAGAAGTTGTTTGTGCTGAACGCTGCGGTGTTCACTTACGACAGAATCGTCACTTCATCTGTAGCTTTAGTCTGAACAGTGTAGTGTTGATGAAAAAACGTCTTTCTTATTCCTTCAAAGGAAGTAGCTACTGTTTACTCAGAACACTCTCATGGCTCTGGCTGTGAGGGGCCAGTGTTCAGCTTCACTGTGTATACAAAGAGAAGCCTTACCAGGCTGCGCATGCATTTTTGCTACCTTTGACAAGCCATTGCTTTCACCAGGCAACCTCTATTAAAATCAGTCCTTTAAATATTTTCACAGAGAAATTAAAAGAATCTTTTACGGAGCCCAGGAACATTTAAAAGCTTTATGCAGGAGCCCGTTTGCAGACCTCAGCGTTCGAGCTCAGTGTGGAGGACTTCAGAACAATGCGCTGAAATGAAATTACAGACAAACGATTCAAAGCCTGGTTTGCCTTTTCCTCTCTTAAAAAGTCTACGGTCATAAAGCTGGGGTTGAATTGCATGGGTGATCTGAATTATCTCTGGAGAAGAAGGCTGAAGAAAAGAAAAGTTCTTTAGAGAAAAGGGAAGGAGGGAACAATGTGTTCAAAAAAGGCTTTTGCTTCTCATCACTGAAGAAGAGGCCCCTTCTCTTCACACAGCTGTGCTCTGTTCTTCCTCACAATGATGTAACCTTGGTGCCATAGCTCATGGTGCTCTGCTCACTTGCATGTGGAAGAACAGGGAGGTGCTGCAGTAGGCACTGAAGAATATGTAAGAAACATCAATAATAGAACTGTGCCTGGTTTAGGTGAACTTTGGGTTGACTGGAACACTGCCACTGTGAACACACAGGGAACGCATTCGGTCACTCCTGCCTCCCTCGGCAGCGAGTGCACAGAAAAGTAACAGGAAGTGTTCGAACACAGCCCCCTATATGTTATATATGATGGCCTTTCCTTACTCAGACTTACCAAAGTCATTTTCAACCCACACTTGAGTTCATACTGATCGCCTTAAAAAGGCATGCAACCTTTTAAAGGCTTATTTTGCAATGCCATAAACAACATTACCTGGGTCCTGAGTATAAACTCCTCGGCTGCTCATCAGAGGCATTTCATTCATTCACACAATTTATTTCAGTTTGTGAAGCTGCTTTGTGACAATGACCATTGTTAAAGGCTCTATATAAATAAAACTGAATTGAATTAAAGCGTTAGTTCAGGCCAATTTTGTTCTTTTTTGCTAAAAAGAACAAAAGTAAATAGTCAATGCAATATCTGTATGACATCATCACTGGCTTCCATTCATTGCCAGCAACATTGGCATGTGAGGTTGTACCTCTCTTGTAAATCAGTTGTTGTCGCTGTAATGGAGGAGTGAAGAACATTTAATGAACACGTAAAGGTTCAAAATCAATTCAACGTTTTCTAGAACAAATCCCAGCCAGGAACCACATGGGGACCTTTATTTATTTTTTAAAGTATCATCCAGACCATTGTAGCGTTAGTCAAAGTCTCAATCGTTTTAAGCTTCTTTCCATTCCAGTGTCCACCTCAGTGTCCTCCTCTGTCCCTGCCATAGAGGCCAGAGTCCAGCTGACATCACAAGCTGTTTTGTTGGCTGTTCTTTGTGGTCTGTAATGAATCTAATGACTGTGAAAGGAGGGAGGAGGAGAACTCCAGCGAGGGAGAAGGATGGTCACGCTGTGTGGCTAATGCCCTGAAATTTGTGACTCTGGTGAATGAGGACAATGGGAGTGAATGGCGAGACAATGACCAGTGTTTTTGTCCACTCAATTTGTCTTTGGTCCCTCAACCTAATCACATTCACTGGGAGTCTTTTGAAGCTTTGGCTTGGGAGGAAAACTGTTGAGCGCCTTTTTTCACTGAACAAAAGGGAAGAAAGGGTCGGAATCCTCATCTATCAGCAAGGCACCAGGATTTAAAGAGAAGGATCAGGATCCCAAAGAAACAGAATGAAAAGAGGGAGAATAGGAAGAAAGGCCAAGTACTCTTGCCTTGACAAGACATCAAAATTTGTTGATCAGTTCCTGCTCTAGAAGTTCTTTTCAGTCATTGGGGACCGGACCTTGTATTCTTCACTTCACATTTCCAGCATTAAAGAGATGTGAAACATTTCTCTTGGAGTTAAATCTACACTTGACTTAGTTTTCAGGTCACATTTAGACCAGCTGGTGTGTTCATAGCTAGACTGAAGGCATGGCAACCTTAACTAGCACATTGTGGAGTTACCACTGGTGACGAGGACGAGGACGAGGACATCACATGGAAGCCCTGGAGTATTCAGGGAAAGAATCGATGTCTAATGAGCCAGGTATGTTTGAACCCTGACCTCTTGGTCCAGAGGCAGGAATCCTAGCCACTAGGCCTCTGTTATAAGAGAAAGAATTCTGAAGGCATGCAGATCATTCCGAATCGCTGTAGACTGATTCATAATTTTTAATAAAGTGGTTGAAATGGAATTATTTCCCCAATAAAGGAATATAGCAACAGAATTTGACTGAGACACAAGTTCAGTCTGTTACTGCTCTATTGACCTAAAAAATGTTCATTTACCAAAATACTTCTTTAATGAACCATTCATTAAAAGGTGCATTAGGGGGGAATAGAAATTCCTTCAGCAATGCCCATAAGAACCTTTTCTGACTTGCACTCATTAGATTAAAGGCTGGTTGGCTCTAAACTGGCATTACTACCCTTCATTTTCTTTCTCCCTTCCTGAGTGTTTTAAATGAAGGAAAATCAATTGTTTGGGTTTAAAAAAAAAAATTTAAAAAAAATCACAAATTGTGATTTGTGTTCAATGTCAGACATTTGTGACAAACAAACCAGAAAAGGTCCAAAATGAACTCCCAGAGATAAGAATGTTTACTCTTCTTACGTTTATATTTTAGAGCTAGATATTGTTCTGACAGGAAAAATCTACAGGCTCCTGAAACGCTGCTGACCAAGGATTCCTTACAGGCATTTAAAGTGTGTGCAGTCTGCATCAGCATAAGATTACTGCTCCAGGGAGATATACCAGGTATCCTCAGAAAGAATGGATTTTGGTTATCTATTTCATATTTGCCCCCAACCTTGTGCATTAAAAGCCCCTTTCTGAATGAAAGAGTCAAGTCATGCATTCCTTCACATGTGCACCTTTGAACTGGACACAATGGGACCCTCCTCTGCAAACATCTCACACTTTGTGTGCCCATCGCAGAGCAGAAAGGCTCAAAGTATCGCTTACGCTTTCAAGATTGCAAACATGCAAACGGAGAGGGCAAGGGAGTGAGACTCGACACCTGTTTTGCTCAACACTTCCACTCTTGTTCACAGTTAAACTACTATTCTGCCTTTAGGGCAATTCCTTTTATGCACAGCCATAATGTGTTCTTAAAGCTGTGCAGGACGTCAAAGCACACTGTAAACAAAGGCCCAGCAGCCCCTTCGGCGGCACACAGCCTTTACATCCATCATCTGTGCAAAAAGCATCAGAACAATACCGAGGTGGGGGCTTTCCTTCTCCTGCTCACTACTAACTTCCCTAAAGTCCTCTGGCTATGAGAGAGATTTCTATGCTGAGAATAAAAGTGGCACAATGCTGAAACTGAATAATTCATGCCTGTCCAATATTTTTTCTTTAAAAGCTACTAAACTTTTTTAAATGACCAGATCTTTGAAACATGAAACATTTCAGGTTTTCTTCCCTTCAGTGTCCAGTTCAGGACCTCCCTGTTGACACTGGCATGGTTTATGTTGCTGAGAGTTCACTTAATAAGTTTTCCAAGGTTGGCAAACATGTAATGCCCACAAAATCAGTTTTTCTAAAAGACTCTCTCAAATTTTCAAAAATAAATTGACATTAAAGTTTGAATAAAAATGAAAATGCGTTAACACTGTTGCTCCCTCAGATTGGGCAGGAAACAACATTTTTCAATTATTGTTACTTCAAACAACAACACTCCATTGATTTCACATATACAGACAAGAAGCTGCACATTGCCCTTTTTTAATAATGTGTGCGTTTAATCATTAAACTAAGCACTTCCACAAAACAGGAACACGGCCAGCAGCCGATTACTTGATAGAACCTTTCAGTGAAGAAAACTGATGGACTGTCCCGAGCAGAAAGAACCAGTGCAGCAAGATTTTTTGATGTGGTTTACAGCTTGAGGATTTCATTTCGTTCTAATTTATTACAGGATTAGAACTAACTGGACGGTTTATTACTTTGTAAGTGCTGTGCCTCAGCATAATACAACGGTATCATGTCTCTTTAAAAGTCTTCTCTTTAAACATAAAATACAAACAACTGAGACAAAAAAAGCAATTTGGTCATATTCAAGTACACCCATGGAGGATTAAGACACATGGAGTATTGGTAGTGCAACAGCTGAGCAAACACGCTCACAATGAAGGCACATAAACATCTGTACATTTTCACATCTGCGGTCCCTTTCAAACACACAGCTCCCAACACGAACAATACCAGCAACTGAATGCCTTTCCACAGACTACACAGACGGGGTCGAAAACCGTAGGGACCATCTTTCTCTCACACACACGTAGTCTAACAGTGGAGATACACATGTTCAGCCATCCTTAGCTTTGGCCTAGACAGCCTTTAACGTACAAAAGAAAACCACCATCAAATAGGGATTACTGTAGGTTCACTGTTTCTGTGTTCACTAGACACCGTGTACAGTACTGTGTGTGAGGTCATGAGAAATATTGCTTTTATGGGATTGGAGTCGCTAATAAATCGTACTGAAGTGGGTTTGAGCATTCTGTGATCCTGAGCAGCACTGCAACATGCATGGTGTGCAGATACAGTTACATGCACAGTGTGATGAATGCCTGTCAAATAAATCTAGCCAGAACGATGTTACGTCATGCACAGTAGCCATTTTTTTCCAATGGCAAGAGACGGTGATGGAGTGGACGAAGAAATTCTACATCTAGGAACAGCCTAAAATCTCCCAGAGCTATCCCCAACATATTTTTACTTTCATTCAGTAATTTAGTAATGTAATAATAATAATAATAATAAAGTTTCATAACTCCAGCAAAACTTTTAAAGTTTGATGTTGGACTCCATACCTTATAAAATGTTAACATTTACTATAATGTAATATTTGCTTGACTACCTTTGGCCAAAATAAGGCCACTTTTCTACAAAAAAATATATAGAATTATATTTAGAATACAATAATAACTGTAATAAATAATGCTTCTACAAGCAATACAAAAATATCCAGCAATACCATAAATTATATAGCCATGTGACTAAAGGCACCAGCATAACTGAAAGAAGCAGTTGTAGTTAAGTCTTAAAGACTCTTAACTGTCTCTGTATAAAAGCTTCATTCCCTTGGAACTTTAGCAAATGCTAGTTTCAGCACAACTTAAGTAATCCTGGTAATTGAAAGGCACATATTACAGTGATAATATACCATCAACAGACCCTCTGCCTTTTGGTTCATGCTCAAGTGCTTTGTTTTCAGTCTGTTTGCTTTGAGCAGTGCCCCCTTTTTGAAAGCCTGTCCATACAGAGGGATCTCCATGTAGCTGTGGTGGGCGAGCTGTGGGCACTATGCTCTCACAGGGCTGTCTCGAAGATAACCAGGTTAGTGTCTTTGCTGGAGGCCAATCCGTTGGCCAGGTTGGGCTGACTGCGGTTCTTATACGCCTGTGGGCAGAGGAGAGAAAGTGCAAGTGAGCTTTACATGGCTGAGGAGATGCTCAAGGTCCTTTCAGAAGACTTGGAGGGAGATAAAACATACCTCTCATTTCCTTTGTCAATCAACAAAGCATTTCCAAACATGAGAACATTCACAATGCATCAGTGAATGGCTGCAAAATTCCCCCTTCTTTAATATCATTATTTTGCAGAAATCAAATCCTTACATTGTACCTGTGAGCACTGATTGGCTGAGAAAGAAGTCTACAGACAAAAAGACACCTGGCGTTCCATTTCTTTTTTTTTTTTGGATGGAAAATAAAAAGTCCCGACGACACAAATAGCGACCGACGAACAGTTGGCCATACTATCAGATATACTCCCAATTGAGCTTGCATTCATGAGGCACAAAGGCAGAGTGGTGCGGTATCAGGTGATGTGCGTTTGAAAGCCCACCGGTCAGCTCCAGAGGGCCTGCTCTGTGAATGAGCTCAGCAGTGAGGGAGGCAAAGGGGAACCTGATCCAGAGAGTGAACGAGGGGGGCCAAGGGCTCCTACAATAACTCCATCAGCCTGCCGCTGCAGAGGGAGAAACCGATACGAAGGAAAAGCACAATGGCCGGGGCTCTTTGAAATGCGGAGTTTTGTGTGCTTCTGGCACGGGTGCATGTGGCTCAGGCAGAGAACAGCACAGGAGAAAAGGAGACATGCTGTTTGTTGTTTGCGCAGGGAAAGATCCATGGTTACGTTTTTCTGGAAGAGCAGAGGGTTCATGTTTGTGTGCAAATATGTTTGTGTAGGTTTGCATGCGTGTGTTACTGTAGGAGTAAGTATGAATGAGTGGGAGCAGTTTAACCGAAGAGAAAGTCTGTGACTGGGGAAAACCTTCACCTCGGTGTGTTGCTGTTGAATGTACCTGTTTCGCCAGCTGTTTAAGGGAGGCGGCCTCTGCCTTTCCTGTCTGTTGAACCATCTTGTAGAAGATTCCCTCCTGGTTCTGAAGCAGGACGTGAGGTTCATCATACTCATGGATTTGGCCCGCATCAAGAACCTGTGAGCAAGGACCCATTTTAATATATGCATTATCAGGTTCTGGTTCTTACTTACAGGGCACTACATGGTGAAACTCCGGTGTATATTACTGAACTCTTGGAACCATATATGCCCAGCAGGTGTTTAAGATCCAGTGAACAAGGTTTATTGAGTGGACCATGTACGAGGCTGAAGACTAAGGGTGACAGAGCCTTTGCTGCGGCCCCTGGCCTTTGGGACTCTCTACCACAGACCGGAGAGAAGCAAACTCAGTCCAGCTTTTTATGAAGCAACTGAAGACAGTTTTTTGAACTTGCTTTTATTTGATTCATGTGTTTCTTTTTGCTTTTACTTTGTTTTAGTTCTTAATGTACAGCACCTTGTGCTTTTTAACTTGAAAGGTGCTTATAAAAGTTTGATTGATTTGTAGTCGCATGTCAGTCATTAATACGCAAAAACATTTTTTTTTATTCTTCAGTCAGTATGCACCTG
>JBBJLR010000111.1:5038717-5056347 GCA_037577145.1 Brachypetersius gabonensis
TAGACCTTGGTTCCCAACACCTCTAGTACAAGATGTGAGTTGATAAGCTACTGAACAAGTTCATAATGAAGAGTCAGAGTCACCTCTGTGTACATAAGAAACAGCAAAGTCCTATTTATCAGAATCTTCTAACTTTGTGCAGTCTTGTAAATGAACAGGACACACATCTTTGCTATTTCCCGTATTTCAATGTCTGTCTGAAAGTGACCCTTCTGTCGTACATGAACACACCACAGCACACGGTGTGAGCAGCACCAAACCCTTCCTCTGCATTTAACCCATTCACAAAGTGAAACAGCGGCCAGCCAGAAACACAGGGCCCAGGGAGCAGTGTGTGGGGACGGTACCTTGCTCAAGTGAACCACTATCAGTCTTGGGACTCAAACCCACCACTTTCTGTTTGTAGGGGCAGCCCTCTACCAATAGGCCACCAGCTAATGGGGGTAGAATGTGGACAGTGCAAAGCAGACCTATCACAGACCATGTCTGAGTTAACAGCCACTTCTTTCACATACAAGAGGCTGGGACAAAACCAGCATAAGCTGGGAAAAGTGAAGACAGAGCTGCTCCTAATAATTTCAGTGAGAGAATTATAAGTGTGCTATTATCCAAGCAAAATTTCAACCCAGGCTTCAGAATGAGATTATGGCTTAAGCTCTCAGGAGAACCTTTTGCAACATGGTATAGGTTTACGGAGAGTATGGATCTAAAGTATATACTAATGGGGAAAATATCATGTCTCTGCAGGCTTTGAAAATGTTTTCAATTGATTATCTTTCAAACAGTTTGTGACAACGACACTTCAATGGCCTTTTATGCATTTGGGAAAGAATTCAAATGTGTAGTAAATCCTTTATTATAAAACAAGGGCTTTACAAAAAACACAATATTTCACAAATCATAACCACCAGGCCTCCGGTTCTTTAATACTGGTACAGACAAGAACACTGCATCTGACAATTTCAGCAAGAACTGCTATTACACTTTGGTGTTGAAAAAAGACCTCTCAGCTTTTAAATAATAAATCATGCTATTTATCGTGAGTTACACCATCCACAGCCTGAGTTAAATTCCTGATCTTAGACTGACAATGCTTCAACACTTCGGCTATACTTAGTTTAGCATGGTTTGGTGAAAGGCTTCCTCTGTACTGACAAACAGCTTTGCATTCCTATCACTTTAGACTGAGTCTTAGCAAACTTAGTACAGATATTTTGAGTATGTTTAGGGCATTCTTTTGACATCTTTCAATTTCTTTATTCCAACAGACAGACTTCATATACACTGGTTTGCTTATAGTCTTCAAACACTTATATATTTGACCTCTGACTTAATGGCTTGTTCCATCTCATGTCCGGACACTCTTACATCCCTCTTACATCCAGTCGAACCTCTTAGTCACTGTCGTCATCGGACCAGCCAAAGGGGTCCATGGCGACGGCCATATTGAGTTTGCGGCCCTCACGCACGCTGCAGGACTTGGAGGAGTTCTGTTTGGCCTGCATGTTCACCTGCATGCCTGACTGCCGCATGGGGCTACTCCCAGACATGCCCACATCCAGGTCAAATACACCTCCCAAGCCACGCATGATTGCCTGCAGGCCAGCCCCTCCCAGATCGCCGTTACTGCAAGACGAGATGTGGCAGCTCACCTCCGAACTGTTGCTCTCCTCAGAGCGTGACTCATAGAAAGTCTCAGTGCTCAGACTGGCAGCCATAGGTGAGATCTGGGGGAAGAACTGCATGAAAATGATAAAGACAGTTTAGATACCAAATAACAAATAACTTTACTTAAACCTCAATAGCTGTAAAATAGAGGCAAAGTACTGTTGCAGAGTTCAGAAAGAGTAAAACTAAGATAATCAGGGGGGAAAAACTCACACAACACTTAACCCTCACTTGCTCCAGGGGGGCTTTCCCTGTAGCTAACGGTTGTAAATCGCTCTGGATAAAGGCGTCGCAGAAATACCAATTATTAATCAGGAATAAGGCTCCCCCTAGTGGTTCCGAGTCATGTCTACAGTTTAATTTGGTAATCCATGTCATTTTTATGGATTGCCAAAATGACCAACCATTCAAACACATACTACTACTTAAATTAATGTTTCAGATTTACACAGCTTTCCAGATACCCTGGATGCAGATCAGCCTATATATGTTCGATGTCTAGATTTTGCTCTCTCAATTTAGCACTGGAGCTACAAAGTTACAAATACATGGATGTAAAAATGTCACATCCATGTCTTCATTACATGTGGCACAGAGTGGACTGTATGGTTTAGGATGGAGTATCTTATGATGAGCTATAAACAAGGAAAACTTCCCCTCAGGCAGCCACTTCAGACAACGCCAAGGCTAGTATTTACAAAGCAGGACTGATCTTGATCTCCTAAGTCATTTACATTTACGGCATTTGGCTGACGCTCTTATCGAGAGCAATGTAAAATTATACTGAATTTACTAAATAATAATAATTCTAATAATAATTCCAGGCCAGAAGTAGTTTTTGAAAACACACCTTGTTTAAAATGGTTACCTGCAGCATTTTGCCCCTTGGTTAAATTATACTGAATCTTAAACCACACTGACAAGTGTGTGCCATGAAAAGCTGAATGCAGTTGGAAAAACGTTTTGGCCATGTATTTATAAAATGAATTTGGGTAACAATTGATTGTTTGTAGGCAGAATCAGTTTAGTAGCTTCAGATTCAAATGACTAAACTGTATCCTGTAACCATGCAAATGTAGAAACTGAGCTCCTAGTTTTAAATGTAGCTTTCTTCAGCAGATTCTAAAACAATTCATCTTAAACATTGAATTTTATACGCTGAATTAATTTTATACGCTTTTAATCCCCAAATCTAAAAATCCAGTCTTCAAATCAAAGCGTAACGGGCCCTAGTGAAAGTCTTACAGGAGTGCAGGATCTGGATCTCTCCATGAGTCTGTTCTCCCACTCTCTCAGCCTCTTCTCTCTTTCTTCCAATTCTTGCTCCTTGCAGGTCAGCTCTCTCTCTAGCCTCTTCAGACGCTCCAGAGTTGCATCTATTTCACACCTGAAAAATAGTAAATGAGAAAGGGCAAGAAAGGCACATGTCATGCAATACTATCCCAAACATATTCCATTAGAAAGTTACAGAAGCATTGCTAATATGATGTGCAGTACATAACTTCGATCCCTGCCATAGCAGTCCTTGTACCTAACTGCACATTACCTCACTCCACCAGCAGGGGTCGTATTGTGCAGTGGGTTTGAGTGCCACAGCTGATCAGACACAAAGCCTTTAGTGCAGCTATTTATAATCAGGTATGTGATGCATGGCCAGAAACCCCTTCCTTATGTGTTTTACCCTGAAGCCTTGTCTGCTCCTGCCAAGCTCACTCTCCACACACTCTTCACTGGAACTGCTTTCTCTGCCACCCTCCTGACAGTTCCCCTCAGAATTTCTCACCCTCTATCTGTCTGTCCCTCTTTTCACCTCCCTCTCTATCTGTCTTATTCTCTTCCTCCCAAATTGTTCTGAACTCTTACTTAACTTTGGAAATCTCTTTCCTCTGGCGCAGATCTGTTTGAGTGGAACACTCTTGATGTTTGTCTCTTGCACATTTGTCTTTATTATCTCTTGGGACTCTGGAATGCACTCCAACAACAAACCCTCAACTATTTTTGCCCCTCACTTCTACATCTGTCCCAGCTGTCTTTCTATTCCTTATCTTCTCATATTCTACACAACCCTCCCATTCACTCTTCTCAGTTCTTTAGACTGCAATCAGGAATGATAAAACACAGATTGAGGTTTTCTTATTACAACACTGTGACTCCTGTATTTACAGAAGTGTATGAATAAGTGCTTGAATTTCATGATATTGACTCAGTTTACTTAACGTGTGTGTGTGTGTGTGTGTGTGTGGGGGGGTGTTTGTTCAACGAGCCATACCTCCACTCTGCCTTGTTGTGTAAGAAAGAATTGCACTGGTCAGGAAGCTTACTGTCATTACACATGGACTCTAGAGTAACTAGAATCTGTTTAAACAAAGGTCTTTCCTGAGAAAAAAGAAGAAAAAATCATAATTCATAATAATTTTCATAATAAAATGAAATTCAGTTTCATAATAATCCTGGCTTCTTAGATAAAGACTAATAAGTGTAAAGTGACCATTTCTCATATGTGAACACACCACCAAATTGTTTTACGCATTTAAGCCATTCACCAAGCGAAGCAGAAGGCAGCCAGGAACACAGTGTCTGGGCAGCAACCCTTGCTTGAGGGTCCCAGTGGTCCTGGGATACTCATGACCTTGTGATAACAGGAGCAGCTCCCTAACCACTAGGCCACCGACTTATAACAGTTGTATCAGAAATTATACCATTAACCACGATAACATTCTACTGCGTAGACTGGGCTTAACTCGTATCTGGACCTTTTATTGTTGATGATGATGACTATTGAGACCGCGGCGCTCTACGCTGAGTTCTCACACCTGATCCGACTGGTTGCTGCACCACAAGTTTCAGTTCAGTATATTTCTTATTCTAGCTCCTTGTCAAGTGTTCTTTTTTTCATATGAGAAAGACATTTTGGATCCCACCTACCTTGGGTTCTGCCACCCAGCATGATCTCATTAACTTTGCAAAGCTGGCAGGGCAGCTGCTTGGAATGGTCGGTCTCTGAAATCCACACAAAGAGAAAAAAGTCCATTATTACATAAAACTCCAATTTTAGCTCCGGTCCAGTTTCAACATACAAACTAGTGGAAACTCTCCTCCAGGGCTATGTTTATAACTTGGGGTTAGGGTGGGGGTGGTGCTTCTGCACGTTCAGAGAAGCCCAAAAGAAAAACGCTTTATTAGGATTAACAATATGCCTAATGTGAGTGTTGCTTATACTCAGCGCTGTAAAATGGGCCCTTTCAAGCACTTGAAACAATCACACACAATTAGATTTGTGCAATGTACAGTGAGACTGTGTTTAATTAAATGTAAGGTGTAGCTCACATACAGTATGTAACTCAGTAAGATCTCTTTCAGTCCCTTCGTCCATGGCATACTCTCTTTCACCTGAAGCACATGTTTGGATTACTAGTACTAAAACCCCCGCTGTGTTCCTTAAAAGCAGAAGATCCTTACTTGTTCTCTTGCTCACTCTGAGCTCAGCTATAAGTACCCAGCCAGAGATGCACAAGAAAACATTTTCATTATACTCCTTGAACCAGGGAGCGCAACGGAGGGGAGAATTTCATGAAATAAGCTTTAAAGCGGGAATGAAATCCTAAGCTGGCATTTAAATGCTGCTGGTGAAGTGAACGTCCTCTTACTAACTTGGAGAGATCACAAAAGAATCGCAGGATACCTCATTTTTTTCCACAACCAGCCAGGCCACCTGCAGTCCTTCAAACCCTTTAAAGGGCACCTCTCTGGTCAGCATTTCCCATAAAACCTGTAAGACAAACCTAGGTCAGTTCATCGTCAAATAGCTTAATACTGATGAAAAGAAATTGGGGTCCAAAAGAATGAGCACTTCTTATTTGCTACATTGTATTATTTTGTTTCTTTTTTTCTAAAATGCCATCAAAATTAAAAGACAACTTTTACAATGAAGGTAATGCTGGACAGCACTATCTGTTTTTCTTATTTGGTACCCCATAATCAGGCTCTTGATAGAGGCACTAACATCTAAGCCACTATTTTTAAGCTTGAATCAGCAGTTAAGTATTGTGCCATACTATCTACTTGATATATAGGGTTTTCTTTTTTTCTTGTTTTATTATGTTCAAAATCAATGTAATTTTATATAGTGCTTTGTACAACCAATTATGTCACAAAGCAGCTTTAGATAGACCAGGTCTGATTTCCTAGTGAGTAAACCAAAGGCGACAGAGATGAGGAAAACATCTGTATAGCTGGAGGAAGAAACCCCAGGAGGAACCGAGACTCAAACGTGGGACCCATCCTCCTCTGGTCAACCCAGAGAGAGAGTTTCTACTGGCAAAACTAACAGGCCTTCCTGTGAAGCTTAACAGCTATTAAAACAGATTTGGAAGATTTGGAACTAGAGTAGCTTGAAAGTCTCTAGTTCACAACAGGAACAATAACAGTTTTGGACTGGGTTAGGGTTAGGGCTAGGGCTAGGGTTAGGGTTAGGGCTAGGGTTAGGGGTTAGGGTTAGGGCTAGGGTTAGGGGTTAGGGTTAAGGTTAAGGTTAAGGTTAAGGTTAGGGTTAAGGTTAAGGTTAAGGTTAAGGTTAAGGTTAGGGTTAAGGTTATGCACAGTGGTGCAGATGTTCCAAAAACAGCTGCATCAGGTGATAATGTCAGTTGTGTCCATGAATGTCTGTTTTCTACAATGCATAGTCACATCTCCATCATGCAGTTTTTGCTTTGCAATATCAGTTTTACTGTGCATTGTTATATACCTCATAATCAGTAGTGTGTAATTTGGTGAATGCTGAATTTAGTGTGAAGTTCTGAATAATAAAACTCTGTGTACCCATAGCCTTAATAATAGTGACATATTTTGTACTGTGAAGCTTTATTGCCTGCTTCTAATGAGCAAACACGCACAAAACACACTGACTCACCACACCATACGAGTATGTGTCACAAGTTTCCGAGACAGGCAGACTCTGGATCACCTCCGGGGCCATCCAGGGGAATGTACCCACCAAAGACATGTGAGTGGTGTGAGATAGGAACTTGGATGCCCCAAAGTCACAGATCTGACAGAAAAAGTAGAAGGTATGTATGTAGCAGTGTGGAATAGTACAGTGGCTATAGAAAAAAAACATTTTATTACTTTTCATCAGGAAATGAAAACAATTTACACAAATAAAAACAATTTACTCAATGCAACTTATACCATCCAAGTGAAAAAAAAATAAGAAAAGAACCACTGAGATGCATAAAAGATCACTCCCCTCCTGCAGACTTCCAGGGCTTGGTAGTTCAACCAAGGCACTGTCAAAAGATATCAGGTCACAGTCAGGAAGTGGATATAAATACATTTCAAAGGCTTTATCAATCCCTAGGAGTGCAGTAAAGGCTATAACTAAGAAAGTGTTTGATGCTACTAGTAGCCTCTAAACTGGATGGAAGGGTGAGGAGGATATTGGTCAGAGAGCTTTCTTTCTCACCCTGGAAAACATGAGGAAGTTCATAACAGAGTGGTCAAAGCTGTCACTGAGAATAAGACTCACCTTCCGTCTGACAGTGACCGAAAGCAGCAAGAACTGACCACACAATGGCTGAAGGAGAAAAAGCTGAATGGCCATCAAAGGTCAGACTTAAACCCCAGAGGACAGATTTAAAACCTGTGGAATGACTTGAAGAGTGCAGTCTATCAGTCTGTGATCATCCAGTCTGTCTGAGACTGACCAGTTCTGCCGAGGGCAAAGAAGTATCCCAACAGACTCAAGGCTGTAATTAAAGCAAAAGGTGGTTCTAAAGTACACTGGGGAGTGATCCTTTATCTGTCTCAGTGATTCGGAGTGATTCAGTTAAAATTGAGTGAATATTTTGAAGATTCTTTTGTAACGTACACACAACTAAAAGAACACACTGCTGAGAGACAGACAGATAGATGTCAAGGACTTTGAAAATGAAAAAAGTACCTTCAGTACATTGTCAGCAGCTAACACCACTGAAAATGAAAAAAAAGTTCAGAAAGTCATTATAATTCTACTGACAGACTTCTTCACTTTTTCAGTATTTTTCACTCTTCCAGAATCTACTGCTTACTAGTACAATCACAGTGGTACCATTTCAGTACTTATTTTACCATACTGTACCCCACAAGTGGAGTTGTATGTAACTCAAATATAGGATTTTCTGCTAGCTGTATGGCACATTTTGTTTAACATATAGGAATAAAGTAAAATACAATAAGTTTTTATGTCTTATTTTTTCTATGCTACATTAGCCTCCACATAATGGACAGGTTCAGTACCACTTAAAGGTTTTTCCATACATTCATACACTACAGCAAAGAACAAAAGACCTCAGGCATATAGACCTGAAGTATTATACTAAAATAAAAAACGTTACGCTAAAATAAAATATAACTACTACAATATCTTTTATTAATTATTTATTGACAACAGATATCTTTAGTGGAGATTTTTAACATAATCCTAACACTAGCCCAAACTCTAACCTAAACCTAACCTTAATCCTAGCCCTAACCCAAACCTTATCCCTAACCTTAAACAAACTCAAACCCAAACCCTAGCCCTAGTCTTAATCTGTTAGCATAGTCAAGAAGCTAGTCACTTTGCCCCACTGACTCTCATGAATAAGTTTCTAATTTTTAATGATTTGACTAAACCTATCAGCTGGCAGTATAACGATCAGTGTTTTCATATTGGCTAATACTGGGTCTCGCTATTACATCACTACAAAAAATAACAAACTTGCCGTTCCGTGATTTCAGATCCCTGTGAATGACTTTCACTGGAGCTTCTGCATGTAAATAATGCATTCCTAAAAATGACATCAATTACAAAAATAACATCAGACAATGATGGGAAAATGATGTATAAGCACACAGAATCATACACACACACACACACACACACACACACACACACACACACACACACACCTACCTTTAGCAATATCCACTGCCCACATCATTACTTGACCCATGTCCATGTCTTCACTGTCTGGACTAGACAAATATTCATATAGTGACCCTCCACTCGCATATTCTTAAATACACACACACACACACACATATACACAGAATAAGATTGAGGTTTAGTCTACAATAAAAACAATTAGCAAAAGACAAATATTTAGTTAAGTTTTAATGTAAAACCAGCATGTTGTATCCAAGTAAGTTGTTGAGTCACCATGATAGAACACTGATAGAACTTTTAATTGGTGTTTTGATGATAGTATTAGAAATTAGTCATTTCATCATAATTGTGTTTGTGGTGTGACATATTGTGGGTATAGAAAAGAATCAATCCCTTCAAAATATTCAGATTTTGTTGCTTTGCAGCCTGAAATTAAGAAACAGACAAGAAATACATTTTCCTGCTTTAGTCAATGTAACTTAGAAAGATATAAAAGCTGTTAAAAAACACAAAGGTAAATAAAGGATCACAGCTATTTGCTTTAAGTACAGCCTTGAGTCTGTTGGGATCCTCTAACCACTTTGCACATCTAGACTGTGCAGTCTTTGCCCACTACGCAACCATTCAGGTTCAGTTAGACTGAATGATTTTCAATATAGTTTCAGTCTGATCTCTGACGGCCACACAAGGACATTCCCCTTTTTCTCCTTCAGCCACTGTGTGGCAAGTTTTCCTATGAACTTTAGGTCACTGTTATGTCAGAAGGTGAGCCTTATTCCCATTTTTGGCAGAGGACAGTAGTTTTTCCTCAAGAAATTGTTGGTATTATTCTCTGTCAAGTTTTCTTTCTGTTCTGACAAGTGACCCAGTCCTGCAGCAGAGAAACACCCCCTCCATGCTTTACTGTAGGTTTGGTGTTTTCGGACAGTCAGGTGTATTGTATTGGGGTGCAGATTGTTGGATTTTGAGGCAAAATAGATTTTGGTCTCATCTGACCATAACATCTTTTTCCACTTGGCTTCAGAATCTTCAAGGTGTGTTTTGGTAAAGCTCTTTGGTAAAGATCTTTCTTGAGAAGCTTTTTTTTGCAGCCCTCACAAACAAGCCACATTTTTTGAGCACTTCTAATATTGCCTAACACACACCATGACCACTTTTTACCATAAATTCCATATACCATAAAGTTGTCATAGTCTTCTCTGACCAGTTTCCTCTTCTCTCTTCCATCCAGTTTGGTCCTAATAGTATCAATGTCACGGCGTAGATCCAAACGAATGAGTTTAAGTCCAGTTGTAGGTTGTAGCGTGAAGGAAAGGCTCAGACGCGAGACACAGGAGAGAACTGGTAAATCATGTGGTTAGTCTGTAAACGCTCCAGAGAGGAGTTAAGATTCCCACCAAGGAAATCACTAGGGCTGCAACTATCAGCCGACAGAGTATTCTGTCGATTTTTTTCATCAATTAATCGCGTAATCGGATAAATCGTACTTTTGTGTTTTTAAACAACTATATCAATAGTGGGTTATGAAACATGAAAGGCCTCTAAAATGGGCAGCAATTGGCTGTTATTCCTCTCAAAAAAGGTTTTTATTCAAATGAAGATCCACTCATCTCCCTCCCTGAAGTGAACCAGGTTGTAAGTGCTCCGAAGGTCTAGCTTGGGAAAGACCAGAGAGAGAGTCCAGGGTGGTGTGGTGTTGGTGAGCGGGAGTAGATGACGTTTTTTTATGGTGATATTGTTGAGCCCCTGATAGTCGACGCAGGGGTAGAGACCCCGTTTTTCTTCTTCACGAAGAAGAACCCCGCGGCTGCAGGGGAGGTCGATTGTCGGGGCATGCCATTTCAGAGACCCTCAGCCACATATTCCTCCATGGCACGCTGTTCCCCCGCCGTGAGGAAGTAAAGATGACCATGGGGTAGTACCGAGCCCGGCAGGAGGTCAATTGCCAGATGGACGGTGTATGGACGGTGAGGTGGTAGACGGACAGTGCATGGTTTACTGAAGACCCCCACCAGGTCCCGGTCCCAGGTTGACGTTGGGGGCCACGGACTCCCCAGAACATGTCTCAGTCTTAGCCACGAAACAAAGTTCCTGACAGGTTGGGCCCCACTGGAGAATCTTGTGCTGTGTCCAGGAGATGAGGGGGTCGTGCTGCATGAGGGGGTGATGAGAGGTTGGTGATGAGAAGGTGGATTGATTCCCAGTGGTCATCCATGGAGAGGGTGATAGGTTGAGCGCCGAGAGTGATGGGACTGTTAGACAAGGGGCAACCGTCTATGGCTGTGATGTGTACAGGCTGAGAGTACACCTCTTTTTTGGTCCCCAGTTGGGCAGCGAATTTACGATCAACCAAGTTACTAGCCATCCCCAATTCAAAGAATGCGGAGGTTCCGATCTGCTTGTAGCCCAGTTGGAGAAACGGCAGGTGGGCACGAGGCCAATGCCAGCAGACTGGGTGAGTTCCTCCCCCTATTCCCCTGTTTCCCGCCTGGAGAGGACAAACGGCCCGATGGTGATTGGGGGAGGCACAATTGGCACACAGGCCCTCATGATAGCGTTGTTCCTTCTCCGCTGTCGACAGGAAGGAGTGTCCTATAATTGCATAGGTTACCCGGCTCCAAGTGAGTGGGCCTCGGAGACAGGTGGTGGCATGCGGACAGCGGATGAGGTGGCTCCGTCCAAAATCATGGGCTTCAAAAGCATGGGCTTGGGGGTGCCGGTGAGATGCAGATCAGTCTGGAGACAGAGATGTATCAGGCTCTCGAGGGTCTCCAGGAGTTCACAAGTGGCCAGCTCGCTCTTCATCCATGCGGACAGTCCCTCACGAAGCGCCGCATCGCACCAGGTCATTTGGACCGCCAAGGTGCAGAATTCCGCCATTTAGCGACTCACATTCCGATCCCTCTGGCGGAGATGATGAAGTCGGAGTCCACCACCACCTTGCTCTCCGGATGTTGAAAGGCGACCTTGAGCTGGCGAGTGAACTCCTCATATGAATGGGCTTTTCCGCTGTTCAATCTCAATACCGACATAGCCCACTCAGCTGCATGCCCGGAAAAGAAGGGATGTAAGGAGGGTGATGCGGCTCCGTTCAGATGGATATCGCTGTGACCATGTCTGTACACAAGGGTTAAGTTGGTCAGAAAAACATCACACCTCTTATCCACTCCATTCCATTTTTCATGTAAGGACATTTTAAGAAGAATGCTGGGAGAAGGGGTTTGGACAGAAGCCAATGTCTCTGGGACAACGGATCGCTTAGCAGGACGGCTGTGAAGCACCTGCTGCAGGATTGTGACTTCAGAACGAAGGTGGACAGTCTCCGTGCGTAGGTTCACCACTTCCTGCTTCAGAGCGACTATCTCAGCCGCCTGCTGGTTGATCATCAAGACGGTTCACGTCCCCTGAGTTCAGGGACACAGACATTCTGTCACAGCATAGACCTGAACGAAAGAGTTTAGGCCCATTTGTAGCGTGATGGAAAGGCTCAGACGCGAGACACAGGAGAGAGCTGGTAAATCATGTAGTTCGTCTATGAGCGCTCCAGTGAGGAGTTAAGTGACAATTTTAACAACTGATCACAGGTGGAAGACAATTAACTTGTTGTGAAATGGAAAACATTAGTTACAACTTATGTGATACCTTATCCATCGCAATGATTTTTTTTCTAAACTGGCTTTCATGTCTTTCACTCGGATGTTGATTTTTTGTGTGACTCTATTCATTTCAGGCTTCAAAGTAACAAAATGGGATTTTCATACCCACTGTATACATTTTGTATAGGAAAAATTAAAATATTTCAATAGTATTGGAAATTACATATTTAGAACTCCAAGAACATACAGGGTCTGATTTCACATTTCCAACTTTGGTTAGAGCACAATGTAAATGACAAAATGCTTCTAAATGCAAACCATAGCAAGAAGATGATAGGGCCACGGGCAGCTCAGAGTTGGGGGTTGATGACATGTATGCCGCTACACAGCATTAACCAGACTAATTTAGGTCTTATGAGCACATTCAGTCAACCCAGTCATAAACAGCCAAGATCAACTTTCATATGTACTGCCAGCAAAAAGCATCACCACAAATATACTGCGTAACAGAACTGCTATTACAATTCAGGCAGAGACAGGGAAAGACATGATGGGTTACTATAAATATGTAGCATAGAATTTGTATTGTTGTGGAGAGTGAGCACTGCTTTGTGTGAGGCCAACTCTGGCCAACTCTAGCTGAGAAACTAACTAATCACAAAACTTTTTTTTTTTCATTTTCTGGAAAATAAAATAGATTTTGTTTAGTGTAATTAAACATTTTTACTCAAAAAAAAACATCCAAAGAGAAGCAGTGAGCTCTCTCACACATATGAGCTGAATAGTGCTTAAATTATTTCCAAATATTACTCCTGAAAGCAGTGCACCTTTTTAATAAGGTTAATATTAACTTAGTCTGGGCTGCAAATTTTGCAGAAGGGGTGGGGCAGAATACAACTACAGTTTGAATTACTATATTAACATATCAAATGGTTTATATTTGATGCTTTAACATCAAACCAAAAAAATAAACATACGATTAACAGAAACAATTAAATCTTTAATACATTAAATTAATTACCATAAATTAAATTCTACTATGGTAGGTTTTCCCTCTCCTTTCTTTCCCCTTTTTCCTTTTGTACAGCAGGTATCGTTAGTTCTCTTTTATACAATATACAGAGTGCAACTGAATACTCCAGCAGCAGAATCAGGCAACTTTCCACAAGGATCAAAGCACAAAAGTGAACAGTGTTGATCACTGCAGAGCGGCACATATATATCCAGCAATGATAAATGACAACTGTGTATAAAAATATACGCAACATGCTCAAACTATAAATGCACAAATATTATCTGAGAAAAACACCACAGATACACTCACACTTTTGTTACCTGTTACAATGCCATAGTTTGGTGAATCAAGAATCGCTCCATAGAACTGAATGATGTTTTTGTGGCTCAGAACACTGAGAATCTCAGCCTGAACATGAGAAAAATAACATGCACACATTAAATATAACAGAAACCCCAAAATGAAACAATAGCAGTGACCAGAAAAGCTTAATTGCAAAGACCAGCAGAAATAATTCAGTTGGTGCCTCAGTAAATAATGAACCACCTGAAGATTGCTGTGCTGAGGCGGGCTCTGGTACTGAAACATGGGGCCACAGAAACATGCAACATTTGACACATAGAGCACATCAGATTTGCTTTACGGATCTCCAAAGAGGGCGAGGGGCAGAGAGAGAGAGTCATGGAAAACTAGAAGTGAGCTTGGCAGCCATCTCATGCCAGCCAGGCACTCCCTTTCTATCTGCACCATGCTTCCAACAATAAACAAGAGGATCTGATATAAAATCAGAATCAATGGAAACAAAATTTACACTTTCATGATATATAACATATAACAATATATTTCCTTTCCCACAAAAATACAGTAGTGCTACTTTTAAAAAATGTTCTAAAAACTATGAATACAGGATTTTTTAATTTCAGTTATGAGAATGGTAACCATGGGCTGGTGTACAGTCAACTACTTGTTCCTATGAAGATTATGCTGTTACTATGCTTGGGGAGTTATTTTTATATTTACTGACTCTCTATAGTACAATCTAAATCTGCACATTATCTTGTGCATGCTATAGTTGCTCTTCATAAATGTTTCCCAGTAAAGTGTAAGGATAAGGACCAATTCAACAAAAAGAATTTTTGAATCAAATGAGAAATCCAACAAATCACCGCGGAGGAACCAGGCGTGCACAGGTGCAAATGCATGTCCAACCTCTTTATCGATCTTCAGCAGCTTTTTCACAGCCACCTCTTTGTCCTGTGAGAGCCAGCGTGCTCGGTACACACTGCCGAAGCTCCCGCCACCGCAGTTCTCATAAAAGTGGATGTCATCAAAACGAATCTCCACGAAGCTAGCAGTGAGGGACGACATCTCATACTGACATGCGCACACACGCTAAATGCAACAAACTGCAGAAGGAGGGAGAGAAAAAACAGAAAGAACAAGCAATGAACCGCTTTTAAAATGCTGCAATATTTAAGAGAATGTAAATGTGTTGAGATCCAACAACATTTCCTTGAAAGAACTATAAAGATTCATCAGAACATGCTGATCCTTAACTGTGCGCAGATGAACTTTGAGCCTAGTGTCACCCAGCATGTTGAACAAAGGAGTGCTGTGTGAAATGTCTGGCCTGTGTGTGTGATTTACAGCATGTTCTAACTGTCCATCTACTTCCAGGACCACTTGCCCTGTTGCTGCTGCTCTCTTTTATGCAGTCACTTTACAACAAAGGGCTGCACGTCGTTCGGCTGCATGTTGTGGTCAAAAATCAATCAAATAATATTTTTACATTAGCTTTGATTATAAGTTGCAAACGCTATTATTTCTTCTCTGTAAAGTTACTATTCTGGAGATACGAGGTTTTGTTCTGCAAGCATCAATATCATGTATCAGTTCCCCCTTGTTGATATTGGTCTTTCCTATAAATCACAGACGGCTACAATATACACGGTAACAATTTACATTTTCTTTCTCTTGAATAATTATAAAATGTACCCCCACCCCTAAATGAAAGGCTCTGCAATCAAATTAAGGTGTACAGGATGCTAACAGTGTGTTATTAGTTATTAGTTCATCAAGAACAACATTAAAATAATGATATTAACAACCCTACCTTTCAATGAAGGTACATATGAATGTAATCAGTGAATATAACCATAGTCTCTATGGTAGTCAGATCTGACTGAAGTGAAGTGCAATCAGTAAGATATAATATTTTTAGGGCTGTGCTTTTTGCTTAATAACACCTTTTTGGAAAATGAGTGCTTTTGTCAGAGTGCTTCTCACCTTTGACTCTAACCCTCAAGCCTTTTTTTTCCATTTTTCTGTGTGCTATTACAATATTGGCTGTGTGCTGGACACCATCATTATAATCTTGTTAAACTTCACATTTTTCCTTTCATCAGTGCATTTTATATTTCTCTATAAAAATGTTTCACAACAGAGCTGCAACAGAGCTGCAACAGAGCTGCACATACTATTCTCTGGCAAATGTTCTGTTCACTAAGTGCACTAGAATGTTTGGGACTCCATTCCTAATATTCAGACAGTTCTTTTCCACTGGTTGCTAATGAATGGCTCTTTTTTGTCTCCATTTTTGAGGGTCTATATATTTCTCAGTTCCACAGAAATGCTTATTTATCCATGTGTCTGAGAACAGTTTTGGCTACAATTGTTCCAGAAAGATTTGATACATTTAAGTCATCGCTAGGATGATGCATTACTTAAAAATCATTTGCTCATTTTCTGTAACCACTTATTCCTTAAAGGTGGTGCAGGGACCCGAAGCCGAAGTCAACCCAAACGCACACACACCATTCTCTCAAACACTCACAACTACGGTCAGTGTAGAATCCCCAGTTCACTGGACGCGCAGGTCTTTGGACTGTGGGAGAAATCGAAGACCCCGGAGAAAACCCATGCCACCACCAGCAGAACATACAAACCCCACACACACAAGGCCAGGACCCAGATTCGACCCCAAACTTGGAGGTGTGAGGCAACAGACTACCCACTGCACCACTGTGGGGTCTCTGCCTAAATAAATCTTCTGTCATAGGCCACAATCTAACCTTTGCCTTAACCTTAAATTAAGCTTAACTTTAACAAGAACCTAGTCTAAAAATCCAAGGACATGCAGACATGTTTGTTTTAAACATCAAGGGCAGAGGTTCCGTCAACAGCTGGTTTGTATGTAAGAGGACGATCAGTGCGTCTGTCAGGGCAGTGACGTCACGGCATGTTTTTAAAAGAGTTTCTCCGCTAAATCAGATCAGCGATGCTTGCACTCAGTTCCTCAAAGACAACAACAGCAGCAGCCCCCCCCCCTCCCCCTCCCCTTCCACACTCCCTGTGACTCAGCCAGCTGACATAGAACATGACATAATGAAGATGTAGCGGACATGGTCTGGAATATTCTCGCCCTCTCCGTTACCGGGCTTTAATCACTGAACCCTACATTGAAGAAGAAAATCCAAAGCACAAATCGACTCTGTAATGTTCATCAACTCATTTAGAGATTCATTTAAGGTTTTGAGGAGATTAAACCAACACGCATTTGGCAGCATGTGTTCCGGAATAGGTTTATCTCTAATCGTGTGTTCCGCCCAGATGTTTTAAGTAGAGTTTTTATTTACAGACCTGCTCGTGCTCTTCTCCGTCCCGCCGTCGCTCCGGACTCTCCGCGTCACAAAGTAACGAGCCTCGCTGTCTCGTGTTACTAAACTTCCATAACAGGACACGCGCCCGGGACTCGAGCACCTTAACCTCTCGCAGGTGAACAGCGCCTCCGCACGGCCAGACGGGGAACTGCGAGACTGACAGCGCCGTCAGAGTTGTCTTGTATACAGCTCCAGGAAAAAGGAACGTTCCGTTTCTCAGGTTTTGTCTTTTATAGGCGCAAGTATTGAGCTAAACAGCTTCAGCTTCGTTAAGAACTGCTGAAAATAGAAAATGTTGTTCTTTAAAGCATCATTTTAAAGGAAATGGCAATACATCAAAATAAGAGAAATGACGCAGTTTATAGAACTTGTGTTTTTTATATTTACGCATTAAATAAGATTTGATTCAGGCGATCACTCAGCAGTACCTCAGCAGAATGAAGTCCTTGTGTAGGAATTTACCAGACACTGGAACGGTTCCATACTCACTGAGGTACTGATTTAAAAATAAACTGCAGAGGTCTCTTTTTTGTTGCTGTAGAAACAATTAAAACAGTTTACAGCAAGGGTGCAGGAAACATTATTTTATGCACTTTTATTATATTTTATTATTTATTTTATTATTTAAACACACACAATTCTCCACCCAGCATTCGTATAAGCGACACACGCAAGACGCCGAGTGCAGTGCGTGTACACCCCCATCACTTAGTGTTATAGAGACTCCCATCACTGTTAGTGTTATAGAGACTCCCATCACTTAGTGTTATAGAGACTCCCATCACTGT
>JBBJLR010000111.1:5070969-5084222 GCA_037577145.1 Brachypetersius gabonensis
CCCCTCCGTCCCAATACTTTTGCGCGCTCTAGATTTAATTCAGTGCCTCTCCATGGTGGGATTGGGACGTAACGCCGCTCAACTCTAAAGTCGAGCGTCCCAATACTTTTGTCTCCGCTCCCTATCGTACAGGAAATAACGTCTCGGCTCGTTTTAGTCAACAAACATGAAGAGACATTTTAGTGTAGTTTTTATTTTGTAAAGCACATTTAGTCTCGTTCTTATTCGTCAACAATATTACAGGATATATTTCGTTAGTTATTGTCACATGACCAGCGTTTACGTCGCGTCTCGTCTCGTTTTAGTCACGTGATAAATGTTCGTTGACGAAAGTGACCTGCTCGCACCCTCCTCTCAGCTGAACACCTAATCACTGTTAGTATGGAAATGACCCAGTGTCAGCTTTCTCAGTGGGCAGGGCAGAGAGAAAAGATCTGCATCCGCGGGAGGCTTTGAGGAAGCAGCATATCATCAAAATCATAGCAACTCATGAGATAATTAACAACTAAAAATCCATCTATATTCGTACAGTCAATGAGGGACTAGTCCATTGTTCGTCTCAGTTTCAGTCTGGAGAAGTGTTTCTTTCTCGATCCCACAAGCACCACTGTGAGCCTGTCTGCTGCCGCCCGGAGGACCTGTCTGTCCCACAGCCCCAGCCAGCTTTCAGCTCTGCACTCAACAGTTTCTCCTTTCAGATACTGAAAGATACTGTTTTATTTTTGAAGACTTGGTGAATTGTTTTTTTATACCTTGGCCTACTCTTTTTAGTTTTGTTAATATTGGCAAATGTCAGTTTTTTAGTTATTATCTGATAAGGATATTTCATATAATATCAACAACTCGGGGGGGGGATTGCGTGCCTCAGTGACCCTAAGAGCTCCACCAGCAGAAGCTTAGCCTTCAGGGGGGACACCCAGGTTGGACAGGTCATAGGGTAGAGGCCTAAGGTGGAGGACAAAAACAGCTATCCAGAGTACCCCCACCCCCACCACACCCCAACCCTTTCCCAGCTCCATCGCCTCCATGTGCCCCCTTCACATTTTGAATCGAATCATTGACATGATAATCGTAATCTAATTGAATTGTGAGACCAGTGAAGGTTCACACCTCTAGTGCAGGGCCATGAGCAACATAAAACACCATTTCACATAACATGGTTCTAAGCACTAACTATTTATGCTGCTCATTTTTCTTATATAAACCACGGAACCAGCCAGTTCAGGAGCTTCATATCGATTTGATCAGTGTTTCATTGTTGCAGCAGAATACCTTACACAGCACTTACACAAAGAAACCATGCCAGTGATGATATATTCAACACAATGAATATATTATCACTGAGCCATTCCTGCTTTGCTGCCGGTGTTGCTCAACTTGTCAGGTCTGCCTTCACAAAGGTGTTTGTATTTCGTTCTAGTCATTAATTATAAAATACTAGTGAGTTAACCTAAAGTTTTGAAGATTATTCTATTTTCACTGGTCAATAATGCCATCAGTTCACAGACCCAGAGTAGGTTTGATCGCTAAATGGTGAGTTTCAGTATGGAGTTTGAAATTTAGTATTTAGTTTGAGTGTCAGTTAGTTTTGTTTTTGATGGTTTCAGCGAGGGCCAAGCTCAGGCTGCCTTAGAGGGGGACAGCACGCCCTTGACTCTGGCTTTGAAACCCTGCAGGAGGGCAATTGGGTGACAATTAGGTTACTAAAATTAGAGATAAGAGGTGTGTAAATCAGCACAGACTATTTTCGATGCTGTAATGTGCTCTGGCCCCAACCCAGTGTAACGTGGCCCTGAGGGCTTTGGGTGCTGATTCCTGGATGTTCAAGTGGTGCTCTGAAAACATTGTGGGTTTTACTGACAATTGGTCACATTTGAGGGCAAGCTGGTCTCTTGGCCCATAACGCTATCCACTATGATGCTGTTCTTTCACCATAGTCCATAGTAGCTGCTGACACACCAATGCTGAGGCCAGGCAGCAGACAGACAGGCTAAACCAACTGGACTCCTAACTGCCCTGAGTTGTCACCAAGGTCCCACTGCATCGAGACTGTGTCTGTCCCTCAACCCTAATAAAAAAGTATAAAACTCAAAGTGTGTCCTAATAATTTAACAAATCTCTCTCAAATACCAGCAAACTCAGCACCTTAGATCTACAGCTAAAGCTGGGACTGCTAAATATCATATCACTTATCACTTTCGTATTAGTCACACAATATCACCCACCAACTTTCTTCGAGCCACAACAGATTATGTTGCACCTCTAGAAAGTCAGAAAGGAAAAGCTTGTCCTTTGGTATAAGGATCAAACATATGCTTTAAAGCGAAATGTTTGAAGACTAAAGTGCAAATGGCTTTTAACCAAACTAGAATCTTTCCTTCCACTCCTGAAGGAGCACCTACAGCAGAGCACTTAGTGCAGCCTATCTATTGTTTCTCAATAAAGTCCTAGGTTTCTGTTTTGTACAATTTCTAAACTAACTAGGAACCAGGGAGGTGCAGAATCACAGGCACCTGCAAACTACAGTAGTGAGGATTTTATGGACCTTTCAACAATAAAGTTGAAGTCATGAGGAAAGAAATTCTAACTAAAAGTATGTCTGCTCACTGATAGAGCCGATGCAGATACTGTTCAAAACGTAGCTGTAGCAGAGAGGCTGACATCTTTTAATAAAGTCCAACAAAAAGTACTACAGTAAATCTCTCTTAGCACCTCCTTTATTGTTAATGCTGCCACTAGGTATGATTACGGGCCACTGGGAATACTGCTACTATGCAGAGGTGTACTGGGTCTGCAACAGAAGGGTGGTGGTGTCAAAGTAATGTCCACATAAACATCAGGACCCAGCATTATCTTTTACCACTAGCAGCTTGTACTACCATAGCTCTTCTGTGGAATCAGACCAAATGCATTAGCCTTCGCAGCTCTAGTTCTATACATTACTGAACAAATGTAGAAATAATGTTCTCAAAAATGGACAGACTGACAGCACCCTACATCATATTATATTATATATTATTTCCTATTTAAATGTGTAAAAAAATATCAAAACAAACAACACGCTTTCAGGTTGGAGTTTCTGTGACATGCTACTGTCACAGAAGACTGCTATTGTTTCAGTTTTATATGGGACTCATGTTTTGCGTTCTGTTTATTGTCTTTATGTGTTCTGTCTGCATGTTTGTGTCGAGGTGATTGTGTTTAGTCATTGTTTCTTGTCCTAGTCAGTTACATATTTAAGTTCTAATGATTCTTGTCACAGTTGTTGGTCAACCCTCACACATACCCTTACCCTACCCGCCCTTCATGTTTCGGTTGTTTTATGTTTTCCTTGTGTTTTGGGCCCTCATGCCGCCTTTATGTTCTTTGTGTCTGTTAATAAACTCAACAAACGTAACCCTGCATCTGTGCCTCACTACACTCCCCACACGTGACAGTTTTGGTGCTAATTTGATGCTATTAAGTGATATAACAACCCAGCATGCCATTAAACATGTACTGCTCAAAAAATAAATGGTGGCTTTACATATCATATATATTTCACATGGCACTCACTATTCAGTCTGACTGGTTGTCCCAGTCCAGCGCTGACTGTGCCTAAACTGTATGTGACTGTATGAAATGTAACTTCTGCTTCACTGTTTTCAGTTTTTCATGCTAAGAAAAAGTAGACACTCCTAGAACCACTACATGAGAGCTGAGGTTGCATTTAGTAGAATATTCACAAATCAGAACTAATCAGAGTAAACTCGTCGATAGGTCAAATGATTAACACTGATTATCTTGTTGCACCTGTCAGCGGGTGAGATATACACTGATCAGCCATAACAACGAAACCTAATATTGTGCTAGCCCTCCTCGTGCAAAACCACTCCATGATGGAAGGGATTCCACAACTTTTTAATTATGCTCTCACTTGCTTTTCATTATGTCTAATGCAAAATGTTTTCTTTTATGTCATAGTAAGCCTGTATTTATTGAATATCCATCGCTTCAATACTGCTAATTTTCTTAACTGTGGTACTACAGCAGTTGTACATGGATATTCTACTTATAACTAACAGACATTAAACTAAGATGCTGTATTATCCAGCCCTTCAGTAAAGGAATGAGCTTAAATCTTGTCCATGATCCTTTTGTGCTGTGCTGCTCTGGAATACATGGGTACTGCTCTGTTAGCTTACTATAGCTGTTAGGTAATAGTAGACATCAACACGGATTTATTTAAAGGCAACCAACAGTTAGCTAGACAATTAATGACACCATTTCATTGCTGTAGTCAGGAAGGGGCCCTCAAGTTAGGCCTTTCAACCAATATTATGAGCAGCTGTCACTGGCATTGGACATGGAATCTCAGGAAATTAATATGAACTCAAAAAAAAGCTCTTTTCAGGGTAAACTTGAGACACATAACTACAATAGTCCACTGCAAGTATATTTTAAGTTGAATTTATATATATTTATTTTTTTAAGCTATGAAAATTATGCCCCCTTTTCCTGGAAAAGTGAAAATAATGTTATTGTGACATGAGAATTAAACATCTGTGCCAATGACAGTGGTAGTGGAAAGGTTTGACACCAGAGTCAGTCTGTTCAGCAACAATCATGAGAGAGCAACCACAGATTAGGTGAGAACTGTGCTGGACACTGAACCTCCAGGACTGGAGTTTGACAGCCCTGCCCTACACCATCTTTCACCCCCCACCTAACACTCATTACTGGAATGCACTGGCCACTTTTACTTTGCAGAGAATTATTCTAACTTGTTTCTACTATCGCACTTATGTTATTGTTTAATTTCATTTACTGTTTTTATTGTTAATATCTTACTTATGTTTACAGTTTATTTCTACATTTTAATGAATGTGTTTATTTCTACAAAGCTGAGGATGCCTAGCACCAACCCACTTCATTGTCATTAGACTGCTCTGCTGCTGTAATTGTACATATGACAAGTTACTTGAAACTTAAAACTTATTCGGAAACCTTCAAGGTCTGGGTCCAACAATTACAGATATCTTCACCAAATGATGGACATAAACATTGTTGACTAAACTGAACTGAACTCATATTCATTGACAAAAAAAAACAATGACAATGGCAAGGGATGCCCAAAGATTTCCATATGACTGTGTCTACAATGTATACCTCTACTGAGGTATAAACAGTAGAGCAGTTCCACCATGGCTCATTCTCTCAGAAACATGATCAGATTCTCCACAGTACTATCCCATACATAACAAAACATTCAAGACACCAGTGACCAAAATCATCACCTATTCTAATGATCTGTGTGTTACCACACAAACATTTTCTGAAAACAGGCTACCTCAATCCCTGATGAATACATTCCTAATGTGTTTTTACCTGATAGTTGGCTGTCTCAGACACCTTCACGTCAAGTGACCCAGAAAGTACTGCATACCAGCTTGTGCCAATATCTCCCTGCCGATACACTAGAGGGGGAAAAATCTCTCAGAGGGTAATCTTTACTAGTTGAATTTTGTGATCTCATTTGTTTAATTTTAGATATATTACACACAGCTTTCACTTACAGGTGATTCCTTTCTCCAGGTATTCATAGAAGCCACACAGACAGATTTGCTGCAGAAGGCTGGGGTGGAAGTTTTCAAAGGCCTTCACTGCTTTCAGCCTGGCAAGAATGATGTCCACATCCTCCCCTGAGCGCTCTGCCGGCCTGGGGAACACAACAAAAAACACAAATACACACATGTATACACAACACAACAGACACACATGCGGCCATCCAGCAGTGTCGTCATTAATACAGGACTCGATGTAATGGGCCACCTTACACAAACAGCCATCTTCAAGGTTGTGCATCTCACCACATTGTGTTCATACAGGTGAGTAGTACATCAGTGGAGAGACTACAGCTTCTCGAAACTCCTAATTAAGAGGAAATTAAGTTGTGCAGACTCTTTGAAATGCATTATGCAACATCTTGACTTTATCAAGGACATCTATAAGTTGCTATAGTTGCTTTCACACAGACCTTTACAGACCAAGAGTCTATTACCCAGCTGTTTCACACATTCCAGATATGTCATGAGCATATTTTGGGCACATCTTCAGTTACAACTGTAATGCAGGACGAATACCATGCGTAGCCTAAACTGTCCAGCACATCAGGGACTATCTCCCCCACGACTTCAAACCCTACCAGTTCACATATTGTGCAAACAGATCCACAGAGCGCGCCATTGCCGTAGCTCGCCACTCTGTGCTGAGCCATCTGAAGCAGCAGCAGAGCTACGTCCAGATTCTCTTCGTTAATTACAGCTCAGCTTTCAATACAATCATCCCTGACATTGTCATCACCAAACTGGACACTCTCTGACTCCCCCATCTGTGCCTGGATAAAGGACTTTCTTACCAACCAGCTCCAGACTCTGAGCCCCCTCTTGTACTGGCTCACAACAACAACCTCATCATCAAGTTTGTTGACGACACCACAGTAGTCAGACTCATCTCGAAGGGAGACGAGGCAGCTTACAGAAAAGAGGTTCTGAAGTTGGCACCCTAGTGTAGGCTTGTCACAATACTGAAATTTCAAACTCGATACCGATTCTAAGGATGGTACTCAATACTATTTTTAATACTACAGGGGGAGAAAAAAGAAACACAGAACATTTTTAAACATTTTTGTGAGGAGACACACAAAATGCTCCATTTTCTTCGTCTACTCAAAATTGTACAGCATCTTTGGGTATTTTGAAAAGTGCTTTATAAATTTTATGTATTATTGTTATTAGTCTTGTCAAGTTTCAGTCAACTAAATGTCTGAGCACAACTATTTTCGACTGGAAATGGAAATGCCTCTCCGTGCCTGTTCACATTTGAGGGAAATGGGGACCCGCCTTGACAGATGTACCCACCATTCAAACAAAGACGGAAAAGAGCTAGCAGGAAAGAGCTCAGCCGCAGCCCCGAAGGAACTCGTTATCGGGGCCTGGACTACTGCCCTGCTACAACACGGTGCAGAGGAGCTTGGCAGGAGTGAGGTAAGCTGGACCCAGCTCGAGAAAGAGCCGACGAGGACGAGTCAGTGAACTATCTGAGAGTTGTTAAATGGTGGAGAATCGGAGGATGATGATGAGAACCTGGGCTTCTGGTGGGACGGGTGGATCTACAGATTCCCGATAATTGACCCGGAGCACATTGTGGATCCCCTCGTCTCCGACTCGACCGTGGAGGATCTCCCACTCTGGCTCACTCATAGGCGAGGTGGGGGATGTGTGCTTCGTCAACCGCGGAGGCGTGTCCACGTCGCTTGCGTCACCCACCCAATCACTAGTGTACCCACGAGCACCGACGAGGAGGCAGTGAACCCTCGTGGCAAGGTTGTGCACACGAGCATCAGCGAGGCTGTTCACACAAGCACCGGCGTGGAGGCAGTGAACCCTCGCGGCAAGGCTGCGCACACGAGCACTGGAGAAGACAAGCACACGAGTGCCGAGAGCAATGGGGCTGCGCACACGAGCCTCGGCGAGGAGGCTGTCTACACTCGCAGCAATTATCAGGAGAGCCCTGGCGAGGAGGCTGCGAACGCGAACACCAGAGAGGTTGAAAACCAGCAACCCGTGCCCACACCCCGGAGAAGCCTGCTGCTGATACCGAAGCCAAGGCGGCTTCGGGTGCCCACACCTGCTCCCCGGCTGAAATCTGCAGCCCTGGGGCCTATAGTTTTTAGCCCACAGCCAGTAGTAACTGATAGCCCACAGCCAGTAGTAACTGATAGCCCAGTGCTGTTGTGTTTGCTAGGTTTTTTAGGGGAAATATTAATGCCCACGCTGGCTTCCCAACAGCTCTGTAGTTTGAGTGTTTCTGTTAGCCCTAGAGCAGGGCCTAGTGTATCAGTTAACCCTAGAGCAGGGCCTAGTGTATCAGTTAACCCTAGAGCAGGGCCTAGTGTATCAGTTAACCCTAGAGCAGGGCCTAGTGTTTTAGTTTGCCCCAGAGCAGGGCCTAGTGTATCGGTTAGCCCTAGAGCTGGGCCTAATGTATTTGCTAGCCTAGTAGCTTTAGCTAGCCTTAGCTAGCCTCAGCTAGGCCAGTAGCCTCATCTAGCCCAGGAGCCGTTAGCATAGAGACTATAGAGTGGCTAGACCCATTACGCTCGGCTAGAGGGTAACCAGAAGACATGGGCCTAATAGCATTTTAGAGGCCAGAAGTAACAGTTTCAAGCCAAAGAAGACTGTAGAAGACTGTAGAAGGCCATAGAGGTCCATCGCCTTCCTCTGAAATGTAGATTGGGGGAAGGGGGGTAGTAGGGTGTCGGTGGAGAAGGCGCCACTCCCGAGAGCAGAGAGCTCCGTGCTCCGTGCAGCACAAGATGGTGGAGATCCCCGGAGGGGGCTCCGTGCCGGACAATGTGGCAGGGCTACACATGGGGGCCACTGCTAACAGAGACAATGGTGTGCAATCTGCTGAGGAGCTTCCCAGGGGAGGCTCTGCCTCCAAGGATGCTGAGGGGTTTCCCGGAGGAGGCTCTGCCTCCAAGGACAGTGAGTGGCTTCCTGGAGGGGTCCCTTACCAGCAGGACCAACAGAGGGGCTCCCTGGAGGGTGTTTCCTTAAGGGAAAGGAAAGGTTTGGTGAAAAGTTTTCAGTCCTCTATAAACGCTAATTCCTTCCTACAGCCCTGGGAACTAAGCCCCACTTGCCCTGGTATGTGTCTATTGCCATAAAACCCACATTTGTAAAACTGGTAAATGCCTTCACCCTCAGTGTGTTTGCCTGAACGTACCAGAACATTATCATTATTCCTGAACAAATATCATCTACACAACCAGATGGTTTAGATTCAGCTTTTTTGCATGGATATGGGAAAGGCTGCTTATCAAAATGCTGTGTGTGTGTGTGTGGGGGGGGACTTTGTGTGTCTGTCATTTCTGTGTTCCTGACACTATACAATGCATCCCAATACATTTTGTCACTCTATGTTGTGTCTCGCTTCGTTTTTGTCATGTGATAAATGTTCATTTTCGACTATATTTAGTCATATTTTTTGTTGAGAAAGCAACACTAGCTGAGGGTCTGTGTAAAATTTTGCAGTGCTTGGTTGTTCCCTGGCTGAGTTAGGGAGCTGTAAACACTGGGTCCTCCAGGTAGCCGGGGGGAGGGGCTGCCACAGCAATCATCAAGAAGGGTCCTTAGAAAGCACAAAGTGGACTCCATCCTGCTACTGACCTTCTAATGCTCGTCCATCGAGAGCCTATTGGCGTGCCATACTGTACTGTATCAGTATGGTATGCCAGCTGCGCCATTGCAGACAGGGAGAGGCTTCAGAGAGAGAAAGCAGCACAGAAGATCTACGGCTGCCCTCTCCCCTCCCTGATGGACATTTACACCCCCCACTGCCTCAGTAGAGCAAAAAACATTATCAAGGACAGCTCCCACCCAGCTTTGATCTGTTTATCCTGCTGCCCTAAGGGAGGCACTACAGATGCATCACAACAAGGACAAACAGACTCATTAACATTTTTTTCCGAAGGCCATAACCACTCTATCCTCAAACATGCATTGACTACACAGTCTAACCCCCAACGTCCGGACTTCTTCTATCCACCAACTGTGCAATATTTAATATTTAGTATTTAAATAGTATTGAAAATACTGTGCAATATCTGTATACTTGTGACGTCAGGTGAACCTTCGCCTCATCAAAGGAGAAGTAGGTTCTCTGAGTATTAGGAGACAGGGGCTCTGGGCTAGAGGTGGTGTGTGTGTGAGTGTAAGTGTAATCATTATACTTATGATTACATAGTGATTTAAGGGAATGTGTGGAAACTCCAGGTAGAAGAATGATCTGTATTCTCCTTTCTGTTGGTGCGTAGAAGGACTATCCATCCCTCGTTCGTGTAGCGGTGTTTATGCACCTTTGTAAACGTACTTCTGTGCAGGGCTGAAAATCAGTATATCTAAGCTGTGCTGATGAGGAAGATGCACTCTGAGTCTGTGATGTGCAGCAGTGTGTGTGCTTGTGAACTTCGCCTCAAGTGAGTGTCCCAGCTCAGGTAGAGATCACCATGCAACAGTGAGACGAGCTTCTACTGAGAGTTTCAGAAGGAGCACGAGGAGAGATTCTCCAATGAGCCGAGAGGAGCCGGTGCAATGAGTGGCACGTACACTGACTCTTGTATTTCTCTCTCTCCCAGTCTCTCTTGGTTTATCTGGGACCATGCAGGAGTGAAAAGGCGACTTGGCCTCACACAGAGTAAGGCATTCACACGGGACTGGGGACAAGTAAAGTGAGAGACGGAAAAGATGTGTGTAAAGCGATCGGGTTTTCCCTTCGGAGAGAAGGTCCTCCAGGGAAAGGCGGAGTCTAGCATGGGACGTAGAAGTATCACAGGAGAGAAGGTCCTCCTCGATAAAGAGAAGCTCCCACGTTGCGGTTATTATTTTGTGTTTGACTTTTTGTGTTACTGCACTATGTTTTTTTAAAAACATTACTATCATTGTCCAATATCCACTACTCACTGTACATGATCATCATTACTGCGCAATACTTAAACAATATACAATAACCCACACTACATATCACACTGTGTCACACACACTAGGTCATGTGACATCAAATGGCACCAGAAGTGATTCGGGTATATAAACAGAAAATAGGTACTTCTCAGCACACAGACTGGCGTTAATGCCATACAAACTGTCATTGGCTTCCTTCGGTACCATGAGTACACTTGTTCACAAGAACACCTTTTCTACCCTTGGTCCTGAAGTCCCGTGGTTTACCCGCTCTCTCGTGTGTATCCGTGCCTGGGTTACCGTGAGTTATGTCCTCCTCCATCACACACTGGGCTCGTTGGGGTGTCCGTGCCAGGGTCTATGTCTCGGCATGGTTCTGGGGGGGGTTGTGCGCACAGTATAACGTCGCAAATTAGGTACGCATTTGCGCTGTGAAGACTAAAAACTGGTGCGCATTTTGCATACCACTTAGGTCTATTCGGGCTTGCGTACCACTTATGTCAATCCCTGTCTATACCTCACTAGTGCCCCATAGTTAAAAGCTAGTTATAGTTCAGTGGTGTCCTAGAGTTAAAAGCTGGAGTGTAATAAATTTACATGAGCAGATTGAGTACATTAAAAACTCTGAGCATGTGATACAGTGGCATCTGGCTGATGACAGCCTTATAAATAAGGACTTCCCCTTCATACACACAGAAAGGCCAATCCAAACTTCATCAGAATGAACACAATGACGAGTCCCATAAGAGTTTATTGTAAGGCCCTATGAGCAAGACACAACTCTTAACATGGCAGACACATGCCCACACAAATCGGCCTCAATCTAAGGAGCTCTTAGCACTTAGAACAAAGCCACATTACTATATAGGAAGAGTGCGTGGCTCGAAAAAGAGAGAGACAATCACCAAAGTGCTTCCACACAGCACTTCCAAATTCTACTCAATATCCAAGGGATTCAAGGAATGGAAATAAATAGAAGAAAAAATCACATATTACATCACAAAGGATATGGCTACTGTAGCTACTGTGGAACATAAAGAGCTTTAATATTGAACTAAAACCCTCTTTAAAATATTTGTGTCATTTTGAAAATATTGTTCTCAATTTTAGCATTTCCCAGTTATATTATTTATAATGCATTTAATTTACAAGAGATTCATTCAATCATTTTCTGTAACTGTTTAATCCTTACTGGGGTCACGGGTAGCCTGTCCTGGGGTCTGCGGACGCGAGACAGGGGCACACACACACCCCATTCACCCCATTCACTCACACATTTACTCCTACGGTCAATTTAGAATCCCAATTCACCTGATGCTCATGTTTTTGGACTGTCGAAGAAAGTGGAAACTCCGGAGACTTTCTTTTTACTTTACAACTATACTGTGACCATTCTCACAAGACATGTGCTATGATTTCAACTGAAATATTCAGTAAATGTTCAGTTTTGGTTAAAAAAAAATGCCTAAAAATGTCTATTTGTATATAGTGTAAACCCTAAATATGCCCCAAAATCATTTTATTTTCATTTTAAACTTAGTTTAATACATTACACTTAACAAAAATATTAAGGTAAGCCCATACAGACTGTACTGTAGTTCATGCACAAGCATTTTCTTTGGTATAAACGGGTAAATACAGTTTTAAATTTGTGTAATATTTAGTGATAAAAAAAAGTATAATGTAGGGGTAATCACCAATATTTTTTACCAATTTTTACAGTTAAATAATTTACTGTTCAACAGTAGCACCTTACTGTAGTGACCTGGTTAAAGCAGACACTGAGCTCAACAGTCTCTTTTAATTTAATTTACAGTACATTTATAAAATTACTGGGGTTTAAAAATCGAAAATCAAGAGAAACACGCAAGATGAGTCAGGGGCAGACTGGCAATCTGTGCTTCTGGAAAAGAACAGCTGTCCACGGCGGCCATCGGGCGGTCTTTCTCAG
The DNA here is from genome assembly GCA_037577145.1 of Brachypetersius gabonensis. Classification (NCBI taxonomy): domain Eukaryota; kingdom Metazoa; phylum Chordata; class Actinopteri; order Characiformes; family Alestidae; genus Brachypetersius; species Brachypetersius gabonensis. Next base: position 5,083,423 of record JBBJLR010000111.1, read on the forward strand.
CCCAGACGCAAACATTATAAACAACAAGTAGCTTTAAATAAAAAATATGAAATTCTCTGAAACACAATAAAGTTGATAAACAGTAGACAGATAAGTAGTAGATAAATACAAAACTAAAAAAGAGCACAGTCTGAACTGAGCGGAATATATATTTGGATTACTATTTATTAAGTGTGCACCGAATACTCAACCACTATGTTTGGCCAAAAATGACAAAAAACGCATTTTCAGAGTATGAAGCAAAAAAGAGGCAAGACCCTTGGAGCACATCCTGTCTGTGGTGGACAATTTTGAAAAGGCAAGAAAGTTTTCCAGTGATTATAGTTCATATATGGGACATCCCAAAACTACTGTATTTAGTTATAGGCCTACAGAGAATGTTGTTATATTTTACAACAGTTTTAAAGCAGCTGTTCTGAATGCACTGTTTATTAAAATGCACTTTAATTCACTTGTTTTATGAGAATATACAGTATTTAATTATTATAATTATTTTAGGCTGTTCATGAGTGGATCATGTAATATTTTATTTTTTATTTTTATATTGTGCATTGTCTGAATGCTAAATAATTTTTCATAATTTTGTAACAGATTTATTCTTTTAATAATTTAATAATTATTATTTCTTTCAGTGTTTTATTTTTGATTTTCTGTTTCGTTAAAAAAATGATAATTTCCGTGTGTGATGGTTCGGACTGGTTTAGGCCCTGATTTCCGGTCACATGCGTGTTTTCCTGTTTTCTTTTGTTTTTTCTTGTCTTTGGTTTATGGTGGTTTTGTGTTCCTATGTTCAGTTCATG
>JBBJLR010000111.1:5084322-5097025 GCA_037577145.1 Brachypetersius gabonensis
GTTTCACAGCAAGCGACAGAGAGAAGCAGCTGTTTAAAGACGAGTGGCACGTTTCCAGACAGCTTGTTCCACCTTGCCCTCTCCCTCTCTCTCAGGAGCAAGTCCGGGGCTTGGAAAGCGAACTCTTGGAATCATACAGAGGACGGAAAAGGGGTTCCGTATCCTCGCGAGAGACAGAGGTGAACTGGTTCAGTTAAAGAAGAGAAAAAGTGCCAAGGAGAGGGAAGACTCCTTAGAAGGGACGACACGGGGGTTCCTGTGTGTTTGTTTTGGACTTTAAAGGCTTGTGTTACAAATAAAACTGTCTCTCTGGAACTCAGTGGTGTGCGGCTGTGTCTTTCCCCTTCAGACGCGACAATGTAGAGGATGCCGCTTTTGAAAAGGTAAAGGACAGGTTTCTAGATTGATTAAGCAAAGGTAGGAAGCTGGACTGGAGACGGACGATGAACTGTTATACAAGTGTAAGATGTTTCTGGACCTTTTACATTATTTATTAAAGCCTAAAAAGGAGAACACCAAAGGGGAGAAATGTTGTTTTATTTTTTGTTTGGTAGTTTTGGGTGATAATGTAGTTATTTTTATTGCTCTATCAGTATTGTTATTATGATAAAGTATTTTCTGTTTATAACTTTATACAAATTCTGTCCTTTGTTTTAAAATTCACACAAACACTTAAAGGTCATGCAAATTAACACAGATTTAGCAATCTGATCCATCCACCTTATTATTAAAAAGTATTGCTATCGGTATCTTTATCAGCGACATTGGCCCTGCATTTATTTGGTACCCCTACTGTGGAGCAACATTGCCAGAATCCCCCGCCGTTCTGAAGGGTCCCAAGTTACTGCCATTCCGGAGGGTCCCTCATCACCAGTGACCTGCTTCCTGGTCCCCTTTCAAAGATAAATCCAGTGGAATGCTTTAGTCCTGCATCAGTGCAGCTTTTCTGAATAAAGTGTAGAACAGGGAGAAAGACGTCTGCACCTTTATGTGAGGTTTGGTAATGTGTACATACGTCTTCCACTGTCAGATATAAATGTGTTTGTACCGTAGTGATGCCCTCATGTCCACACACTGGATGATTTGGCTTTGGCTGCTGATTGTGTCCAGATTTATTTTCGTTTGTCTTTTCTGGTCGTTCATACAGAAACACAAATCAGCACCGAAGGCAGAATCGGTCCCAGAACTTCATGCCTGCAGCATCTGCCGCAAAAAAGGTCCATTAACTTTCTCCACCAACACTATTTAAACCTGGACCACTGTTTAGAGTTCAAAACACATTCAAGTCCATCTTAAAAAATGACTGGATTTTAAAGGTATTGTTTTATTTATTTATTACTTTTTAAAATATGCTTTAAAACCTGTCTGTGTCATATATGTTTTTCTTTTGTCATTGGATACCAAATAAAAACATTAAAATAGCAAAATATGACTTTGTTCTCTCTGATCAGTCACAAGACAATCATTCTTGGGTAATAAAAATCTACACTGAATCTAGTCCCATACAAAACCTGAGCAACTCATTTGTTTGCAATATAACGTCCTACAGACAGACGGGAAATGATCAGACCCTCCTCATCTCCTCGGTATCGGATCGGTATTAAATGCTGTAGTATCGGATCGGTATTAAATGCTGTAGTATCGGATCGGTATTAAATGCTGTAGTATCGGATCGGTATTAAATGCTGTAGTATCGCACACCACTAGAGTGTGTCCGCTTCAAGAGCTTAGGAGGGGCGGGGCTTTAGTGATGACGTTTTAAAGAAAGACCAATGGTGAGTACCCGGATGTGTATTAACACGTCATTCTAAAGCGGCACGGGGACGTTTGGAAGTTACCGGTTTTGGGGAATATAGTTTCTTTTTAAACCCGTATGTCTAAGAGTTCAAGTGTTACATTCTCATTGCAGATGTGTTTAATTAAATGTTTTCTGACGTTGAGGTTTTAAACCGGATTCAGCCGAAAGGTAGGTTACTTTGAAACGTCTTTAACCGAACTCAAATGCCGAGAGCCCGGGACCAGGCTGCAGTCCCAGAGCTGAAACCCAGGAACTCTACTGTAATCACAGTGTAACATTCGATATAAACCTCCCCATCTTGTGTTTTGATTTGGGTTCGGCTAAGCTAATATCTCTGCATTGCCTTTTAATCAAAAGCGCGTTTTGCTCCAGATATCATTAAATTAATGTCATTAAGTTATCCAGCTGCTGCGGCGATATATTCTTACATTTTAAATTATTCCCAAAAAATCCATGTTATTTTGAAGACTAACGTCACTTTTTAGTAGAAACAAGTGAATTCTCTTGCGGTCAAATGACCTCTTTCACCCATTTTTGTGTCCCGGAATAATGTGGGATCAGTTCCGTAAAACGTCCGTAGCTGTGTTTTCCCATCTAACCAGTTTCCAGCGTTGCTTTAATGACGGTAGTTATACCTTCGTACACGTTACCATTATAACTGTCCGTCCTCGGGTCGTGTACCCCTCTAGAGGATGTATGTTTCATCGTAATGTCCCGTTTGACGAGCTAATTTTCTCAGTTTCCAGTAGAGTCCCGTATTTGGGATGCTTGTAAGTACAGACAGGCTTGATATATTTTATAGAAGCGCCTGCTCTAACATCTGACGTGTAAAAATGTAAAAGGGTTTAACTGATCCTGTGGTGTCACCCTGTTCAGGGGATAAAGTCCAGCTTCAATAAATACTTTGAATTCAGTGATTTGGTTTCTGGCCAGTCAGCAAACAGTCCGCAGAGTTGAGATCTGTAGTGTTTGCACTGCTGGCGTGACCCAGTATACAATGACTCTGAAACTGTACAGTACTTGTGACGCATGAAGGTTTTTTCCTCCATGTAATCTTTTCACTAAAGTGACAGCAGCAGATACGTCATGTCTGAGTATGCCAGATACACTGGCATGCAGTCATGACGTGGGTTTCAGATTGAGCTTTTGTGGAATGTTGTTATTCTAGTTTGAAAGCATTGCCCACAAGGTGTACCCGAGAGTTGAAAAGCCGTATAGTTCTTAAATCAGTCATTTTGTACTCTTTCCTTGCTTGCTTACAGTGTCCCTGCGTAGCTGGAATGGCAACGTATCAGGAGTTTATTCAGCAGAATGAGGACCGTGATGGTGTGCGATGCAGCTGGAACCTTTGGCCCTCCAGCAGACTGGAGGCCACGCGGCTGGTGGTACCAGTGTCCTGCCTTTTCACCCCTCTTAAAGAGCGTCCCGACCTGCCGCCGGTGCAGTACGAGCCTGTGCTTTGCAGTCGGGCAATATGTAAAGCCGTGCTCAACCCTCTTTGGTAAGTTGTGAAATCTTGAGATGAATTTTGAAATCTTGTTTGTTTGTGATTGGTGCATGTTGACTAACTACGTCCCTTTCCTACTGCTTACTTTACTTCTTTAAAAAAAAAAAAAAATTCCTTGATTTCTTTATGGCTTGCGTTGTTCTTCTCTATGGTTTATGTATTGCTGGGTGTTGGCCAATTATTTGACAGTTGTATAGATGCTCTGACTGCAGTATGTTGGTTAAATAGTCGACTCGGATTTAAACTGTTTTTCAGGTAAGAAACAGTCGTGGACTTCTTAAGCTCTGATGTACGTCGCTCTGGATAAGAGCGTCAGCTAAATGCCGTAAATGTAAATGTTGATCTCACACTAGTAGCTCACAGGCCAGCAACATGTTCAGATATCAGGAGGAGTAAAGAGCCGGTCCAGTGATTTCCACTACTCTGTTTGTTTGAGCCTCTCTTAATTAAATCTTCTTTTTAATCCAAACAATTGTTGATTAAGGGACTCTTTGTGTTAAAAGGAGCATTTAAGCCATTATTAAGACATCCCAGATTACTTCAGTACTGCTGACAGTCTACAAGTAATTGGACAGAAACATATTTCTGCCTCTAACCCTAGCACATTTAAAATCAAATAATGAGTTAAGAATTAAATAATTGTCATTGTCAGGTAATAAACAGATTAATGCTGCTAGTAACTGGAGCACAAAATACAAATGACTTAGAATCTGAAGTATACTCTTCTATGAAATAAAGTGGCTTTATTGATGAGGTGATAGTCCACAGCAGAATGAATTCTGAAATACAGAGATCTCTCAACACATAGATCCTCAAAGCTCTAAATGTTAACTGTCACCTGACAGATGCCTGTTGCATTCTATGTGGTCAAGGGAAAACGCAATTAAACAAGGGACTAGAACTGTCTGGTGATGTCTGGTTTTCACTGTATGCAAACGATTTTTGTAAATGCTGATCCTTATTCCTCATATTATCTTCTCCCTAATTCCTATTTAATACATAACACATGTTCCTCTTCCAGTCAGGTGGACTTCAGAGCCAAGATATGGGCGTGCAATTTCTGCTTCCAGCGAAACCCTGTAAGTACAAAAACGGACTCGTTCCAAATGACCGAAGTGGAAATTTGTTTTACTGCAAACTTGTTACTTTTATTGCATGTAGCGTATTTACAGTACTTCCACTCTTTGTTTCAGTTCCCGCCATCATATGCTGGTATTTCAGAGGTGAATCAGCCTGCTGAACTAATGCCACAGTTCTCCACTATTGAGTATATAGTGCAGGTACACAGTCTGTTCTATATCCTGAATAGTCCGTATAGATGCATAAAAATACTCTCTTTCTTCTAACTCTAGTTCTCTTTGTGGTCCTCTCTGTAGCGCGGTACCCAAACTCCCCTCGTCTTCCTGTATGTGGTGGACACATGTCTGGAGGAGGAGGACCTGCAGGCCCTGAGGGAGTCTCTGCAGATGTCTCTCAGCCTGCTTCCCCCAAATGCCATGGTAGGGCTCATCACTTTTGGCCGCATGATCCAGGTCCATGAGCTCAGTTGTGAGGGAATTGCCAAGAGTTATGTCTTCCGTGGGACCAAGGAACTCTCTCCCAAACAGATACAGGTTTGTAGCATGGTGTCTGCATGATAATGCTATGTGCACACATAGCATAGTGTTTGACGGAAGTGTCTTTGGTGTAATATTAAAACAGTTGCCTCCTGTTTGCAGGAGATGCTGGGTGTAATAAAGCCAGCAGTTTCAGGACAGCAAGGCCGACCTCTGGCCCCTCAGGATGCTGCTCTTTCCTGCAGGTCAGATACACTTACTTTTCAGTTTGGAAATAATAATTTACTGTTCTTATGAACTAAACAAACCTGTTTCAGATAACAACACTCTTACTGTAGATACCTGGTTTTCAGGTCCGTGCATTTAGTTTTTTGGCCTTGGCTGTTGACCATGTGCTACAGATTTGGCAGATTCTTTCATGTAATGTTGTGGCACACTGTATGTAGAGAATAAATGCCAGTTAGGGCTTCAGACGCTTCATCAAGGAATGTTTTCAAGTAATAGTTACAACTGTAATATCTTTTTGCCTCACTGTCCACTTTTTGTGTTCCTCAGGTTTCTGCAGCCTGTGCATAAAGTAGATATGAACTTGACTGACCTGCTTGGTGAGCTGCAGCGGGACCCCTGGCCTGTCCCGCAGGGCAAGAGACCCCTTCGTTCCACAGGCATTGCTCTCTCAATCGCTGTAGGACTGCTGGAGGTATTATCATTCCTAAGTTTTTTAAAGAAATCCCCTTCCAGTTAGTCGTCATGCTGTGTGTAATTGATCTATTCAAACCATTTATAACAAGGTGCCACAACATTCAGATTACAGATGGACAGATAAAGATTACAGCTCAGATATTCCAGTTATTGTGTGTGACACCGGTATGAATGTGTTTAAAACTGTTGAAAAATCTTTTGAAATTCCAGTTATTTAAAATAATTTTAAAATGAAGAGCAACCTGTGACATGTAATGTAATGCTGGCACTAAGTGGCCAAAGGTGCTCTTTTCGCTGGTGTGTCGGCTTATTGGGTTGCACCTTGTGCTCCCTACAGTCATCAGTGTTGCACAACAGTTGATAATGCAGTGTATAATGTGAGACTTATTTCAGTCTTTAGATTACCGATTTATCATGAAATGTAGTTTAATGGATTACCATGACATTAAGTTGCTGTGCTTATACCTATTAATAGTAATAACATCTGCAGTAGTTTTTTAAACCTTTATGTTCATTGGGCCTTTATTTTCTATTAGACTACTAATTGGAATGTTTCCCCTGGGTTTAGGGTACATTTCCAAATACTGGAGCTCGTGTTATGCTGTTCATGGGTGGGCCTCCCACTCAGGGTCCTGGGATGGTGGTAGGAGATGAACTGAAGACTCCCATCCGGTCATGGCATGATCTTCAAAAGGACAATGCTCGTTATATGAAGAAGGCTGTCAAGGTTAGTGGACAGAGATGATTTAATACTCTGTATTAAAAATGGGAATGTTTATCCTTTTCCTGATCCATTACATCTCTGTCACAACAGAGTTTTCTGAGCAGATTGTAGACACTGTCAGTATTTCTATAATGCTTACTAACCACATCAAAAACCTGTCTTTTGGTGGGGTTTTTTGTGTGAATTACAACTTATTAGATGTTCTTAAAATTTCATGAACCATAATGTTTCCATATTGCCCAACCTAATATGTGTAATACTCAATAAATATATTGCAGTACTACGAGGCTCTAGCAAACCGTGCAGCGGTGAATGGACACAGTATTGACATCTATGCCTGTGCTCTGGATCAGACTGGATTACTGGAGATGAAGTGTCTCTCCAATCTTACAGGGTATGCAAATAAAACATGAATAAACCTGCACCTATGCCCCATGCCTACTTACCTATAAAGTTTTCACCTTAATGCTAAAAGGGTTTTATGTAGATTATCATTCATTACTGGTCTCTTTTGTGCCAGGGGACATATCGTCATGGGAGACTCGTTCAACACCTCTCTGTTCAAGCAGACGTTCCAGAGAGTCTTCAGTAAAGACTACAATGGGGAATTTCGCATGGCTTTTGGAGGCATTTTAGAAGTGAAGGTATCATTTTCTCAGAGGAAAAAAATTATAATCTTCTGCTGTATTTTAGTGGTACTGTACACAGACCACAACCATATTGCCTTCAGACAGATGATAACAGCATTAAATCCAGAGCCGGCAGACAGCGACACGTTTCTCACTCGTAGGGCATGTTGCAGAGTCCTGTCTCTCTGCAGTATGTTGACGCACTGATAGTATTTATTTTGCACCACGCATGCTACTACATTAAATTAAGTTGTACATTTTCTCACAATGTAATGCTGCTTTGTAGTGCTGATACATATACTTTTTATGCTTCCCTATGTCTGTAGAGATTGTTGTGTGAATCGGAGCTTCACAGCATTTTTAATGAATAATAGTCACTAACATTTTGTGCAAATTATACAATATTAATGATCAAGTTCTTTTATTCAGGTGTCTGTGACTTTAATGTCTGCTGAGTATTCAGTGATCACCCAAATTCAGCTTTAGAATTTTAGATACAGAGGAGTTACTTATTTGTTCAGCATGTAACTATTTCTCTGATTCAAATCAGACCTCAAGGGAGCTGAAAGTGGCAGGAGCTATTGGACCCTGTGTATCTCTCAACACTAAAGGACCATGTGTCTCTGAGAATGTATGTAACCTCACTGGTATTTTAGGAGAATTAAAAACTTGCATTAAAAAAACAACTGCATTAAAACAAGTCTCCTGTTTCATGTTTATAGGAGCTGGGAACTGGTGGCACCTGCCAGTGGAAGATTTGTGGTATCAACCCATCCACAACACTTGCTGTGTATTTTGAAGTGGTGAATCAGGTTTGTTTCAAACCGTGTAAATAACAAACGTTTTGTCTGTATTTTTTGGGTGTTCCTCATGATCCATGTTTTTGCCATAGCACAACTCACCCATCCCTCAGGGGGGCAGAGGAGCCATCCAGTTTGTAACACAATACCAGCACTCCAGCACGCAGAGGAGGATTCGTGTTACGACCATCGCAAGAAAGTGAGCAGGAAGTTTGGTCCTACCTTGTAGTGAAGAGTTGCCCTTTACTTGATGCCAAATGGTAGACCTGTATTTCCTAATGTCCCCAGTGTAGATAACAGTACTGTCAGTTTACCTCGAAGCCACACAGCTTTATTATTGACACAGAGGACAAAACATTCACACTGGAACACTGTCCTTTCGCCTGAGGCTATTTGTTTTGTATTTCCCCGCCTGTACTGACGCAGTGTGTAAAGTGGTTGTGTGTGTCACACACACCTAACTAACTACTTCTCTCCTGCCACTCCCAGCTGGGCAGATGCACAGACCCAGATCCAGAACATTGAGTCATCCTTTGACCAGGAGGCCGCTGCTGTTCTCATGGCAAGGCTGGGTGTGTTCAGGGCAGAGTCGGAGGAAGGCCCCGATGTGCTTCGCTGGCTTGACCGACAGCTCATTCGCCTGGTAGGTTTTTAAACCCCTGTGATTATATGAGTTATTTATAAACAATAATTCCTGTTTTTAAAGCCTGAAAACCTGCATAGCAGCATCAGAGCTAGTTTCTGCCTCAGTATGAACACTTTAATTCTACTCTGAGAGGACGGCTGCAAATTCCCCCAGTCCCCAACCTCCATCCCCAACCAGGGCAGTATCTAAGCACTTGTGCATGTTGATACAGCCTCTTAACAAAATCTGATATCATGTTATTTAACAAATATTTACAACGATAAAGGTTACACTGTACGCGTTTCCTGTCTGAGACGAGGTCATTTTGCATTGTTTGGTTTCAGTGCCAGAAGTTTGGACAGTTCAATAAAGATGACCCAAATTCTTTCAGGCTGTCGGAATCCCTGTCTCTCTACCCTCAGGTGAGGCAAAAAAACATTTACTTTGAACGATTACTTTCTTAAAAATAATCATTTAACCTTTTTCACCAATCTTTTGGTTTCAGTTTATGTTCCATTTGAGGAGGTCACCCTTCCTGCAGGTGTTCAATAACAGTCCTGATGAATCCTCCTACTACAGACACCACTTTGTTCGCCAGGACCTAACGCAATCACTTATCATGGTCCAGCCCATTCTCTACTCCTACTCATTCCATGGCCCTCCCGAGGTTTGTATATACCCTGCGCATCAGTCAGGATAAAGTGTCTAAGATCGTACATCATGTGATAATAATGTGATTTTTTTTTTCCTTATTTGTTTTGTAGCCTGTTCTTCTGGACAGCAGCAGTATTCTTCCAGACCGTATTCTATTAATGGACACTTTCTTCCAGCTGGTCATCTACCATGGAGAGGTAAATATGTTGCATTTAATGTCTCCTTTGCATTAGGTTTAATCATTGATAAATGATTGTATGCTCTTTTTTTCCATTAGACAATTGCGCAGTGGCGGAAAGCAGGTTATCAGGAAATGCCAGAGTATGAGAATTTTAGGCAGCTGCTGCAGGCTCCTCTGGATGATGCTCAAGAGATCCTGCAGACGCGCTTCCCGATGCCCCGCTACATCGACACGGAGCACGGTGGTTCGCAAGCCCGCTTCCTACTTTCCAAAGTGAACCCCTCCCAGACACACAACAACCTGTATGCATGGGGACAGGTATGTGGACACCATGTAGAAATCAGTGGAGGCTGGTGGAGGGTTTTATAGTTTTCTAAGTTTTAATATTTGTTGTATTTTATGTAGGTGTATTAGCCGCTGAATATTTATTAAATAATATCTAACAATTTTTACTGAAACCTTTTTAGGAGACTGGAGCCCCCATTCTCACAGATGATGTCAGCCTCCAAGTGTTCATGGACCACCTAAAGAAACTGGCTGTCTCCAGCTCTGCCTAAAGCATGGAGAGGATTTCAATGTCTGCGTTTGATCTTAAAACTTGTAGAACTGTGTAGTATCGCGCTCTTCTGTTCTGATGCATAAGTAATTGTAATAATTTAAGTGTATGTTTTTGTTTTGCCATATTTGCGTGTCCTGTAGAATCCATGCATTTGTCCATAAACGCATTTGTCCTTTAAGATTCTCTCATTTTTGTTGACCTTTGAATATTACAACCTCTGGTTATGTGCTAACCGCCCGCCTTTCGTCATTTTCACTTTCCGCATTACATTTTTACAGTGCACCAGTAAAATGGGGTGCTTTCTCTGGTCAGCTGTATTCAACCCATGGCTGAAATTATACTTGAAGGCTTTTTTACTTTATGGCAATGAAACTAATTCTACATGTTGTGTTGTTTCCCACATTTGATTTGTTTGTTTGCTCAGAAGTAAAAAAGCTGAGTGGTGATTTCACAGCAGGGCTCTCGTCTCATTACAGTACGACCGACTGAAAATACACTCGTGTGCTTCACATTCCTTTTCCAGAGCTGTCTGCACTGAACTTTATATAAAAAGGAAAAATGTGTTGGTTTGCAGACCATCATTCTTTATCTGCCCCTCAGATTTGTGACCTGGCTGTTTTAAAAGGAGTAACTGAAGAGTAACTGAAGGGACTTTAGCTGTAATGGTTTCTAAATCATGACAGTAATTTGCAGAAAGAACTGCCTGTGAAGTGAAATGTAGACTTTTGTTTTTTTTCAGCTTTACCTTCAGCGGGATAGAATTCATAATAAGAATTTAATTTTGTTCATATACAGATTTACATTCCAGATTGTTAATAATGATGAATGAGCATAAAATGGATTTTAACAACAGCCTCAATCTCAGAACGCCTCTTTCATGTAGCACTGCACCTCTCCGCTGAGCAGCTCCAGGCTGTTCCAACAGTATTTCTTTAGTTTGTTCAGAGAACCAGTCTAGTTTTACTCAGCTTCGGTTTATACTATACTAATTTAAATAGATCTGATTTAAATAGGAAGCTGATTAGGAGCAAGATACCATCCCCATGTTTGTCTTCCTGCAAAAAACTAAATCTTCAACCTAAACTGGATGAACTGTGTTCTCCGAGCACAAGGGCCTTTAGATCTAGAGCAAAAGGATCGAGGGGAAAACACTCCGCATATTTCTGCGATATGGAGACAAAAGAAAAATAACATCAGTTCCTTGATATTAAATGATGTAGAAATAGAACCAAAACAAATCTCTTTCCAGCTCTAAATTCTCTAATGAAGACTGACCTACATTTTTATAGAATATAGAAAAATATATTCCTAAAGCCGAAGATAACATCAGACAAACGTGTGACAGTCAAATAACAATCCATAATAACATAAGGCCAGTGATGGACACTATTTAATATAGAAATCAAATGGACCATGATGGTTTTCTTTTTTACATTTCTATAAAGCGTTTGATTCTGTAGAACACCTTTTTATCTTCCAAGTTCCTGAACATTAAGGTTTTGGAATCAAAGTTGGTGGTTTGTATCAACAGCTGTGTCCTTCTACCTTACGGCCCCAGGTCTAATGTTAACGTTGGAATTCCACAAGGTTGTCCCGTGTCTCTTTATATTAGTCACAGAAATGTTAGCGTGTTACATTTAAAATTGTAATGAAATTAAAAAGCTAAATGTCTTTGGTACTGATCTCTTCTGCCAGCTAGCCAAATTCCAATAGCCACTGAAAAATAAAAAAATTCTCCAAAGCTTCAGGATTAACTTTGAATTTAAACAAATGTAAACTATTTGCAATTAATGATTCAACTCTTAGACATCTGTAATGATATCTAGTACTGAAAGGTCTCATTGGAGCCAGGAGTTTAATTTGGCTTTACTCAAGTATTGAACGTAGAAAAAAATTTACTCATGGCTCCAAAAAGAGGCCTTTCAATATTTGGCCGAATTTACTGAGTCTCCTGTCAGTCATGTGACCGGGGGGGGCTCTATTTTCCCACTGACTTGGTTATATATAGTTAATGCTGATTTGAACCCTTTTATAAAAACAATGTTTTAATTTTTTTGCGTGTTTATTTTGAATATATTTTGCTGATGTGATTGTTCTGGGAAGGAAAGGGAAAAAGGAGGGAAAAAAGAAAAAATGTTTACATTATGTTCAGCTTATTATATCATGTTTGTAAATCTGAGACATCTCAATAAAGGTTGTACAATTAAAAAAAGTGTGCAAAGTGTGCTTTGGTTTATTCACGTATGACAAACAGAAACTGTACTTAATTAAGAAATTAAAAAAAGAAAACAGCATTGAAATTGTGGTAAATTCTTTATTCTTCCAACTGCAATAATTGCTGAATAAAATAAAATATTTAAACTGATCTTAAAGCAGAGAAACGCGCGTCGCGAGTTCTCTTTAAGGCTCTTATTTTGACAGCATGCAGAATAAAGTGGTTGATTCACACAACTCGAACGAAGAGAGAGAAACTGGTTCATTTTTGGAATGCTGTATAATTATTAATAATAGAGGTATAAAATATTAATAAAATGCCGGGCAATGCTTTGAAGTGGAATAAGCGCGCCTCGCTTGTCTATGCGGTGGGAATTTGGACCGTTTTCGGAACCTGCGTATTCTACAAATACCGATACAGACCCGAGCCGCTGGGTGAGTTATTACCGTTTATCAATCAAACATCACCTAAAACGCGAAACGCGTACAGGATAAAGATAAACAGGTTTAACAGGAAATCAGACTTTATACCGTGTCCCCCCCCCCGCCGTGACCGCTGCCTGATCGGTTCCGCGCATGTGCAGCTGCCATTTTGCTGCCCGCTCGGTCCCAGGTCTTAAAAATAAGATAAACTTTTATTAGTTCAACAAGCGCGAAATATACTTTGCTTTATGTAACTGTCGTCGTACACGACTTTTTATTCAAAATGATTTTAAACATGTAATTCTTAAATGAGTATATATGTACATATATA
>JBBJLR010000111.1:5104817-5119436 GCA_037577145.1 Brachypetersius gabonensis
AAAGAAACAGAAACAGAAAAGAAACAAAAGGAAACAGAAAACCACAGCCACGTGACCAACCAAAAAATGGAAAAAACAGGCACGTGACCAGGAACCCAAGGCAGACATGTCCGAGACCGTCACAGTTATATTCATATTAAACAACTTTTTTGAGACGACTGCCTGAAAAATGAACAAAAAAGGATGAGAGAGTGCAGTACCGAGGCTGCTATCCGCTGCGCCATCTTGGTCATGAATCAGGTCAACATAGTATGTAGGTTCATAATGTGGTGAAAGTGTAATCCCTTCCACACAGAACGAAAAGGAAGAAAACTTTACATTGAGTACACAGTGTCATGAATCATAAACTGATAAGACTACGCTCCAACCTTGCATAGCCACTACAAACAAACACCCCTAGTAGGAACTATTGCACGAAGCCCTAAGCCTGACCCGAATAAGACAACTACACACAGGTACGCATGAGCGCATGCACACAAAGACCAATTCAAACAGCAAACCCACAAATTAAATAACTATTTGCACCACACAGCTCTCCACTTTAATCCCTTCCCATTGATCAAGCCTCACTTTACAGATTAGCTGAAGTACACAGAATGTAGCCTGAAAATAAAACAAAAATAAATAAACACTTCTAAACACAAGAAAAACAGTGGCTGACTAAACTGATAAAACTGGTCCTCCTGCAATCAGAAGCACAAATATGATATGATGTTTTACCAGATCAAGTAATACAATACGCTATTATTAAAAAATATCGTTTCTGGAAGCGTTCCCAGTAACTGCTTACTGATACCCTGTAGATACTCTGCTTTGTGTTGATATAACAAAATAGCAGATAAAAACAGATCAGGTCTCTGACAGAGAGCACAACTATAAAAGTAAAACAGGTAAACATACATAGAAGGAGGTCAAAGTAGATAAGCGTTGCTGTATACACCCATTCCAGCAGGAAACCGACGTAGCTAAGTCTGCAACATGCACTCTCCAGTAAAACTGCAGCTCCTGCCGGTTCGGGACTCTTAGCAGCCGCCAGGCCAGATACCAGAGTACGCTGTAAAACAACCAAGAAACAGTTCATTCTAAGGAACCACTATGCACAAAAAATCTAATCAAATCAAACAGGAGTGGATCCCTTTTGCATTGCAAATGCCAACCACTGGCTGAATCAAACTTCATGTTCTCCTACTCGCATCTCCAAACACATTTCATGAGTCAACCACCTGAGCCACCTGGTTGAACTAATCAACTGAAGAGTGGCGGGGCACAGCATGGTGCTCTTTATCTTTCACCACTATACCTGCAACAAAAAGAACTCTCTAAAGGTTGCGCTGGTGTCTATCCATCGCCTCTTCTCCTTCTCTTATACCAGCAGTTTTTATGAGATTGAGGTCAAGCGAGTGTTCACGTAATTAGCTGCTTTGTTAATTTAGCGAAACCATAGTGCAGACACAGGAAGCCCTGGACAGTTGGAGGTTGGTGTCGTCCCTTGTACATAGAATATCTTGCTATGTTGCCAAGTGTCAGTTCACTGGTCATTTTTTATACATCAAAACATTTTGCTTCCTCCCTCATCATTAAAAAGGTTGGTACCATTTAATCGTGCCCTATTTCACATTGAAATTCTCTGAATGACTTTACATCTTGAATTATGCAGTAAGTCTGCAATAGTGATGTTATAGTGCTTTTCCTATGATCTCACAGGTGATAACAGTGTAGCAAAGCAGCGAGTAGTTCCTGAAACCATGGCACAGACCGACTCAGCCCAAAAACCCTACTTAGAGATCCCCTCTAAAGAGGCTATTCCAGACGTGGAGGATCTCCCTATGATTCAAGAAACTACAGCAACAACCACCAACCCTGCAACTGAGGGTAGCAACCATGGCCATGCCTCATTCACCATTGAATTTATCACAGTGGCTACAGGCAAAGGGAAAGAACGGAATACAAAGTGTGTCCAAGGGCATCGCTCAAGACCAAAGAGAGGAGCAGGGGAGGAGCTAAGTGCCCTGCAGGTTGCCATGGTTGCAGCAGAGGTGAAAGTGGCAGATTGGCTTGCACAGAATGATTTGCCTCTTGCATTGTCAGAATCTGTACCTGAAGAAGATGGAGATAGTGTGAAGAGTGATGTTCCTGTCCAGCTACGGAGCCTTAAAGGTATTAATACATTTTCTGGGATGTGTTTTGGGAGAGGAACAGATGTGTTCTTTTTATCTTGCAGTAAGAAACTCACACAAAGAGAAAGAACATGAATATTTCAAGTGAAAAAAAAGTCAAAATAAAAATGATTGTTGTTGCTTATACCCATTTCATTATTCATCCCCCCAGGCAGTAAACATGAAGATGGTACTCAGAGTGACTCTGAGAATACCTTGAGTGCGCAGCTCAGCAGCCAGAGAGCATCCCTGCAGGACCAAAGCCGAGCAGATGTTCAGAGGACTGAGGTTTTCTGCAGCAGGGGAAACGTCTCCCAGAACAAACCTTCAGACATTTCAAAAAAGATGGTCCCAGCGGGGGGTGAGGAGGAACAGACAAGGAGCTATTCATTCCCATTTATGACTAACAGAGAGAAGAGTGAACCACAAGAAGGCCTTCAGTGGAGCTTGGCAGATGACCAGAGTGACAGGGGGACCTACACTGTTGAACTGGAGACTAGTAATACTGAAGTGGAGGAGGCCCGACACATGATTGACAAGGTACAGTAGAGCTAATACAGGTGATGTTTGTTTGCTTTGTTAGCTTTCAAACAGTTTATGGATAGTTTTTAGAGGTTGACAAAATTACTGCAAAAAATAATGCATTGTATCACATAACCTTAATTTAATCAGCACATTTTCAGAAGGGCACATATTTCTCATCACACATATTCTATTAAACGCATGTGAGACAGAGAATAGATATTTTGCACATATTACAATTTTAGGCTTTTGCACTTGTCTCATATATTTACAAACATTTGCACTTAAAAATGGATGCAAACATGTTATTAACTTCAATTTTCCTCTGGCCGCATGGTGCAGTTGTGGTACTCTAGCAAACTGCTAGACTAAACTGCTTTATTTTAATTCTGAATAAAAAAACAGCTGCCCAAAGTACAATAAATGTTCCCAACAACTGGAATAAAATTTCAGGATTTCTTTTGCTGTAGAAACTTTTAAAAGGATAGTACAATAGTACAAGAAATTATCAGTGCTATGTTGCTAAGGATGGTGGTGTGTACGGGGTGTGCAAGAATACTTTTTAATACTTATTATTCAGTGCATTACAGAAGCTCACAGAGAACATTTTGCAGAATTTAGCAGACGCTTTTATCCAAAGCACCATCCATTCCCTAACTACAGGGGGCAGTCTCCCTGGAGCAACTCGGGGTTAAGAACCCAGTGGTGGTGTGCTGAAGGTAGGATTTGAACCCATGACCTCTTGGTCCAGAGGCAAGTATCCTACCCACTTAGCCACCACCACCCCATGCCATGGTAATAAAAATGAGGAATAGGGAGACAAAATGCAGGCCAAAATTCATTATATGTGTAGCATCCTGCTTCAGTACAATGACAATAAAGTCATATCCATCCATCTATTCAGCTGTTGTAGGAACGGATCTCATTCATTATTTGAGGATCCCCTGTAGTTTAATTCAGTTAAATTCTAACTATCTCTGCTGGAGCTTTAAACTGCAATTGCCCTTGAATGGAGGAAGAACATGGGGGTGTCATAAGCACCCAAACCAATCAAGGACACGGGGCAAAATGCCCTTGCCTGCATACCTGGGAAGGTAGTAACCTGGGGTTCCATTCATGTTCAGTCATGCCTGAGATGCGGCCGATATGCACATACCCCAAACTAACTCTTCTGGGGTAGAATTTATTTGATAAATTGTCCCTGCACTTCTCCTCTCTCAAGCTATGCCCAGTGGCTCACAATTACCCCTGGCTCCCCCTGCAGGCGAGCAGAATTAGAGCCTCCTTGCCAGGTGTAACAGAAATGCCCTAAATGTGTTCATTTGCTCGTGTGAGAGACATAATCCTCTTCAGGCCCCATTAGTAGACTTTTGAAGTTTTATTTTTTGCAGGTTTGTCAAGTGTGCTTAAAATCCTTTCAATACATGTATGTTTAAATGTTATTTCATGAGTAAAATATATTTGTATTGTTTTATAGATTTTTAGGTTGGATGATAACCAAACCCTGACAAGGCTGCATTACCCACAGCACCAGAAGAACAGAGAGGGCGCATGTCTAAAATCAGCAGCCATAGAACCCAGAAACATTGGCCATGCTGGTGTAACAATTTTTTAAATCATTTACACAAACTTCAGATATTATTTATAATATGTTTTAAGATGGTAGCATTATTATCATTAGCATTTTTGCATTTTAGAAACAAGAGCAAATATATATTTTGAAAAGGCTGAATTTTATATGGTGACCATTCCACTCTAGTTGTTGGCCGATGACCTAGTTGTTGTAGGAGGCCCACGCTGGGTCTCTCAGTGGACAAGTCTAGCTGCAAGTCACGAACGGACCGAGCCTGAGGGCTCTGGGGCTGAATGTACTATGACTGGTACTGATGAAAAAGGTATGCACCTCTAAGTCTGTGTAGCTGTTATATATATAGAAATACTGTTTGCTGAATAGCCGCTGTTATTGGAAAAACAAAGTGACCTTTTGTATAATGGTTCCTCAGGTCATAACAGTGAGACAAAGGTTACCAGAAGCTCTATGTACCCCCCTTCATATCAATCACAGCATAAACAAGTCATCCCTCAGGAGTCCTCTGAAAACTTTGAGGTGGATAAAGTAGTCTCTGAGGGACAGCAAAGACCAACAGCATCTTCATCTGAGAAACAATATCAAGAGTTCCAGGACAAGACAGACCAACACCATGAACTGTCTAGAGCTAGAGTTGCAGAGGTAAGCTCATCATTCACTGATAGGACAAGGGTTAGTAAGCAGGCTGCCAGGAAGAAGGCCTTTGAACTGATACCCAATGTCAGTCCAGAAAGTGTAGAAAAAGGTCAAAATAGAGAGACAAAGGGCAAAGGAGAAGAAAAGATGACTTCAGGAAAGGCTCTGCTAAGGCAGGAGAGCTTCACAGTGGAGAAACCCAGCGCCAATGTGCCCATGGAACTTATTCCATGCATTGACGGATCGAGTACAACAAATCACATAGAAATGGGCAGCATCAGTGTAGGCACTAATGCTGCTACTTTGCTGAAGGACTCTGAATCTGTGGCAGTTTTCTTGGAAACCACCCTGTCAGATGTAGCAGACCCATCCAGCTTCTCACTGGAGGGTTCAGTCTCCCCAGAGTCTGATATAGATACCACCAGCACTGTAAGTCAAGCAGGAGGAGAAAGGAGAAGCAGGGTGGCCCAGAAGAATTGTTCAGTCACTGGTCCAGTACGTGTCACATCCAAGATCACCAGCAATACAAAAGTCAAGTCTCATCCACGTGTCCAAAACCGCTGTGCTTGGGCCTCGTTTGAATTGACAGATGATGACCTGAATTCAACTCTTTCACAAGACACACATGCTGGCCAGGTTCATAGTTCGTGCAAAACTGTTAGATTGAGATCAGAAGCTAGTAGTAGAACCAAAGAAGGAAAGACCAAGAGAACGGCTCCTACATTTTCTTCATTCACACCAGCCTCAATGTCTCAGCCCAGGCCAACTCGCGCCTCTTTGCTTCGCCGTGCTCGACTGGGAGATGCTTCTGACACAGACCTAGCTGATATGGATCGAGTGTCTGTGGCATCTGAGGCATCCACTGCAAGCTCTGCTTCCAGACCCTCAGCTGGACAGAGGACTCTGTCACGGATAGAGGTGCTAGCTCAGCCTAGGAGGCCAAGGGTTAGCTCACCTTCAGCACAAAGTGACTCCGAGACCACATCTGGGAAGACCAGGAGACTTTCCTCAAAACCAGGTCAGAACGGTACCCTGCATCCGGATCTCCCGTCATCAGTGGCTGTGCCCAGAGCCAGAGCCAATAGTGCCTCCAAACTACCTGATAAGTTGACTAGAAAATCCTTTGATCGTGGCACTGTTGCAGGTAGGAATTGCATAGATCACATAGGTAGCATGTATATTAAAGTGTTGTTAAGTCTCTTTAACATCACCCTTCTAGCTGGTACGCGGTGGCAACGAGTGCCTGTTGAGTATGCATCAACTTCAGAGGATGAATTTGGCTCGAACCGTCACCCAACAAAACACACACGGCCAAAACCAATAGCTCCACGCGTCACGCAGCTGGGCGGATCAGCTCCTGCCACACCCAGCCCCGGGGGCACATCCATGCTAAGACACCAGTCTAGCAGAGAACAGGATGACTACATGAGAGACTGGACTGCCCACAGCGAGGAGATCGCCAGGTAAAACATCTGAATATGTTTTCCTGATAAGATCCTAATCTGTAATTTAGGTTATACACAAATCTTTAATTTAGTTTATATCATTTAAGTCAATAAATACATTCATTCATTGAAGAAAATAATAAAGATTGCATAGTGGGAGTAAGCAGTGCACTATATTTCAGCAATTATTCATTTTTGTTTAGAATGAACAGAAACTGTATAATACAACCACTGTTGGATTTATTTACTGTACAGTGCAGTTTGAATTCTAATGCAACCTTCTTTCTCAGAATAAGTCAAGACCTGGCAAAAGATTTGGCCATGTTAGCCCAAGAAATTCATGATGTAGCTGGAGAGATTGACTCTGCCAGTCCGTCCTCTGCACCCTCTGCTTCAGTAAGCAAATCATACCTACACACCAGCAATGGCAACATCACAAAAACACAGCCAGATAAAGGCACATTATTGCATTAATAATGCAAAAGGCAAAATATTTATTGTCTATTACAAAAATACAAGTAGAATATGAACTGTTGTCAACACAAGGTAAACATAAGCCTGAGAAAATCACAGGTTCAAGGAATAAATGGCCAAAGGTATGTGAATATTACTCTTAATTATTGAGCTCAGCTGTTTTAGCTGCACTCTTCACTAATAAGTGAATGAAATTCCTGGAAAAGGCAACAAAATCAGATCTGGCAGTTGTGTGTTATTTTGGTTTTATTTGACCAGTCTCCCAGGGAATCTTGAAAGAGTTGTAGGATGTCACATGCCATGATGCCAGAATGTTGAAGAGACATGCTTTTGGTTTGCTGCATACACCCCCTAACATCCACTTACATCACCTGTGCATTGTCAAAGTTCCCTGAAAAAGGCCAGCTAGCAGTGTGTTGCAGTGTTGTGTTAAGGTGGTAGGCACCAAAAGAAACTTTTCAATTCTGATGGACTTTTCAGAATCAGAAAACATTATTTATCCTGGAGGAAATGTTATGACTGCACTGTCAGAGTCAGAGTCAGCGGGGAGCACTTATCACTAAATGCACTCCTCAGTCTACCCACTAATCCAGAAGCGAGGGTCCTCCCCTTCGTCCTCAGAACTCTCACCACTCAGCACCTCATGATGTTGAACCGGTCTGCTGCGCCTTTTTATGTCGGTCCATCTGTCACATTTCCCCTCCTTCTCCAGGCACAGAAAGCAGGCACATTCGCAGACCTCCATTTAGAATATTTTATTGCAAACACCAAAACAAACCTGGCATGAGGGCCAGAGACAGGGGCCCGTTCTTCGTACGTGGCTAACTCAGTTAGCTGGATCTGAGTGTTGTGGATTAGTGCTGATCTTGGATTGTTTCGCTCTTCTAAGCGTATCTCGGACTTGCTGTCATGGCAACAGGACCGTAAGCTCAAACCTGCTCGGGACCAGCTTTATTTCATGTAAACAGGATTTAGGCTGCACTCCTGGAGGGTTGTGATTGGTTGAAATGGCGAGGTCACATCTGATTGGTTAAAGAGCACGACTGACGCGGACTGACTCACGTGGGAAAAGAAACGTATCCTGCATAGAAATATGGATGGATGTATTTAAACGTACATACAGTTTATGTATATATGTGTGTGTGTGTATGTGTATGTGTATGTGTATGTGTATGTGTATGTGTATGTGTGTGTGTGTGTGTGTGTGTGTGTGTGTGGTCATCATTCGTGTGTTAATTGCCGTGCGTGTCTAATAATGTCACATTCTATCCCCGATCGCCGTTATATAAGTGGAGGTCATTCTCAGATTCCTGGTGTTTTGCGTGATGGACAGGATCCTTTGGCGCAGGATGACACTATACTCTGGAGGGATCCCGCTTTTCTCCTGAGGGGATCATTTATATAGTTTCTTTGTTAAACCCCTGTGTGAAATGTTCAACTCACCGGATTTATCTAAAAGATATATATTAGATATATATCACATAAATATAAAGATATATATTAAAAATGACAAATAGAGCCATTAATACAAAAAGGATTTAATTTGTTCGCTGCTTTTTGCCCGCCCTCTCTCCTGGCTTTTCAGCATTTGCTGTGTTTCCTGGTGTCTTTATTAAAGTTTGAAAAGTGTGTGTGTGTGTGTGTGTGTGTGTGTCTCAAATCCTTTTTTATTAATTGCTCTTTTTGTCATTTAGTCAATTTGTCTATTGTCATATTTGTTAATTATGTGATATATTTATTTATTTATGTATTTATCCGGTGAGTTGAACATTTCACATGGGGGTTTAACAAAGAAATTATATAAATGATCCCCTCACGAGAAAAGTATCTCTCATAAAGTATATTGTTATGCTGCGCCAAAGTATCCTTTCTATCACGTGTAACACCAGGAATTTGACCAACTCTGTGAATAATCCTCGCACCTTCAGGAACCGACTGCTCTCTCATAAACGGACGAGACACGGCTGCGACAGATTTAAGAAAATTACCTCCATTTATATAGACGCAATCGGGGGATAGAATGTGATATTATTAGACACACACTGTGATTAACACACGAATGATGACCACACACACACACACACACATACACATGTATACATATACTGTATGTATGCATAAATACATCCATCCATATATGTATATATATACATATATATATATATATATATATGCAAGATACTTTTCTTTTAATAAAGTTTTTGATTCTTCTGATTCTGATTCTTCCCACGTGAGTCAGTCCGCGTCAGTCGTGCTCTTTAACCAATCAGATGTGACCTCGCCATTTCAACCAATCAGAACCCGCCAGGAGCGCAGCCTAAATCCTGTTTACTTACGGACCTGTTGCCATGGCAGCAAGTCCGAGATACGCTTCGAAGAACGAAACAATCCAAGATCAGCACTAATCCACAACACTCAGATCCAGCTAACTGAGTTAGCCATGTACGAAGAACGGGCCCCTGGATGATGGTGGACCGACAACTATAACAAAACACCACCAATAACAAAATACAAGCACTCATCCTATCAACACCCAGCTGTGAAAAAGCTGTTCTAACACTAAACTAAACTCACTGGACATGACACACTGCTATTATGCTGCACTGTGACAGAGTGGTTCTGGTTGTTCAGTAAGTTTGTTTTAGTATAATATCGACAAACTGAATAGGCATAAATTAATTCTATGGTCCCATCTCACAGTTACTGAGCTTATCAGTACGTTTTTGCACAGTACTACAAAGGCAGCAAAATAAACAACAAATAAGGGTGCTAGCATAGTTTTCATTTGATGAAATAAAGGAACCAAGTAGATAGTTCTTAACGTAACATGTTTTGTAAATAATTTGAGTGTGAAGAAACGTATTAAATTACAGAGATTTTGAATGAATCAGTAAAGAGCTTTTACAAAGTGTAAATGTTTCTTTAGGGAACTGAAATGTTCTTCTGTATCACAGTTTAAAGAACCATTTGTTTAAATTTTTTAAAGTATGTACATAGTGCAAGCGTAGAGATGCTGTATTCCACAAAAGGTTAAACAAAAAAGGATAAATGTAATCTATTACTGAATGATTCTATAGATAAAATGGTTCTAAATGTAAAGCTATCCCTTGTATATTTATTTGAGGTTGCTGAGCATGTGTTTGTGGATGGGCTGAGCAGCGCACCAGATAACAATGGCATAGCTGTTGAGGTCAGACCTCGATGTACCAGCAACCAAGAGCGCCGAGCCATCCGCTGTCAGACCTGGAACAAGGATGAGGTGGGTCCTCTTTACAAAAGGTACATAATAAGACATGTGGCATACACGGTTTTACCTAGGTGCTGATATTCAGCAGTATCAGTGTTTTTCAAAATGAAAAGTTTATTACCATCACCATTGTTTTAACATCTTATCATGTAACGTTTAACATTTTTCAAAATATCTGCTGTGAGATTATATATCCTAGTACTGTAATTACAATTAGATAACCTGTGTTGCATTCTCTCTCTTACACAGGCTGTACTAGACAGTTTGCTATTGGCATCTGTGTCTCAACTCTCAGCTAAAATCAGAAAAGAAATGGACAAGACAGCTAGTAAAATCAGGTATATTTTATTTTTCTGTTCGTTTAATTAATTTAATTTCCTGTAGCTTTAGCCTAACATGATGTGAAATTCTTTCTTTGCATTTAGCCCATTCACCAAGAAAAGCAGTGATAACTTGCTCAAGGATACCTCAGTGGTATCATAAGCAGTTGTGATTCGAACCCACAATCTTGCAGGGACAGCCCCCTAGCCACCAGCTTATTTAAGTTCATTTGTGGTTAATGAGCTAATGATGTTCTGGATAATTAGCATAGACTTCTTCCACAGGATTTTGTTCAAAGATAAGGACAAAAAGTGGGGAGAACTCGAGAGCAAATTGGAGACAGAGAACGAGGCTCCACTTCTAAAGACATCTAACCAGGTAAATTCTCACAATTTCTGAGTCTCCTTTCATTTTGACACATGTATCATTGTCGTATTTTCCTTTTCCTCTGTATACGTTGTATTTCTGCCTTTCTGTATAGAAAGTTATTTGTCAAGCTACTTAAATTAGGTCAGAGAAGTTATAAAAATAAGAGCTGAAAGTTATAGAGCAGATGTTCACCTTACTGTCAGCTAATAGGTAGCTATGTAGGAGATTGCATTTGTATACATATTCGCTACCTTTTTACAGGGATTGTTTCTGTGTACTTGTCAAGTTTCGTAATTGCACAAATCTATGTCAGAATTCTGAAATATTTTTCAACAAAAAAAAACATTTCTAATGATACCCTTTGTAAAACGGAAGGAGATCATCTCTATCCTTCAAGATCTGAAGAGAGTTGAGAGACAGCTATTTGGCAAGTACATTTTTTTTCCTTTTAATTTGTGCAGTTGTCATTTAACAAATAACCAATAGCTGCAAAACAATGCTTGGTGAATTCAATACAGGTACCCATGGTCATAAAATAAATAACATTTGAATTGTTGCTGAATTAAGCCTAATTTTTATGTCCAACTCTCAGTCATTGACATTATGGTGGATCCTGATGGCACTCTGGATGCTCTGAGCAATCTGGGTTTCACAAGCCCTCTTGCAACTGGAATTAGGGTGAGTCCCAACAGCGAGAACCCAGATGGAAGCCAACAGATTGGGGATGCATCTTGCAGTACCTCTCTGCCTTTCCAAGCACTCTCAGAGGTGACGGAGCAGGAACATGGTCTACATCTAAGGAGTACAATAAAGAGCAACGTAAGTCCAAAGTGAGGGCATCAGGAACGCAAGCCAAAAGTGATTTGACATACGCTGGAAGAAATATGAACATGTGAAAAAACAATTTGA
Source organism: Brachypetersius gabonensis (assembly GCA_037577145.1). Lineage (NCBI taxonomy): Eukaryota > Metazoa > Chordata > Actinopteri > Characiformes > Alestidae > Brachypetersius > Brachypetersius gabonensis. The sequence goes on from JBBJLR010000111.1 coordinate 5,116,485, forward strand.
AGTGGATATACATGTGTGCATTGTAAAAGTGTTCAAGCGTATAAATTTTACAGTTATAGAAATATTAATCTTATTTTTCTTCTAATAGTTGGCTGCACTGTCAATGGAACATAGTTGTAAAACAGGATATCTTAAAGACTGTCATGTTATCCAAGACAATATATATAACTGGTGTTTTGCTGATAGTGACAGAGTAAATGTCATTCAAATTAAATTATGATCAAAATTTAAAGATGAAATGTTGATCACTCAAAACGGGTATTGCAGTGATGTTAATGAAGACAATTTTGTTTGGTTTTGTTGTTGTCTTGACATTTGTTCTTATGTATATTAATATAAACAAATTGTCACTTACTGTGACTATAGCATATTCCATTATTTTGCATAAACCATTTCGCTTACTGGCAATTAAACTATAGTTGCTTCACTTGCTTATCCCTGTTCAAGGAGTCTTACAACTCCAGGTCATTATACCCTTTTCCCCCTCAGTGCTGCTGCTCTTTTGTGTGTCTTTTTCTTTTTATATATCCTTTTGGGAATGAAAGCCCTTAGTCGGCCATACAGTCTAGAATGTCCTTTGTGAGATGGAACATGCTCATTTATTCTTTTGTTGTCACAAAGTGTCCATTGTTAACATTGATATATAGAAATTGGCTGCTGACAATGGCTACCCCCATGTTGGTACTTCTGTTTGTGCTGAAAAATAAATGCTTGTCAATGAGTTAAACGTAAACATACTACAAAAATGGAAATATAACAGGCTGATGTGTTTTTTCCTGCTACAATATCCAGTTTACAGGGTGTGCCAATACATTTCAGTGTGCCCATGTAAGTTTATGTTAGGACTAATGAAACCTAATCCAGGCTATCTAACCAATTATTTCATAGTGGTGGGTGCAGCAAATATAATTTTTGACAGAGCAGCAATACATGCAGCTTCAAGATACCACAAATTGTGTGAACTACTAAAAATGCTAAGAAGATACTTCCATACCATTTATAGTAAATTTATATGTTGCGAAGCATGACTTCTGTGGATCAAACTAGATTATACAGAATATAATACAGATGATCGATCTGTGATCTGGGGAATCTGAAAGCATAGTCAACATCTTTAACACAAACCATTCCTGAATCATTTTTGCAGTGAGCCAGGCGCATTATCCTGCCAAAAGAGGTCACTACCATTAGGGAATACCGTTGCCATGTAAGGCTGTACTTGGTCTGCACCAATGTTTAAATAGGTTATACATGTTAAAATAACAACCATCAGCCCCCTGGGCATTTGCCCGGTATGCCAGATGGCCAGTCCAGCACAGGTTAAATGGATCACGTAACTTAAAGGGACACAGGTGAAAATGATGGAGTAAATACCAAACCCAGGTTCATTCATCCAAAGACAAGGACCACTGGAGTCAGGGCAGAGGTGGCAAGCCTGTGGCAGTGCCCCACCTTCAGCAAAAGCACCTGAAGGGGGACAAGGATGCCACTGCAAAGAACCTGAAGCACGGCATGGTTGACTGGGTCACCAGGGGTTGCGGTAGGTGGCAGTGTTGAGTTTGAAAAGACATTAGCTGTACGAGTGAAATATGCAGAGGTCCACAAACTGCTTATCTTGTACAAACAGAAATGCATAGAGCTATAAAGAAGAGATTGAGGTTACACACATAGTACAGGTATATTAAAAGATACTTTAGGGATTCTTAAGACAACAAACTAAACACATATAAAATATTAACCTAGATCTCCAACTCCTTCACTCCCTGAATGAGTTCCACACATTGTGTGTCAAAGATGTGCTGCAGGCAGCTGGTCTTAGGATTCTTTCTGTAATAATCAGTATAATGACCTCATGTTCCATCGTGTTTTAAACAGCTGAGCTTCCATTCTTGCACAAATTTCTCTTGGAAAGTCATTTTCTCCCAGCGGTTCCCATTTTTGAGCTCTTATATTATGAACATCCTGACCAGTCAGGTTTTAGAGTACTCCATAGCATGGGACATCTTGGGATTTTTTTATTTGGGTCAAAACACTAACACACTTTTGTGCAGTAGTTTCTCTCAACTAAGCAATATAGCGAAAACATATTGTGTCTTTTAAAGACCTGGAAACAGTCGTTTACATTTTTATATCTCTATATCTTGACTGCTGCAATTCTGTCCACGTGGAAATCGGTCAGTCAAGTTTGTCCCACCTGCAGCTGCAGAAAGAAAGAAGAGAAAGAGCATCAATTCTGTTCTTGTTTTACTTGTTTTTAAAGCTCATCTTGGTATGGCTCAAAGCTATACTTCTGACCTTATTAGCCTCCATTCCACTGCTGGAGAACTATGGTCCTGTGATCAGTTTTTTTTTATTTATTTTTTTTAGAAGTTCCATTCTTGTAGTTGAGGTCTCTGGGACAGTTTTTGTCCTTCAAAATGTCCCACAAAAGGCATTAAGCCCAATTAAATCAGTTAATTTTATCAGACGTTTATATTGATTTTAAACATTGTATTCAATTACATGTTCCGTCTTGGTTATATATTGCTATCAGTTGGTTATGTTCCCTCCTTTTTCTGCTTTCATGATCTGCTAGTTGTTTAATTTATCCTCTTAAGGAATGGTCTTAATGATCCTCTTTGTTTTTCTCAAATGTTTATTATGGTTCATTTATCTTTTAAATATACTACACTACTCACAATAAGTTAGGGATATGGTGAGACTTAGTGGATATCAAACATAACATGTTTCACTTCAGACATTTTTGTGATAGGGAGGCAGTTGTATTGGGGTGATACACACCTCATGTGTTTTCCATGTAATGGTCTCATTGTGTTCAGGTGTGTCTTATATTGGGGCCAATACCAAAAGACAACCTTTTTCAATGTAGCATCAATTTCAACATTCTGTGGGTATAAAAAGCTGGTATTGTCAGGAAGTCATTCCAAGTTCATCATTCAAACAGCCATGAAC
>JBBJLR010000111.1:5216202-5232357 GCA_037577145.1 Brachypetersius gabonensis
TAAAATATCAAGGTGAAAGTCATCATAGCTTGCGTAGAATAGACCCAGCTCCCAACTCAACTTTGTGAATAGATTAAGGCCGATATTTGTTTTTATCGCCCAATAAGAGTCTCAGGTTAACGCAGCACGTTAATGCCGATAACGGCCCACCACTAATAAGAATATATAAAACATATACAATCAATACTCAGTAACTCAAGTAATGTTTTTTTTACAAACACTGAAGTTTCAGCTAAAGCCTGAGTGGACTGTTAAATCAAATCAGTTATTTCCCCATTTTTTGTTGGATTTGTTGGACAAACCAGTCTGATCAATGGAGGGCCTATCTAACAACCTACAGGACTTGCAAGATCTGCTGCTAACACCTCGGTTGCAGATACCACTGAGGTTATTTGGAGTCCAAGCCTTTATCAGGTCACAGCTGTTTTGGCAGCACGAGGGAGACACATTATTATGCAGGTGGTTTTATGTTATGAAAGACTGATGAGTGAACTGAGGCATTTCTATATTTGGCAGAATGTTAATATTTATAGATAAGAAAGTTAAGACACTCCTTCAAACAGGTTATAATTGGATATGGAGAGCAAAGTGAGGTTATTTCTTGATGGCATTGTGTTTCCTGTTGTTTGTGTCCATATCCTGTAAGAGGAACTAACTGGAAGAATTATTCTGTTTGAAAATCTCAAAGCAGTTTTCGTTCCCAGAGTGGATGTCTGCAGTTCCCAGCACCAGAAATAGCAGCTTTCAAAAAGTGTTCTGGTTACTATTCAAGCAGTCTGTTTTATTGTGTTTCCTTTTCTCCTTTAACTCTCAGAAGTATGGCATAGGGTTTTTTTTATGATTTTAAAGATCAATTTTGTTTTATCAATACAAGAATAGAAATTCTGTTGAAAGTGAAGGCTCTAAAAATTCAATCCATACCATGTTTTTGAAGAGGAAATATGATCATGATTTTTTGTCTGAAAGAACATTTTTACATTTGTAAACTTTTTTTTGTTGTTTTTGACATGTCAGAATTGCTGACTAGAAACGTAATGCTAAGTGGAATTGCCAGGTCAGTGTATATTATATTGGTAGAAATATGCTTGTACCTGATTGTCACACATATATGAGCTTGTTGGCCTGCTTTGTGAATATATGTGGTCTTCTTGCTTTGCTGCTGTACTGTTGTTAAGATAGTTCAATTTGACAATAATATCATTTACAGTTGACTAGGATAGATCTAGCAGAGCAGAAATTTCATTGTCCTTTGGCAAAGGGGCCATCCAAGGACAGTAACACATTATTATCACTGAGCTCATCGGTTGTTAATTGAGACTATATGGCTATCCGCTTGGTTTCAGATGTGTGGCTGAAACACCCAAGCTTATTAATAAAGGGCGTCCATATATTTTTGTCACGCACACCAGATCACGTGACATCAGACAGCTCAGGAAATTACTCGCACCAAGGTAATTAAGCAGGAGACAGGTAGTCTTCAGCACACTGACATTGAAGTCCCAACTTCATGCCCCCCGTGGCAACTTCAACTCTACTTGTGTGGTACCATGAGTACTCTTGGCTCTCTGGAGCTCCTTTCTTACCTTATCTGTGTGCGTTTGTGAACGTGATTTCCTTGGTGGTAATCCTCACAGACTAACTGTGTTCACAGACTAACTGTGTGGTTTACCAGCTCTCTTGTGTGTTTCCACATTTGGAGCGACACTATCGCAAGCGCCTGTGTGCCTATTGCGCCTCCCCCGATCACCTTGGGTTGTTTGTCCTCTCCGATGGGGAAACGATCAGAACAGGTGAATAGGGGGAGGAACTCACCTGGTCCGCTGGCATCAGCCTCCTGCCTACAGGCCGTTTCTCGGCTCGTCGTATAGGTAGGACTCCAGCTGTGTCACAAGCAGATCGGAACCTCCATCTTCGTTGATTCGGGGCAACTTCATCAATTGCAAATTCGCTGCCCAACTAGGGATCAAAAAAGAGGTGTTGTCTCAGCCTGTACACATCACAGCTGAAGACGGTTGCCCCTCATCCCATAGTCCCATCACGCATCGTACTCAACCCATCACCATTACCATTGATGACCTCTCTGAATCTATCCACCTTCTCACCACCAATCTTTTGTCACCCCCTATCATCCTTGGACATCCTTGGCTCCTTCAACACAACCCCCTAATCTCCTGGACTCAGCACAAAGTGAGCACAAACCACCCCGCGGCCATCTCTACTCCCTCACAGCGGGGGAGCAAAATGCCATAGAGGACTATGTGGTAGAGGGTCTTTGAAATGGCACACTTCGACAATCGACCTCCCCCGCAGCCGCGGTGTTGTTCTCTGTGAAGAAGAAAGACAGGGGTCTCCGCCACTGCATCGACTTTCGGGGCCTTAAGAACATCACCGCTAAGAACCATCATCCACTCCCTCTCACCAACACCGCCCTGGACTCGCTCTCTGGTGCTAAGGTTTTCTCCAAACTTAGAGTGCTTACAACCTGGTCTGCATCAGGGAGGGAGATGAGTGGAAGACGGCCTTCATAACCCCCACTGACCACTATGAGACCCTGGCTATGCCGTTTGGCTTATGTAACAGTCCAGCTGCCTTTCAGTAATTCATCAATGACGTTCTCTGTGACATGTTGGGTCACTGGTGTTTTGCCTACCTAGACGACATCCGTATCTAGACCATGAAAGAGCACACCCAACATGTCAGAGCAGTGTTGAAGCAGTTGTTGGCCCACTAGTTGTTCAGTAAGTTGGATTAATGTGCCTTTCACCAGCACACCACCACATTCCTCGGTTTCGTGCTCTCCTCCCAGGGTGTGGCCATGGATCCCCAGAAGCTAGAGCTGTGCGGTTGTGGTCCCTACCCCTGTCACTTAAACAGTTGCAACGTTTCTGGGGTTTGCCAACTTCTTTCTGTTATTCATCCGGTGATTCAGTTAAGCTGCGGCACCTTTTACTGCCCTCACCATACCCAAGACCGGATCCTTCACTCTCACCTCCGAAGCCATCGCTGCTTTTCATCACCACTGCCACTTCTTCACCACTGCTCCCATCCTTCTTCATCCAGACACCAGCAAACCACTCGTTGTTGCCAATGTGGGCGTAGGAGCCGTCCTCTCGCAGCAAGGTCCAGACCACAAATTACATCCCTGTGGTTTTTACTCTAGAGAGTTCAATCCCACACAACAACACTACGGGGTGGGGGACCGTGACTTGCTTGCCATCAAGTGGGCTCTGGAGGCCACTGGACACAGCCCATTCGACATGTGTAATAGTTTCCAGCCTCCAGTGTTTGAACACCAGGAGCCAGAGGTTGTTGTACCATCTGCCCAACAGTTGGTCCACCGGTGACAATGACTTTGGTCTCAGGCTCAGGACTCCATCAGGCAACAGAGTCGTCGGCACCCTCGACGGTTGTTCGGTGACAGGGTCTACCTATCCCCCAAGAACCGCACTCTCCACACTGAATCCAAGAAATTCACCTCACGATTCATTGGACCCTTCAATATCACCCACCGGATCAACCCTGTCACCTTCCGGCTCCAGCTGCCTGCCTCTCTCAAGATGCACCCCATGTTTCATGCCTCCCAGCATAAACTTGTCTATTTCTCTCCTCTGTCTACCCAGGCCCCCAGCTACCTCTCTGCCTTGGATCGTCGATGGTGGTCCGGTGTACACCATTCGGTGGATCCTGAACTCGCAACGCCATGGTAGTGGCATCAAGTATTTGGTCGACTGGGAAGGCTACGGCCTGGAGGAACGGTCCTGGGTCCCTGGGCGCTGTTTTTGCGTTTGTGCTCTTCCATCACGCTACGACTGTACGTATACTTATTCATTCAGGTCTACTCCATAACATTTTTTAGCTTTACAGTGTAAATAATACATAACTATTCATTATTTATGTACTTAAGTCATGCGGAATAAGTTCTGGCTCCACTGAATTTAAGTATTGGCAGCTTTAGCAAAATAGGCTGTTTTACGTTGGTTGGCCTTGTTTGCTTTGGCTGGTGTGAAGGTTGGATGCTCCACTGGGACACACAGGTGATCTGTTTAATAGTGCTTCCAAACCACTAAAACCTTTCAGTGCAACCCCTTTGGCTATGACACTTTTTAATTAGGTACGCCTACATTGGACTTACATTGTCCAAGTCATTTGAAAAACACACACATTGCCCTGCAATCAGGAAATTCCTAAGACTGCTAAGCACCCCTGATGTACCCTGAGCAAGGTGCCATGCCCACACACTGTTCCCTGGGGAATTTGTTCCCGGCTGCCCACGGCTTCACTCGGTGAATGGTTTAAATGCAGCGGAAGTCTTTTGTGCTGTTCACACAGCGTGCTGTGGTTTGTCCACGTATGACAAAATGATCACTTTCACTTCTTCTTATCCCTTGGTGATGTTTATGCACCATATGCACCACATGATGTAAAAGAAAACACTATTCACCAGGCCAGGCCACCATTTTTCTTTGCTCTTTCTTATAGTTATGGTGCTCATGTGCCCATTCAATTATGGCATTTTTTCAGCTATGGAATTAGAAAATAAATTCCTTCATATATCAGTGAGCCATGTATGCCCATGACACTATCACAGGTTCACCAGTTGTCCTTTTTTAGGCCATTAGTAGTAAGTACCAACAACTGCATACCCGGAACACCCCCAAGACTTGCAGTTTTTGAGACCGGTTCCAGTTGTCTAACCATAACAATTTGGTTCACCCGTTCTCATATGTGTCCATAACTCATTTGTTATTCTCTTCATCAGTCAGTGGTTTTAATGTAATGGCCGATCAGTGTATCTATCAAAAACAATCTCGAAATGTAGAGAAAGGAGAGAAAAAGTAATGAAAAAAGTTCTGAATAAAAGAGAATGACATTTAACTGACTACAAAAAAAGCTGACCAAGCTTTTCAAATATATGAAAAAAAAAAATCATACTGCTGTCTCAAGTGCTCTTATACCCGCACTACACACACATCATGCCACCACCAAGTTAGTGCAACCTCCCAAATAATATCAGGTCAGCAGTGGTCCTGTGACCAGAAACTGACTAACGATGAATGGGCTGAAGGGGGCCTGATGACAGATGGAAAACCCTCGGTAATTGTACACCTATACCATGGACCCATATGCCCTATTATTCATAAAACAGACAGCGAGTGGAAGTATGAGGTGGGGGCTTCTAATGAAGTGAAAAGGGACTGTAAATCTTGACTTTTCATGTCTATAAGGTGATGTGACTTGCTAGAGCAGAGTGACTGACTGTGTTTGAAACTTTTTCCTCTCTCACCAAACTCCACTGCAGTGTTCCACTCTGAGCAGGTGTTGTTTTTTGCCTAGAAATAGTCTAGACAGTTACTGATTTGTTCACTCTGAGAAACACAGTATTAGGCCCTGTGACATCTGCTAGTGCTACAGTGAAAAAAAGGAGCTTCAGGAACATTCTGGTACTGTGGAGCAGCTACACTTGTCTGACTCTGCACTGAAAAAGGTGATATATTGTATTCGGAAAATAAAATATGTAAGCTTCACATAAATACAATACATAAACAGGAAAAGAAAAGGTTCTGCTGCTGCAAAGTATTTTATTCTTGTAAAAAAACGATGTACACACTTGAATCAAATCAATTTAATGAATTACGTTTTTGATACAATATATAGTATACATTATACAGTGGGTATAGAGAAGAATCACAAATCTCTGGAACCTAAAACGAAGACACACTCATGCACACACAAACACACAAACACACACACACACACACACACCTATGTGACTTATAACATGACACCAACAGTTTAGAAGAAAATATCGGATCACTGAAATAGATAAAAGATCACCTCATTCCTAAAATTAATTACCTATTGCACAACAAGCTAATTGGCTTATCCCTGTGATCAATAATAATGATTTTGATTAGTTCAGCACAAAAAAAACAACATGGAGCATCCAAGTGCTCAGTAATGCTGCTGAAAAGTCATGAGATGGATACAATTTTTTTTTAAGGTTTTACTAATCCCTAGGAGCACAGTCAAGTCTATAATTTAGAAGTGAAAAATGTTTGGTTCTGCTCTCCTGATCAGGGCGCTCCTCTAAACGGTGTCACACACACTGGAGCGCATGACGTCAATCGGCACCGGAAGTGATTTGCGTCAGGGTAAATAAACAGAAAACAGGTAGATGTCTGCTCACAGACATTAAAGTCTAACGTCATGTTGCCCATGTCTCTCATCTTCAAAACCTTTCTCAATGGTACCGTGAGTACTCTCGCTCCTCTGAGCCATTTTATATACCTTTCTCTGTGTGTGTTTGAGAACACAGATTTATTGGTGTGAATCCTTCCTCCTTACAGAGCGTTCTCATAATAACGGTTTACCAGCTCTTTCGTGTCATTCCACCGCACTACATTTGGGCAAAATCACCAGTCATTCGGGTCTATCATGTGACAGAATTTCTGTGTCTTTGAGCCCAAAGGATGTGGCTCACATGTGGGAGATGATTAATCGGCAGGCGGTGGAAATAGTCACCCTGAAGCTGGAAGTTGTAAACTTGCACATGGAGACCTCCAAACTCCGTGCGGTGCTCACCACCCTGCAACAGGTGCTTCAAAACCGTCCCGCTGAGCAGTCTACCACCCCCCGCCCCCCCACCAACGAACGGCCTCATCAGTCCAACCACCCTCGACTCCTAGTGACGTGCTGAAAATGTCATTGCCGGAAAAGTGGAACGGGATGGATGGGTAGTGTGAGGTCTTTCAAACTAACCTCTCCCTAATTTTTTTATTTCAGTCCCAGCGTTATCCATCAGACTGCAGCAGGATCGCACTTCTCACCTCGCTCCTCACCAGGCAGGCAGTCGAATGGGCTACGGTGGTCTTGAGATCAGACAGCAACACTGTGTACTCAGGAAATTCACTTGCCAACTCAAGGCTGCTTTCCAACACCCTGAGAGCAAGGTGGCGTGGACTCCCAACTGTAAGGAGACCGTCCGGTCAGCCACTACACTGCCGAGTTCAGGAATCTGGCAGTCCAGACCACCTGGAGCGATGCTGCCCTTCACACCGCATACTATTAAGGTCTGTCCTCCAAGTTGAATAGTGAGTTGGCGGCTCACTAACTGCCAGTCACTTTGGAAGGCATGATTCAGCTCTGCCTCTGCATCGACCTTCGTCTAGCTAGTGCACCCAAACCTGCACCCCGGACCCGGATCCACGAGGATCCAGTGCCTTGACCCCAGTGCAGTTGCTACCACCCGTCTCAGAGGTCCATTCCACCAGAGCTCATGCAGTTAGAGTGCACCTTCCTGTGGGCAGTGGAGAGGGAGAGGGACTATCGCGAAGGCCTGTGTCTCCCCCGATCACCATCAAGCTGTCTGTCCTCTAGGGGGGGAGGAATAGGGGGAGGTCTGCTTGCAACAGCCTCCTGCCCTCCAAACGCTTCTTGGCTCGTCCTACATGTAAGTCTACAATTGGGTCACAAACAGATTGGAACCTCCGCCTTCATTGATTCAGGGGCAGCTGGCAACTTCCTCAATCACAAATTCGCTACCCAGTTGGGGATTTGTATTGAGGTGTTATCTCAGCCTGTTGCCATCACAGCCCATAATTTATCGCACTCAACCCCTCACTCTCCACCATGAAGTCCACACAGAATCTATCCAGCTCCTGGTCACACACCTTTCATCACCTCCTATCATCCTTGGGTTTAACATCTTCTACCGTCTCAGGTCCAAGAACATCAAAGCTGATGCTCTCTCATGCCAACACCAGGCTGAGAGTCCCCGGATGGACCCGCGCCTGTCCTGCCGTCTCACATTCTCTTCGGTGGGGGTTGGAAGACAGGGTCCACCAGGAACCTTGGAGGCTCCAGTTGATGGTGAAGTTCTGGAAGGCCTTCTGCAATCTGATCAATGTCACCACCAGTCTCTCGTCTGGGTACCATCCCCAGATGAATGGTCAACGGAGCGGACCAACCAACAACTGTAGCGCCTCCTCCATTTCTTTGTGGCCGACCGTCAGCGCTCCTGAGCAACTTATCTCGTTTGGGCCGAGTTATCCCACAACCTCCTCACCTCCTCAGCCACCTCCTTGTTTAAACACCAGGAACCGGAGATTGACATACCATCTGGTCCCAGGCCAGGGACTCCATCGTCAGAGCCAATGCCCGGTACTCCAAACAGCATGGTCGTCTGCACCCTCCGGGGCGATTGTTCCACTTTGGTTACAGGGTTTACCTCTCCACCTGGAACATCAACCTCCACACAGAGTCTAAGAAGCTCTCCCCCCGCTTTATTGAACCCTACAAGATTACCCATTGCATCAACTCTGTCACCTTCCGGCTCCAGCTGCCTGCTTCCCTCAAGATCCACCCTGTTTTTACATGTCCCAACTCAAACCTGTCTTTTCTTCCCCTCTGTCTACCCAGGCTCTGGCTCCCCCTCCACTTGGGATCATTGACGGTGGACTCACAACGCCATGGCACCCAGTATCTCGTCGACTGGGAGGGGTACGGTCTGGAGGAGCGGTCCTGGGTTCCCAGACGGTTCATCTTGCATCCTGCTCTCATCCGAGACTACCGTATTCGGGTGTCCTCTCAGCCAGGTCCGTCTGGTGACTGTCACACACACCGGAGTACGTGATGTCAATCGGCACCGGAAGTGACTCACATCAGGGTATATAAACAGGAAACAGGTAGATGTCTGCCAGAGACATTGCAAGTCATGTTCACAAGTTTACAAGTCATTTTTACCAAGTCAAGTCTCAAGTCTTTGTGCTCGAGTACAAGTCAAGTCTAAATTTTTTGAGAAGCAATGTCACGTCAAGTCTCAAGTCTTTGTGCTCGAGTCCAAGTCAAGTCTCAAGTCTTTGAGTGGTAACGTTTACAAACGGCGACTCTAAATGTGGGATTTTTGAGCTGTAAATGTTGAGCTCTGAACATTTAGAAGATATGCTAATTGACCACGCCCCATGATTACAATTGTCTTTTGCTAAGCAGGGGGTGGGGCTGTGTGCTGTGAAATGCCCTCACCAACATGGAGGATTTGCCTTAATGATCTTAAATCTAAGTATTAAATATGGAAAATATATCTCCACTCTAAATGTGAAACTCCACAGTTAGATGGGGCTCTGTGACCCCTTTCCAACGACCCCTCAAAAACCGTTATAAGCTGAAAACCCTTCACCTCGGACAAATGTAATGGGACACCGGAGCGAGGTGAGCGGTTTTCAGGTCGTTGGAAAGAGTGCGAGATCTAAATAAATAATTTCATAAAATGAACATGGTTTACGAGTTATGACTCACGAGTCGCAGCACCCGAGTCTGAGTCAAGTCTCAAGTAATTTAGGGCAAGTCTGAAGTCAAGTCACAAGTCTTTGTTTGTGCAACTTAAGTGCGACTCAAGTCCGAGTCTCAGACTCGAGTCCCCATCTCTGATGTCTGCACACAGACGTTGAAGTCTTACCTCATGTTGCCAGTGTCTTTCATCTTCAAAACCCTTCTCAACGGTTCATTGGTGTGAATCCTTCCTGCTTACGGAGCGTTCTCATAATAACTGCATGATTTACTGTCTCTTTTGTGTCCTTCCGCATTTGGGCTCTTCCACCGCGCTACATTTGGGCAAAATCACCAGTCATTCGGGTCTATTGCGTGACGAACTGAATGGAAATGAGAAGAGGAAACTGGATAGAAAGGCTATCAAGAGGCCTATGACAATATAATGACAATATCATAAGTGTTCTACTAATGTGTCTTGAATGAGAAGAGAAAAGCCACTCATCAAGAATGGCTATATTAAGTCTTGGGCTCTGCCAAAACTCACCTTCTAAGGCCAAGTGGAAAATGGTCAAAATAGACCAAAATCAAACTATTTGGCCTCAACACCATTACATTACATTTATTTGGCAGACACTTTTATCTAAAGTGACTTGATGAAAGCAATTTGATGAAACACTGAAGCTTCACAACAGTGGGAAAGCTAGAAAAGTCTAAGTACTAAATCTTTAAATAGAGAGTAGTGCAAGAATATCTGATTCAGATAGGAAGACCAAGTGTGGTTTAAGACAGATACTGGTTCAGATAAGGAGGTGCTCTCTCCTCAGGAGGTTCGTGAAGATACCAACACCAACTAACATCTGGCATAAAGCCAATACAGAACACTATGCAAAGAACACTATACCAGTTGCAAAACATGATGGTGGCAGCAGCCTGTTTTGGGGGTGTGTCTCTGCAGGTACTGGGGCACTTATTAGGATAGAAGTAAAAAGGGATGGGGCAAAAAACATGAAATTCATGAGAAAAATCTGCTGCCCTCTGATTTTTTCAATTTTTGTCATCTTTCAATTTGATGTAATGTCTGTCTAGAGGCAGATTTTCAGTAGATTAAATAACCCTGTGAGTCTGAGTGTAGAATATATGTGTGTGTGTGTGTGTGTGTGTGTGTGTGTGTGTGTGTGTGTGTGTGTCTGGTAGCAATCTAGGAGAAACTAAGAGTGTGTTTCATGAGTTCAGGGTAATCCACCTGTCCAGCTTTGTCTGCACAGGTCTCTCATCACCTAGTGAAGACAGAGAAAGAAAGAAAGAAAGAAAGAAAGAAAGAAAGAAAGAAAGAAAGAAAGAAAGAAAGAAAGAAAGAAAGAAAACCTCTTCTTTCCATTGCCCATCTGATGGAATTGTCACACTGGAACCCAATCACTAGGCTGAAGGTGGATTATCGGAGACACATACATCACCCTGCAGAGAAAGAGGGAGCACAAAATAGACAGAAAGAGCTTTCTCTCTCCCCTTTATCTGCTCTTTTGTGTGTTTGGCCTACACCTGATTATCAATTAAAGCAATAAGTGAACAGATGACATTTACTGCAGTTTAGACACATTCTAGCATCTTAACACATTTAATCCCAATGGCAACAATTGTTGCCGTTTTTTTTTTCTTTTACTTTTTAAGCTCTAAAAGTGTCGTTTTGGCTTTGGGCAGCTAATGCAAGTTAAAAAAATTTAAAAGAGGTTGTCACCCCTAAACTGTATCAATGTCATGTGACTTGTGTGAATGGAGACCACGCCCCCTTTACATCCAGCCTGCACCTCTGGAAAGAGATGTCTGCCTCAAACTTGTACATGAGGAAGTTCGTAAAATACCTTAATTAACAGATATTACTAAAATATAAATACTAATATGTAATGAGAATTATATGCCTGCATGCATCTTTTCACCGTAGGAAGAGTAAATGTAAGCATGGCAACATTTGTTGCCGCTAGCATAAAACATAGTCATAGTGCTAGTTATGCTAGCTGTTAAAGGTTTTGGCTGTTTATTCTATTTATCTTTTGTTTTTTTAAAACTATCAGACTATCAGGCCAACTTTAAACTATCAGAGGTCAGGCCAGGGGGTGTTACATGAGATCTTGGTGGGAAGAGCCGTCTCCCGTCTTGGGGTGACCAGCTGAGTCTCTGCGGTGGGATCCGCACTGCTGGTGGGTGAGGCTTGGGGTCTTGGATCTTTTCAGTGCATGGATGGCCCTCCACCGGGGGGGCCCTGCACCGTGTGAGTGGTCGCAAAGGTTCTAGGGGTTCCGGCAACAATTGTTGCTGAGTATAAAACCTACATTTTCACTATCATAACCACCAAGAAATTAAAAAATTCAAACATATTGTGTGTTATGGAAGTCTAAGGAGTAAAATGCATGCACTTATTTTGCAGGGAAAAATTTGGGATTAAATGGGTTAAATGGCAACAAGATACAATATTAGATTACAATAAATAATATAATAATAATTAACAATCCATCTAATGTAGACGATTAACAGTAGACAATGTTTTCCACATTACAACCACAACCACCACAAAAGCTGGTGACTGGCATTGCATTATTACAGAATTCAGTTAATATGTGTGGTCTTATGTGTGTATATGTGGGTGTTATATGGCAGCTTCAAATGTGATTTCGGAAAGGCATAAGTGATACTATGCAAAAGAGCAAACTTTGGTAATATTGCTCTGTTCCTAGCATCTTAACTGTCAGTGAAACAAACACGTCTGTTGACTCCCCACAATTTCTCTCTCTCTCTCTCTCTCTCTCTCTCTCTCTCTCTCTCTCTCTCTCTCTCTCTCTCTCTCTCTCACACACACACACACACACACACACACACACTCAGATACAGTGAGAAGATAAGGAAAAATAGAGAGTTAGGAACGACATGGGTACACTATCTGATAATACATGTATTCAAACCTTCTTATGTTTTAGAAGGTGTTAGGAATATAAAACATTTGGCTTGAAAAACACATTCCATTGCCTGTTTTCTTCCAGATTATTAGGTGAGAAATGCTAACTCACTCACTCACTGTCTGTAACTGCTTAATCCTGAGAAAGCCTATTCTGGGGTCACCGGGTGCGAGGCAGGGAATCACCCTGAGCGGGGCGCCAGTCCACTACAGGGCAAATGAGAAAAACTTACTTTTTAAAATCTTTGGACGGTGTTCCCACATCATTATTTTCACTCAGTTAAGGTGCACTTTGAGGCAGTTTGAGTCATCATAAGGGAAACTGTTGCATAGGGTGACTAATCAAATATTGATTCATCCTCCAGTACTGAGTCACATTAAGTGCGTCTGTAGCAAAGCTGAACCAAAGGGCACTGACTCTGACCTGACACCTAAAGTATGTTATTTTAACAGTTTAAAAGAACTGTTAAAATTGCAGCAAGACTGATGTATTTAATGTTTGCAAATATTTTTATTTTTTATTCCAAATGGAGCTATATTATGCTAAAAGCACACTGTTTAGCACTGTTGAATCCCTCTTCACTATATGGCAGACAGATGAATAAATTTGGGTCTGGCTGATGCCAGAAGAACACTACCTACCAGTATGCACAGTGCCAACAGTAATGTTGATGAATGGGGATACTGGTCTGATACTGGTCTATTTTTTAAAGTTTCTGTTCCAGCATTATTTTTCTGTGTCAAGTGGCCAAATACTTTTGTCCATTTAGTGTATTTATGTGATGTCAAGAACAGCCTGTCACTGAATGATAAAAAAACCAACATGAAATCTGACGAATCGAACTGAGGTGTACGTCAGCCTTAATCAGATTTTAAACCACCAACAAATATGGCTTCAATCTTACTGGAAAATGTCTGATTTCATGTCTGTTGCCAATAGTCAGTAAAGCTTGTCCAACCTAGCAATGGTTGCTATGAAAAAGTATTAAAGAATTTACACATAAAACTTCCTGAGCTCTGATTACAAGCGCTTAACGAACCCCAGATCTGAAAAATGTGCATCTGTGTTTTTCTTTCAACATGACTAGTAAGATATTAGTGCCAAGAGTCCTGAGCTGTGCCAGCTGACCAGAGTAAGCCCCTCATTAAAAAGCGCATTTACCCATAAGCCCTTGCACAGATCAGTTCATCTGACAGCAGCCATGCTGAGTGTCATGTGTGAATTATTCCTCAGCAGAAGCCTGATATTTACTCCAAATCCTGTCACCTCTCCCACTGCACGGCTCAGAAACTCCACAGAAATCAGAGCTTTCCTTATTCCCACAGACCTGCCGCTTTGTGCAGTGTGTGTGTGTGTGTGTGTGTGTGTGTGTGTGTGTGTGTGTGTGTGTGTGTGTGTGTGTCAGGGTTGTGGGACGGGACAGAGTAGGAAATTCTGTGCAATCAGAGAGTATTGCAGTGCAGCAGTGCGAGGCATGAGCCATGCACACACACTGCGCTGTATTAGCTCTACACGTGTATGCACTCATAGCCATCAGCCCAGACACAGTAATGGAAAAACTCACGTCTTATCAAACGCACCTGTCAGTCAGGGAGGCGTCGGCGTGTAGATGCGGAGAGGGAGGTGTGTGTGTGTGTGTGTGTGTGTGTGTGTGTGCTGCAGCCTTCTACTCTCCTCAGTTTCCCAGAGTTTACTAGTCAATAACTTTAAAGACCCTTTCAGGCATGCTCTACTTTCACGGAAGAACTGATCTAACTGAGGGATTAAGTGTGAATGCAAACTGGAGGTAAATTTCTTGGTCTTAGTACCAGGGGCTACAGATTTATCAGAGTGATGTTCATCAGAAATGTTGAGTCAGGAGAGAACTGGCTAATATCTACACTACTGTTGCACAAAAAGTGGAGCACTTGTGTGATGCTTATGATGTTAAAAGCCTTGAGGGAGACCTTCGGTTCAGTTTGGTCAGAGACTTTGGGTAGATGTCTTAATTATAAATAAATTAAAATTGTATTAAATTAAGCCTTAGACATCTACCAATCTGTGCCAGCAGTGCAACAAATGGTAAATCATCTTCATGCAGCCAAAACAGCTCTTTAAATAAAAGTTCCCCAGTTTGTATTGGAACTCCAGGTATCAGACATCATGCTGAGCTTTGTTTGATGTTCCTAAGTCAAATACAACCAAAGGTATTGTCATAAAAAAAAAAACAGGTAATAATAAAAAACTTCTGGTGTCACACACCAATGGCCAAAATGAACAAAAAAATGCCCACAATCGAAAAGAAAAACTCAAGATCTTTGAAAGTGGGAGAACTTTCAGGATAATCTCCGGCCACAAGTGGGTGGGGAAATCCCGCAGAGGGAGGGGTCCAGAGAGCGGCCGAGTGGTGGTGCGCCAAGCGGAAGAGCAGCAAACAGGAGGAGAGAAAACACTGGAAAAGTCTTCTGATATTTGGGTTTTTCGAAACACACATTTTAATCACTCTCATCGTGCCGACACATCACTGGGAAAAAATACCCAGCTATCATACGTTATGCCGACTTTAATAAGTAACTGATCGTGCTGAGCACTACAGTTAGTTGTTCAAACTGAATACACCTGACAAAGACTGATAGCAGACCACTGTAAACAAAATGTGATATCAGATTAAATGGATAGATTATAGGCAATTATAGGCAATATTAATTTCCATGCTCTAATTAATTTAAATTCAACCTTTGTGAGGAAAAATAGAGTGGATTAGAAAGTGTGTTGAAAATGTTGGTGCAGCCTGAGACCTTTTTACTGCATTGCCACTGTTTCACAAACAACATGGGTTAAACTCACTATGAGAGAGAGAGAGAGAGAGTATTGAACAGTACTGTGGGAGAGGTAGAGGAGTACAGGATAGGGGCTGGAATTTTCCCTCTGACCAACCTTCTCTGGTGTGCTCTGATTCACACCATGGAGCTTCGTTATCACAATGCATCAGAATCTGGTCACCCCACAAACTCACACACATACACCTGCCCTACAGTGCAGGCAAATTATTTTTGTGTGTGTATGTGTGTGTGTGTGTGTGTGTGTGTGTAACTGTGAGTTAGCTGTTTTTGTATTTGTGTGTGTGCATGTGTGTGTGACAGTGAGTTTTTGTGCTTTTGTTGGACAAAATAATAAAAAAAAAACTTTAACATAATTTACATATCAATCAACCAGTATTATTATTATTATAATTATAATAATAATAATAATTATTATTGTTGTTGTTGTTGTTGTTGTTCCAAAAACAGATTCCACCTCTTTCAGAAGACTGAATGAATGCTGTGGAATCTTCAAATGTGGTTTTCTTTTTTTTTGCAAGTGCTCAGCTTTAAAATGTGAGAACTTGCTTATTTTTGTATCTCAAATAGTGGGAGTTCATTTTTAAGAAACATAAAATGCCACATAAAAGTTTTATCAGGTTTTGGGAGGAGTCTGCAGGCAGCCATAGGTTTCCTACCCTATTTTGTTTTCTACAGGAATCTATTTTCCCCTCAGTTTTTTGAACAGCTATCCATCCTTTCAGACTAGTTCATTATTATCTAAACCTTTGTCTCAGTGAGTGACTCATTCTTTTTCCCCAGGCAACTCGGAGATACTGATCAGTTTACAAATGATAACTATGGGTCTTCGGGTCTTCGGGTCTGAGTGTTTCCCTCACTTTTCACATAACCACTGCACTCTCAATGCAGGAACAACTGGTCTGTTAATAAATCAGACTACGATTTGAGTCTGATTTATCATTCATATGGAATGGAAGCTTAATTTGCATAATCAACAGTTCCTTGATGACTGGCCATGTTCCATCCGCTTTCAAGTCTGCTGAGGTCACGCCGATTCTGAAAAAACCATCACTGGACCCTTCAGCTGTCAACAGCTACAGACCGGTATCCCTCCTCTCCTTCCTTTCTAAAGTCCTGGA
>JBBJLR010000111.1:5245614-5255614 GCA_037577145.1 Brachypetersius gabonensis
CACACACACACACACACACACACACACACACACACACACACACACACACACACACACACACACACACACAGTTGGGCTCGACAAGTCACACCCCATGGTGCTCAGCACGCCTCACTAAAGAGCCTGTAATAATGACAGCAATTACAGCAATCCACTTAAACAAATGCCAAGCCAGGCAAACCTCATCATACTCACATCTGATTGGTCCTAATGAGATAAAGACACCAATTAATCCAGTGCTAATTGCCGTGGCTCGTTTACAAAAAGCATTCGAATGCTGGCACATTAACGAGAGCCAGCTCAAACTACAGGCTGGAGGTGCATTTACTCGCCTACCAATTTCCTTTATTACTCAGATCCATAACGGCAGGACTGATGTTTACTCATTTTTCCTTGTCCAGTGCACGGCATATATTAAACAGCCGTTTTCACACGAGTGGACCCTGTCACTCACTTTTAAATACATATTAATACTACATTTAACAGTTTTACTTGGAATAAGCCAAATATTTATGGCTCCTAATGCCTTCCTTTTAGTTTCCTTTAGTTTGTCAAACTCAAACTGAACCCCTGTTCATTTGTCTTTATTTGTAGATGCAGTGACTTTTCTGCAGTGTGAGGTTATAATGAGTCTTTTTTACAGTCTACATCACACATTGGACCATTTCATTTTTCTTACAGGCTTTTTATCATTTAGAACATGACATGTTTAAACCCCTGGAGTAGGTGACTTTTGTGCAGTAGTCTTGTTTAGGGACAGAAAAGTGTATCATTCAAAATTAGCCACTGAAACACATAAGAAAAGTCAAAAGTGCAGATATGAGCCTGCGACTGCAGAATACATGTATTTAATTACATTTTGCAAAAGAGAATTTTGTGAAAGTGAAACACCTGCCAAAATGGGACAAATAAGTGTAAAGCCGATTGGCTTTTTCAGTGACCAAAGACAATCCAATATAACTATCATGAATAATAAGCACAAAGACGATTTCAGTATTAGTTTTTAATGGTCTGACGTCATGGCTATGGACATTCAGAATCTAAAATCGATTGCTTATGCTGACGACTCTTAAGTGGCCTCACTTGTGTTGATATACACACTGACTGTGTGATGTCCACAGAGCGGCCACTAGAGGCCGCAATTGGGGCTTGAGTTCTGAGACTCTTATTTTGAAGTCAGTGTATGTTTGTGTCTATGGTCTCTGTGTGAGGTGTTTTCATTAAAGTGATGAGGGTTATAACTGGTTCATGTTCGAGTAGGTTTTGTATTTAAGTTTCCAAAAACTGAAAGGGAAAGTGAGAGAGAGATCATAATAAATCCAAGTTATCATTTTAACGTTAAAATTGTTGAAGGGGTTGGTTTGACTTAAATTTACTGGCCATTAATACAGAGGTACTGGTATGATCAGAGGTACTGGGGGGGGGGGCTTAGTCCCAGTCCAGAAATCTTTAGATTTCGTTTTAGTCACTGAATGGAAAATGAGAGACACTGAGCTTTACCATAAGGTTCCAGTCAGATGCATAGGCTGGCTTTCACAACAACTTACATTAAACAATTACATTTAATTAAGAGTTCTTATTTAAATGCAAAGCATTAAACCCAAAAAAGATCCCTGACATTGATTAAGCATTTTATAATGATTACTATAATTTGCTATCATAAATGATGTAACTTGTGAAAACAATGTTTGAGTGGTGGAGCCTAACCTAGCAGTCATAGAGACAAAAAGTTCTGTGTCTATTCATAAAACTGTCTGAGGATACTGCACCAAAACTTCCCTCACTGCTTGCAGCATTTGCTTACCATTATTTTAATTATGAATCATTACTAAATACTGCTAACTTGCTTTCATTATTAGGTAAACAAGAACCTGGTAGTTATTTTAAATGTTTTCATACATTTACATTCTTTTTTCCAGTTGGTAGAGACTAAAGTCTGCCTCTTCCAACAGTCGCAGTTCACCACTACCTAGTATTTTTACATTTACTTGCGCGTTACAGAATGGCAGACTCAGTATTATGAAAAGAGCTGGCTCTGAGGGACGGTATCTGAAGATACTGATACCAATTGGACACCAACTTTTCTCCTCTCTTAGACAACTACACTCTTAATAATACATTTGTTAACAATGCTACTGCTTAAAATACATTGTAGGACGTATCGAGTAACTGTGTAGGGTGTATGGAGCCTCTTGGGACACAGTCTTTTCACACAGCCTTCTCATCTGACCGAGTCTAAGCACGTTTTTCCAATGTCCAATCGCTGTATTGAACCAATATTGATACTGAGTTTTGGATCAGTGCACCCCTAATCTTGAATCGAACAATGTTTCAGAAAATCACCTTACATTTGTTTGTTCTTTATTATGATCCCTCTTTTCTGTGCCATGTTGCAGAATCACTGGTAAATTATAGCATTAGCATCTGTTTATAAGTCTTCCCTTCATTCGCAGCTCTGTGCTTGTGCACTAATTTCACCGCCTCATGTTTTGATTCTTTTTCGTCTTCGTGTTGACATGCCTTAATGGTCTGTTCGTCCAGTTGCCTGTGCCATTAGGGGAGCCATTTTCATCTCCAGTGCGGTGACGGCGGCTGTGAGGCTTGCTGACAGGCCACCTCTAAATCACCCGCTCACCTAATCGCTCTACACTTCCCCAAATGGCTCACCAGCCCTCTATTTGCCTAAGTGCATTAAGTCTGGGGGACCCAGGCTGGCAAAACAAGCTTCACCTGCAGGATTCACGTCCGTACCTCAACCTTTACCCCCGCTGGTGCTCTGTAAAGCCATTTGAAAAGAAGCACTTTACTGTGATTATTGGATGAAGTCACTGAAACAGCACCCAGGCAGGTGCCATGTGTGTATCTGTATTTTTCAACCTGATTTCTGTCTGCGGTATCTGAGGAACTGGCACACCTAAAACAGGTGTGTTTTTGGATTGATGGGTTTCTAGTCTTTTCTGAGATTGCCTGTGCTAATTGACCATATGCAGACAGAGATTACATTAAAAGAGTGTTAAGCATCAAATTATGGGGAGTATCTCAAATTGCTAATGTCTCCTTTGCTTCATCTTCGGGGTGATAACTGATGCTTCATGGTGAGACGAGATAACAATAGCGTGCAATGAAAGGATAGAATAAAAGGTGAAACATGCTGGACATCACACACACACAAACACACACACACACACACACACACACACACACACACACACACACACGCACACACTTGTACACAAGCAAGCTCAAACAGAGCAGCGTCGGCTGGCAGATTGTCAGTGACCCGACCGTGTGTGAATAAAAGAGAGGTCATTGCGGCGGTTTGGTTTTGAATTTTCTGCCCATTTCTTTGTACTGCTGTGAGCACTGCTCTTATTAATGACTCAAGAAATGCCCTGGAGAGATAGACAACTACTGAGCCTGCCCTAACCATCCCCCACTGCACACACACATACACACTAGGGGGAAAAAATGCATTGATAACAATGCAGTGTTACTGATTACAATTCATTATAATAATAACAAAATATTTGGGCTGATATGAATATTAAAAAAGACTTTTTTATTATCTGCTTAAGCAAGATATGTTTGAAATCAACTGAGATTTGGCCAGTTCATGATTTGGCTGATGCATGTTTTAATGATTTAAGTGAGGTGAGGTGGAGAAATGCTGCTCCTCGATCTGAAACCAAAATGTCGTAGCGTAATGATACACAGTGTTACTGTAAAGAGAGAGCCACCTCTTACTATTGATGGAGCACTTTATCTGAACGCATCTCGGGTGAATCTCTTCTCTATAGTCCACTATGAAAAGAGCCTCTGTGGTCACATTGTATTCAGTGTAATTAAAATGATTCTTAAACATGGCATTATAATCAAATAGAAGCATGGTTTTGTTTTAAATGTTTCCTAGGCAATGGTTATTGTAGAAACTGAAAGTCACACATTCATAGAAGCAACACACACACAATGCTTCAAATGTGCTGTGTGTGTGTGTGTGTGTGTGTGTGTGTGTGTGTGTGTGTGTTTTGAATGAGGCTCCCTCAGTTAGACTGCAGACAGGCAGCTCTATTGATTTTGTGCCATTTGCAGAGGCCAGTGTCAAAACAAGCGGCAAAACATCAGAGAAAGTTTCAATTAGGCTTTTGTGACTCAGACAAAGCCGCAGTGTTGAGTACTGAAGAATTGAACACTTCTAGTGCTAAATGTTTAATATGAGCGTATCTATATACTGTACTGTCCTATACACTGCACTACGCTATAATATACTAGTTTAAATCTGTATTCTGTTTAATGCAAGTACATGGTGCTCTCCGGGCAGTGGGGGGCACTTGTAAAGACAAGGTGCCCTCTGGAGCAGCAGGGGGCGCTGTGCAATCAAGTGCCCACTCGGCAGTGACCTCTCCGACATTGGGTGGCGCTGTTATGTGACTCAATTGCAGATATGGGAACTGGCACTGGGAATCATTACTGAGGCGTCCTCTTGGGCACACAGTGGCTTTATAAGACCTTTATAAAGCCAGACTCCGTAACACAGTCACATATTTGGTGCCATTGACTGCCGTTTGGTGCCGATGTCTCCGTGGCTGCCTCACCACGCCATTTCTCCTGTCACTAGAGGTGGACTACACCCCCTGCACTGTGGTGCAGCTCTCAGTGCCCATGGCCTCTCACTGCTGCTCACGCCTCTCAGCTGCCTCTTGCCATGACGCTTGTTCCCACCTCTGATGAAGTTGGCCAGCTTGGTACTTCTGCTCCTCTGGCCCTGCAACTCTCAGCCAACCTGAAGACTAGCATTCTTTCATTGTCTGAGCCATAGTTGTGACAAATAAAGAATCTTGAATCTAGAATCTTGGATCTTGTATTGCATCCCAACAGCTGACCTTCCGTGTTCTCTGCATCTATTTTGATTGTTGGCTCTGTTACATGTAGAGATGTAGACAAAAGAGTGGATGTAATCTCATGGTTTATTAAAAGGAAACAAGGTGCAGGGCTGAACAGAGATATGCATAGCAAACACACAGTGGCTGAACATGAAGACAAAACACAGAGAGCAAAAATGAGTCAAAAATCTCTGGGGCAAGAAGTCAAATCAAGGTGTTAAACACAAGGAACAAACAGGAGCACAAAGAATGAAACAGGATTCAGGGAAAGTCTGGCTTGCTTTCCCTTACTTTCTCTTGAAATAAGCCAGACTTTCCTTTAATCCTCTTCAATAATTCAAAAGAACTATTGAATTAACTGGTTTTTTTGTAAAGTGTAGAGGTGTAACTGTAAAGATCAGCCGTGATTTCGAACTGGTTATACATTGACATTTCAGGACACAACATATTTAGTTTTAAAGCTTAATTCCAGTTTATGATTAACCTATAGAAAACGAAACTAACTGAAGTTTTAGGATTTCACTCTGGATTATGTACTTACGTCAGATCACACACATATTCAGTAATTATTAAAACATTAAACACATTCCGACGTGTGCAGTTCTCTTAACCACACCCCGCCCATGTGATTTCTCTTCTTCAGTATAATTCTCAGCCTTGTTGTCAGCAGTGGTTTAATAGGAGCGAGCCGCAGTCGCTGTAATCGATGCAGTGTGTGTTTCCCCCAGCAGTATGTGTGTGTAAAGCACGAGTTTGTGATCCATAGTTGTACCTGTTCAGTGTGTGTTAGTGGTGGGCTTGTCATTAAATTCTGTCATATTCCTGTCAAAACAACAGGGCTGAGTTCCCTCTCGAGTGTAATCAGCCATTTCAGTGGCTATTTATAGACCTACTGTTGTATTGCAATTAGTCATGACAAATAAATGTCTTTTGATTGCTTCAGGTAAGGCTGTGTTGAGTTATAGGACTGAGACGTGCATCGAGCTCAAAAGCTGTAATGCAACTTCAATTCTTTTAACTGTTCCATTGTCAGGCAAGCTGGGGTCTCACCCTATAAACTCTGCGTTAGGGCTGCCACGACAGATTAGTCCCAATTATACCACTGATTATTTTGTTGATTCATTCAATTAAACTGATCAGCCATGCATATCCCTTCATAAAAATACACATTTAAGAAATATGTAAAACACTGCGTGGCCTAAAAGGTCAGGTCCGAGAGAGCAGGAAATAATTTTTAAACAAATTTTAAAAAAATGCATGTAATTATTCAATCTGCCAACTAATCACTAACAGTTAATCAAATGATAATCAATAATAAAAATAAAACCCTTGTTTGTACAGCCTTTGTGCGAATGTGTAAATGAGTTTTGAAGACACGCTGGATTCCCTCTTCCAGGAGAAAGGCACAATTTTTTCTATTTTAAGTTAAAAAAAATCATTGATATAAAGTGTATGGAGCCGAAGCATTTAAAAAATATGATTATGGGACATGGTGCTTTTATACTGCCTGCCTAAAAGAACTGAACACCCTTGAGTGGCCTGCGCAAACACACCACACCACAGCACACAGCGTGAACAACGTCAAATTCTTTCTCAGGATTGAATGCATTGGGAAGCCGCACCCGGGGAGCAGAGTGTGGAGATGGTACCTTGCTCAGTGTTGCCACTGGCAGTCCTGGGATTCAAACCAGTGAATCAGAAGTGCTTTGGAGTACCTGAATTATCTACATCATGGACTTGTGCACCCTAACATATTGAGCACTCTAGATGAAATTTGATTAGTGCTACTGCTTTTTCTCCCTAGTGTCAAAACAGGAAATTATTTATTATACACTGGAGTTGCACGGTTCACGTATATATTATTGATTTATTATGTATATGTTTCGTTTAATTAATGAATCAATTCTAAACAGAGCATGGGCCTACGACTATAGAGTAATATAGTGCCATATGGCAGCAAAAATTGATTTTGATCAGTAATATATTTAGACATTAAAAGTAAAATCATTTGTCATTTTTAAATCATGGTTTTGATTACATCACATCATATACACAAGTGTATGGTATAATCCTTTCTTTATATTAATTTATTAAACAACCCCAGCTTCATGTTATTATTCACCCTCTGATGAAGAGGTTTCATGGAAAGAAACACATGAAATATGCTCTGTTTCAGGAGAAATGTAAATCTGCAGTTAAAATGCTGATGTTGCCTACATTTCCGGAGGTGCCCTCCTGACAGCACCAATGGCTGGCAGTCTTTTTTTTTTTCTTGGCAGCGTTCTGCTCATGTGACTTCATTCCAGAAGCCGTTTCTGCCAGCCGTCGCCACAGCCGTTGGCTAATGGGCTCAGTCAGCGCAGTATTGGCAGGTGACTGCACACGTATTGATCCCAGCTCTAAGGCTCTGCCTCTCAAAGCCAAATTAATCAAGCCATATTTCGAGCAGACAGACCTTACCTAGGGTCTTCGATTGACCAGTTTAATAATAATGATATTTGTTCACGGGCTGTTTATTAGAGTCAGAGGCGGAGTGGGAAGGCATTTGGGTATCGCTTCTCTGCAGCATATAGAAACAGTAAACTGCAGAGATAAACAGTTTCCTTAATTTACATTTACAGCATTTATCAGACGCTTTTATCCAAAGCGACTTCCATTCCCTAACTACAGGGGGCAGTCTCTCCTTGGAGCAGCTTGGGGTTAAGGGTCTTGCTCAGGGACCCAATGGTGGTGCTGAAGGTAGGATTCGAACCTGTGACCCCTTGGTCCGGAGACAAGTATCCTACCCACTGAGCCCCCCTCCACCCAACTGAAGTTCTATTCAGTTCAAGTACAGTAACCCCTCAGCAGTAACCCCTCTCTTTTACACGGATCAGCATTTACGGATTCAGTCTAATGCAGATTTTTTCTGAGAAGCTAACTGACAATTGTAGACAATATATTGGAACCTGCATATATTCAGCATTTTAGTGCTAAAGTATCAAGAAAAATATAATTTACTAATTTATTGCAATATAAAATATAACTGTATAAATATAGCAAGTGCGTCAAGACGGTAAAATTCCTGTTTGAAAGTAGCCAATCCGAGAACGCAATTTATTTTTCCTTGCTGCTGATTGGGAGCATCCCACACTCGCTGTACTTAGAGGCGGGAGGTTTGAAAGCAGCCGATCCGAGGATGTTGTGTAGTGCTCAGACACGAGCCTGCTGCAGCATGACTTCGTGCTTTAGCATTTTAAACATTTTCCCCCAATTTTCAACAGTTATGTTTAGTATTAGTAAGCTGTGTCCTGTCCAAAGATGTGGATAGAGAGAGTTTTTTCAAAGTTTCTTTCGTGTACGAGTCTTTGTTTTGGCTCGCCCCACACTGCTAATGCTAACACGGCAAGCAGTAGCAACTCGATTTTTAAGCAATTTCCTCCAGGATCAATAACGTTTTCTGATTCTGATGATTTATTTCTCCTTGCTGCTGCCCTTTGAATCATCTGTGTCAGCTGCAGACCAGTGTGACGTCTAGTCAGCGGCCACAGGAGGGCGCTGGGGTTTAGGTTTGGTTTATGTTGGGTGAGACTCTTATTTTGGTATCCTGAGTGCACCAGCTGGATAATAGCCATGAGATAGGTGCCAGCTGCTGGTGTTCTCAGGACTAAGTGTTTATGTTCTGTCATTGGTTGAAAATGTGGTCATGTATGGTATATAAGTTCAGTTTAGGTGGACCATAGTGTCAGTCCACCGTTACCCATACTGGTACTCTTTGTGTTACAGTTCCTGCAGTTTATGTGTCTGACTTTCGGCCCTGATGCCAGGTTTTGTTTTATTTTATAATAAAGAGTAAAAAGACAATGGATGCCTTCCTGAGCCCCTTCCCGTCATGGGGTCATGCCAAGAGACGTGACAAACAGAATCTTTCAGTGGAGTGTCTCGTGTTTCTCTTGTTTTTCGTTTTGTCCTTCTTAAAGCCCTGCATTTTCATTACTGTAAATTAAATTAAAATAAGTAAATATGGGTTTACCTTTACATTTTCTTTAAGGGTAATGCATTAAAGTTTAAAATGAAGCAGTAGAGTAGAGCTTAAAATGAAATGTGTTCTGGGAGCATATTTGGGGGCATATTTAGGGATTACACTATAAAAAAGGGCATTTTTAGGCATTTTTTAAACCAAAACACAACAATGCATTTTTTCACTATACCCGGGTGCTCTTGAAACATGACAGAAAATTTTATTGATCCCGGAGGAAATTGCTTATGTGATGACTGCCAGAAAACACAGAGAGACAGAGACAAGAACAGTATAGAATAAGTCTAAATAAAATCTAAATAAAAATTCTTTGGCTTGTAATTATTAAATAAAATATTTTATGAAAATGAAAATGCATGATTAGTACAAGGCAGCCATATATTTATGGATTTTAACTTCTCTTGTATTCATTCTGTTCATTAGTGGACCTGAAGGAAGAGTAGAGCATAAAAAAATATGCATTGAACTGAAGAGCGGGAGGCAGCATCTCTCTGCTGTCCCTGCACCGGCAGTAAGATTTGTCCTATAGCGGTATGGTCTAGCCATTCTGTCTCTGATGGCTCAGTGAAGCCATTGTGTGCTGTAATGTGTAGAGTCTGCATGTTCTTTGCTCGGCTGCTGTGCCCCTGATTGTCTATTGAGAGCATCAGCAGCCATTCTCTTCTAGGCTCATAAAATTGGATTTGGAGGCTGAATATAGTTGGCTGTGAGTATTTTTGGGAGGCGTTTGGTACCGCTGATCTTGGTCTGTTCATTTGGCCAGTTACCAGTGTTTTTCTAGATAATTGCCAAGGTCTGACAGCAACGGAAAACATGAGTGTGATAAAACGATAATAAAACTCATACATTTTACTGATGCTATTTAAAAGTATACGCAGTGCTTTACGAGAAAATTAAAACAGATGATTTACAAGATAAAGGAAAGGTAAGAAAAATGGGATGTTTAAAGTAAAATAATCCACCAGCATCTCTAAAACAAAGACTGTAAATGATGTAGTAGTAAGACAGTAACTGATATACAGCTCTGGGGGGAAAAAAAGAGACCACTGAAATGTATTTTTAAAACAGCCCCTCTATGAGTGTGACAACCATTCCAGTCCAG
>JBBJLR010000111.1:5371944-5383753 GCA_037577145.1 Brachypetersius gabonensis
TGTGTGTGTGTGTGTGTGTTTGTGTGTGTGTGTGTGTGTGTGTGTGTGTGTGTGTGTGTGTGTGTGTGTGTGTCCGTCCATTTGGCTTCCCTTTCCTCCTCTTGGACACGGTTCAGTCACAAAGAGACACTAGTGGCATTTGCTTCTCGTGCTTGTTCAATTAAGGCTGGCCGCAAAAGGAATGTTAAGCTGTAGTGATGGCCAACTCTGTTTATAGTGCTACAATTAATATTTCAGGATCCAGGGGAAGCCTGCCATGAGACTGGCAGCCATGTTGGATGTTTAGTTAATGGAAAATGCAGCAGACTCTGAGCGCTGCACATTCAGCCGTACACACCACCACATGGGATTTGAAGGGGGAGGAAACTAGCAAGGATTCTGGAACGCAGTCATCATCTCTGGAGGGGAAAAAAAAAGTTCATAAATCCTGCATGCGCCCATCCCTGTCCCCCCCCCCCCTCCCCATTCCTTGCATGTTCCTCTCCCCAAAAAAGCTTCCGGAGCCGTTTCTGGGAAATTAAATGAATAGCCGGCGATAAACGAGCAGACAGAGAAGAAATCTATCGTTTTCTAAGCCTGTGGCCCCGAGTTTTTATTAAATATTGATTTGATTTGTAAAAGGCCAGATGCTCTGAGGTTGAACAAATGTCACAGACTCCCTTTTATTTTGGTTTGGGTCCTTTAAAATTCTACCCAATAGCTCACCATCTCTGGAGGAAAAAAAAAAACAAAAAAAAAAAAACACGGGTGGGCCAGTAAATGGAGCCGTGTCACATTTCAATGTTACAACTTCATTAATATGGTACAGTGGTAAACAGCAAACCAGCCTGGGACTTTCTAGTATGATCTAAATTATGATTACGATTACGTAACTACACAAATACAACCGTAATGACACTTGAAATCTTCTTTCTCATCCATTTGATATTTTTGGGGGCAAAATAATGTACATTTTTGGATTTTTTTGGGATGACTTCAGTCATTTAGACCCGGTCACCTGGAACTCATCTTCAGTTTCTGAAATTGCTCACATTGCGGTACATTTAGGGCTCTTGCTTTGGTTCTCATTTGCATATTGCAACCTTCTGCGATATCGCAGCTGGTATTGCGAAAATGTGTTGCGAGTGATCCTTAGCTGTTTGATACCAGAGGAGAAATGAAGGGATTAACATCATGACCTCCGCTGTGGTGTTGTGTTGGAGAGAAAATGTGGAAGCCTGGCTGGATGCTGGATGACATTAGGAGGAATCAATTAGCCTGCCATTACAGAGTAAAGTGTCCCTCACTGAATCGTGTAATTATGACCTTCAGCAAAAGCCCGTTTTATGGAAGTGGAAGCCCCCCCCCCATCCCCTCCCATTCATTCTTTCGCTCCCTCTCATTTGCACTTAATTGTATTTATTTAAGATAATCCATTCTGTGGTTTTAATTATGTGCTTTAGGTTAAGAGAGAGATAAATAAATCATCATTTGTCTTGGTCTGACATGGTTGGGAGGTCACATGTACAAACGGCGGCGCAGCATATGGTCGTCTTTCTGGTTTCCTTAGCCGTTTTTTTTTTTTTTTCCTGAAGAAAATGATGTTGAACTTAAACTAAAAAAGCGTGGACAAAATTTTGTGGTTAAAACCAATGGTAGCAACCTTCTTAAAGCCTGAATAACTGTTTATATTTGGGTTAACAAACCACATAGTTTATGAGAAGTTACTTTTTTGAGGCGTGTGAAGATCTAGGCAGGCAGTTTGGGATGTCCTGGATTAACCTTCATCACTTGTTAGCTACATTAGAACCATAGCTCCAAAGCAGAGAAGTAATCGTCAGACACTTGCCTGATCTACAATATTTAGAGTGACACCAGAAAATTATTTGTTACACTGGTTGTATCTTTATCTTTATGTAGCTTTATCCTTGACTTTGCCGTTCCTTATTTGCGTTGCTCAGTTTCAGCAGAGGACAGGCTTGGCACCATTTCTTTTGCTGCACAGTTGTTGGAGACATTAAAAGCAATTCACACCATGGCCTGAATGAACATGGCTTCACATGCTCAATAGAAATCATATGAAAGCTGGTGGATAAAGAGAGCTTTGGCAGCAGCTGTGCTCTCGCAGGCTGACGACAGGGCTGTGCACCAATCAGTTGTCAATGAAGGATGACAGCAGAGCCCACATGACACGGTCCTGCTCTTTGTCGGTTTGTTGGTGGCTGACAGATGCTGCCTAGCATTTCCAGTCCGGCGCAGGTCTGGCGGCTTTTTGGCTGCACTGTCCTGCTCCGCTACCTGCCGTGCACTCACTGGCCAACCGGCCTTAGCCACTTTGTATGATCTGTAGGGTTAGACTAGTTAAAAAGCCATCATTAATATTTGAAACCCCTATCATAGTAAGGGTTTATACGAATACATTAAGTTCATTTTTTGATTTGTCATCAAACTTTAGACACCTGTATTACTTGGAAGCCCCCTTCTTTTTATAATGTACATACTGCTACGTACACTTTACACTTGTTTTTGGACTCTGCCTCAAGAGTTTCTGTATTTTTCCTAGTTGTGTGATTTATTTATTTATATAATATTCATACATATTTATTTATTTTTAACCGATCTTTTGCACTAGTAAAGCACACAGATACTTTCTACCCGACTGCTGATGCAACATTTGCACACGTTTTTTGTTTTTTTTTATGTTAAAAATGGCCTTATACGATATTGCATATCCTTGTACCAAATTGCACATTTTTCAGAGTTTATATTTATTGTGTGTTTATCTATTATATATAACGTCAGTTATAAATATTAGACCTGTTTTATTGACTGGACTTATTTGTAGATAAATTGCATTTCTCTCCCTTTTGTCATTTAAGTTACAGTTTGACCAGAGAACATGCCCAGTCAGATATATTCCAAGTGAAATCGTCTTTCGAGAACATGCTTCAGTGTGTTGCTTTCAGTTATTTTCATGATTTGATCATATTGAAAAATATGAAATGTGCCATAACATTTATACAGGGCACATTTTATATTCAGTTCGTGGCTTAAAATGTAAAGGGTTGTCTGTAAAGACATGCCTTTCCCAAGGTCATCCTCACTAGACCTGAATGTTTTAATATGTAGTGGTTTTCTGATGCAACGTCATGATTTAAAGCCTGATTAAAGGTTAGGTAATGATTGTTTCGTGTTTATATCAGCACATGCCTGTTTAATCTTCCTGAGTGGAATAAGAATGTTGAGGTAAGGTGAGTTAAATCTGCTCTATACAGCCGAGCAGCTTGGAGAGGTTTTCTCTCTGGCAGAGGCAGATACAGCCATGTGGAGGGATATTAAACCTGACTGAGTTTCATTCAGTCTCCCTGCCAGTGCACGGCAGGCTGGGTTTAGTTTCAGAAGTGTGGACCTCTTGTAGATCTAGGCAGTGTTTTTACGGTTCCAGAAACACGGCGGTGTATGACCTCATAAATTCTCCACCTCTCCAAGTTGATTCCCATACATCAGCGCGCATCAAGTCTTTGATTCGTTCTTTTGATCCAATCCTGTATTATACTTTCTTTTTTTTTTTTTCCCCCCCTGACAAGCATATTGGATTGCACTTTGTGTTCTTCTGGCCCACACTGGCCAAACAGCTTTTCTTTTTAAGAGGCTGATGGTGGAGTGGAATTCCAAGCCAAGTAAAATAAACGCCGGCGAACGCAGAGCGGAGCAGACTTGGCAGGTGCGGATTGAATCGGAGGGAATTTTTATGTTCCATTTTCGCTTGGCAGTCTAGACGTTTTATAACGCTGGGAAAAATTCTGTCGGCCTTGGGTTTCTCCTGAAGGCCTCGCGCTCACGGCCTTCTTTTCTGCTCCATCTGATGTGACGTAAAGCGTGAGCCACTTACTGTAGGCATTTGCTTCGAACACTCATTTTTGGTTTGGAGGCTTCTGAACATCGAGTGCTTCAAAGGGCATGGGTAGGTTTTCCCTATAAGAACAAAATAGTTCCAGAATATGTGACGTGGTCTTTGGTCTGGGGCACTCCAGGCTTTTTTCTTGCCGTAGAACAGCATTATCAAATTTTCAGATCATAAAGAAGGATAAAGTGAAACATTCATGAGCTCTGCCTTATTAAATGCTATTATTGAATTTCCTCTAATCAAAGCATGGATGATGTATGGTATCATTAAAACTGCAGTTTGTGGGATGGAAAAGTAGCATTTTCCACATAAACCTAATTAGGTTTAATTAATTAATTAATCTGGAGCTGTGATTGGTCAGCAGGCTCACAGCACACAGTCAGAACCTTTCGACTGGTCAGAAGGTGGAATTAAATATATCAGCATTGCAAAGGTCAGTAGTGTGATACCAGATGTGATATATTTTGCAGCCCTAATTTCATAATGCGCTGTAGCTGACTGGAAGTGCTGCTACATTCTTACTCATATTTCAGCCATGTCTCTGTTGGGTTTTATGGCTAGTGCTTCTTGTTTTTGTTGGTTTTATGTGTGTATGTTTTCAAACATAGTGGTATTTATGAGGTGTTAACTGTTTCACGTCTTGCTCGTGTCTCTACACTTGCAGGCCTGAACTGGTTGGTTTTCTTTCTTTTAATCCTAAGAGGTTTTTGGCGAATACAAGCCTTGGTGCAATAATGTCTCGCTTGTAGCTCTTTAGAAATTGTGTTGCAAATTCAGATGACAATCATCAGTTAATACCCCATTTGCGTTTGTAAGCAAAACTGGAGATATTTTGATTTGAGTTAATGTTGCATATACAGTCTTGTGGTGGGGGAGGGGGGCGTTTTTTGCAGTGTTTTCTTTTTTCGATGCTGAAAACAATTGAAAATGTCAGAAGTGCAGACTCAAACCAGTTGATAGACATATAAAGAGTATAATGTAATTAGTAAGGTAGCAGTGTAATGAATTCATCTAAGAGTTAATAGCCTGTGGGCATGAATTGTGCTACACCGTGCTATAGGGTGAAACTGGAGTGTTAAAAGTGATTTTCAGTTTGTCTTAGTTTACAGAACGTTAGACATAAGCCCCGTTCGCACATGAATTTATCAGTAATTAAACAGGTTGGGGTTAAGTGTGTATTCCTGCACAGGACCTAGTCGTATACACAAGAAATTACAGTTTTGAACAGAAGCTTAAAATACAGTGCCGTCGAGATTTAAGCTGCTTGGTTTATTTATTCGTTTAGTAATTCAGCAAAAACACCATGAAAGTGTATTTTGTACATGATTTTACAGAGAAGCAGAAAAAGTCTACCCTGTACAGTTTTCAGTTTTTAAGAAAAACGTTGTGTGTTTTTGTACACAGTTCAGAAATTATTCTTCATCTCCTGCTTCGCCGGATAAGCATGTTTGAACATACCTGAAAAAAATCAGATTTTTACCCACGTGTGAATGATGAAGGCAAATTGAAAGAGTCTCAGTAACATTCCTGGTTCTGAGATTATTGCACTGTCAGAAGTTCATTAACCTTAACATTTTAAAAGGGGCAACAAACCTTTGCTTCACTGTAGAATGAACTGCAGCCTTGTTCCAGACACTGACCCAGTTACCTTATCAGGTTGGATGAAGTTTGGTGTGTAATGAAACGGGATGCGTTTGCAGCTCATCTCTCCCATGAAGCTCAGTCGCCACGCGGGAAGCGTGACCTTGTGACCTCTCCCACTCGCCAGCAGTCTTCGCATTTGCATGAATACACTTTGAGTACCCCTTAACCCCCCCCGGCCGTACAGAAGGACTTTTTCTCACCAAGCTGACCGTGGCGTCCGAAAACCCGGCCTGCTGTCTGGGGTTAATGCACCAAGCACTTGTCTTTGTCTCTGTATTAATGAAGTGTTCTCCCTTTTCACTGCCAGACAATGGCACGCATAATGAGTGCTAATGCCCGAGACTGCTCAGTCAACTGGCTTTAAGCTCTGCAGTCTCAAAGTCATATTTATTGCCAAGTGTCAAAACTTGGGGTGAGTGGGGGGTGCATGGATGGCGGCAGTGATTGTGAACAGCTTGACTTGTGCTAGATTGATTTTATAAGGGATGAGAGTGGAGGTGGCTAACTGAAATGGATGAAGATACTGTAGCTTAGGTGAAAGGGACTAGCCTCTGAGTGAGTGAGTCAGTGACTGTGTGTGTCTTGAATATGGCAGACCACCTCAGCTGTGAGGGAGAGCGATGGGGGACCTCTAATGGCGCAATATAAAATTACAGTGAGGTGTTTTACTGCAGAAATACAGTTACAGTGCATCGCTGTTCAATGAGGAGTTCATGAAACATGATGCAGTGGAGCTTTATTTCATCATCATAAAACTTTGCAAAGTTGACCATGGCCCTTTCTCCAGTACAGGAATGGGTGAGCAGGTATGCAGAGGTTCATGGTGAGACCACAGTATATGTGTCATGTCACTTGGCGTTTCCCCATTTTTATTTTTAAACCAAAACAAAGCCTGGCTCGAGGGCCGATACACACATAAAGTTAACCTTAACCTTGACATAAGGTTAACCTATGACTTAAGGCTCTGTCTGAGGCTACTCCAACTATAAACAAGGATACCTTTAATGCTAACAGCCAAGGTTTATACGACGGTAAGACGACGGTGAACCGACACTGAGGTCCACTTAAACTGAACTTAAATATCTAACTAAAATCCATTACAACCAATAACCAACACACTCACTTAATCCTGAGTTCACCCGCAGCTGGAACCCTATCCTACGGCTATTACCCCGCTGGTGTACTCAGGATGTCAAAATAAAAGACCTAGACATAAAGAAAACCCAATAGGCGTCACAGTATGCTTTGGTCTGTTGAGACAGCAATGCTTTCATTGTTATGCCGCTTTCCATAAGTCTTTTTTTTATTATTTAAAAGTAACAAAAACCCAACCAATAGAGATTAAAATGCAAGTTGCAAATAATTCTGTCACATAAATTGTTCCTCAGATTTTCAGATCTCTATAATATACTATATCCTCATCTTTCCTTGTTATATCAGCACTTTTAAACCATTAATCAACAGCATCATGAAGTCAAATTCTGGCCAACAATGGCAAGACCAGTGATTTTGATTTTTTTATTTATCTTTTTTTATTTATCTTTAACTAACATCTTTTTTTTCTAATCTTAGAGTAAAATAAAAAAAGTCAAAGTACAGTTTTTCATAACCTTTATATTAGCGGGACTGAGGTTTTCCTGGTGTTTGTTCAAAATAAAAAACCCGGGAAAAAAAAAATAAAAGTATTTCGTAATACCGTGATGCTTTATTTTTGTGTTTTTTTTCGTCCATTCTTATCATCATCTCTGGTTTATTTCAGTGCTGAGTATCCGTGGAGCGCAGGAGGAGGAGCCTCCAGATGCCCAGCTGATGCGACTGGACAACATGCTGCTGGCGGAGGGAGTTTCAGGGCCAGAGAAGGGCGGAGGGTCGGCGGCGGCAGCGGCGGCGGCTGCAGCTTCAGGTGGAGCCGGGGCTGATAACTCAGCTGAGCATTCAGATTACAGAGCTAAACTGTCACAGATCCGCCAGATCTATCACACCGAGCTAGAGAAATATGAACAGGTGAGCAGTAAAAATCTCTGTATTAAAAAGAATCATATATTCATGATCATACGTACAAGTTCAACTTTTGTCGTACTGTAGTAAAACCAACATATTTACATACATCTGTTTATTCAGCCCGCAGCATATGTGCCACACCCATTCACACTGAAACCTCAATGACTGTTTCAATCCTGTGCTGCCTTTTGAATGATCAGCAATGCAAGGCAAGAACATAGATCAGGATTCTATATTTTAAGTTTTATTGTCATATATACAAAGTACATTGTGTAATGTACAATGTAATTCTTTCTTGGGTATAGTAAATACTACGCACTAGGGCTGCACGATATTAGGAAAACATGCGATATGCGATAATGTAGTTGAGTGTTGCTATGGCGATATCACATGCGATAAGTGAGTAAAAACTTAGCCTTTATAGTGTTAATGTTTTTCTGTTTTGGATTTGCTGGTTACAGACTCCAGACTCTGACTAGTCTATGCAGAAAAAAAAAAGAAATGCAATATTTCCATTCCGACATGTTTTTTTTTTTTAAAGAATTTCCTTAAATAGAGCATTTAATGCCTCTATTTAGAGCATTAAACACCAGTTATTGCAGTTCAGTCAGTCTTTTACGACATATATATTCGCGAAAATGTATATTGCGCATGTTGATATCGCGATGACGGTAAAGTTGTGCAGCCTTACTACGTACATTTAGATATTAAGTACAAGTGCTAACTTGGGCAACGCACCGCATGACACCAAGTACAGGGACTGCAAAACAGGGAACACATCAGCAATTTACAGAATTTCTAAACAATGAAACAAGGTAAATGTTAAATGTGGGCCTTTTAACCAATAAAGCCAAAGATCTGCCAAAATATTACTTTTGCTGAATGCCTCGATTCATCAAAGCACCTAGTAGTACTCACCTGGAGCTGTTTGGTCACTAATAAAAAACACTGTTTTATGCTTATTTCTGCAACTCTTGTTTGCATATTACAGTCCTCTGTTATATCACTTTTGCAAATACCAATATCACAATAACAATTAACTGATATATCGACTAACCATATTACCAGTGTTGGATATCAGACCATTCTTTGATGCTTTCAAATGGGGTATATAATCTGGGGCATTATTTTAGCCAAGCTGCTTAACAGACTCTGGAATTAATGCTTGCAACGTTTAACTCAAACTCTTCATGAACACAATTACTGTGAATTAGGGCTCCAATATGATTTTTTTTATTTAAACCAAGGAATGTATAACAGAAAGTAACAAGGCTTTTCTCCTGTTTTTTTTCTGTTACAATAAAATAAATGAAAATGACTTTATTACCACCATCATACTATACTAATCTTTACTATACAGTTCGTAACGTCTCGTAAAATAATTTCAGATAATCTAGCCTAATGTATAACACAGACAAGACAAGATACTACATATGTGGCTGCAGTTGCTAAATACTTGTAAAGAACAGAACTAATAAGGCTGTTGCTGCTTCAGAATTGACACAAGGATGTTTTCTTTACAGGTGGTCAAACATAGAATGTTTTTGTCGAAAGTCAAAATTGTGTAGGTTGGGTGTAATCTACTTTGTCTATCCTTTAAATGAAAAACTACCATGCTGTTGAGCTGTTGGTCATAGATGTTTTTCTTTTACTATTGGCTTAAATAGTCACCAACCTATATATTAACTACTGCCCTCTTCAATTTTAAACGAACTTTGCTCTGGGTTAAGCTTTGCTTTGTGAAGGAAATGTGAAGGAAAAATCCGCAACAGAAATATTTTATCTGTGTATTTTTGTAGTTTACAGCTAAGGATAAATATTTTTTTCAGTCCTACTGAGGTTGAGATTTTGTTGGTGACATGTATAACTGCCTTTTGCGGTGATGACACAATTTTGATTAACAAGAAAGCAGTATTATCACTTATAGACGGCTTCTCAGCATCCAAGGACTGACCTAACAGAGACTCTGAAGAGTAGCCTGTTTCATTTTCTCACTACAGCAGAGGAACTCCAGAGTGATGAAGGGGATAGTCAAGGAATTCCTGGCTTGCAGAAGTGCATGCTGGGAAGGGGCCAGCTGTCCTCTGTGTCTGCACAGAGGAAGGAATTCATACCTGTCACACGCAGAGACAGCAGACAGGCCTACTAACACACGCACACACAAACACTACAAACATACGCCATCCTGCAGCACTGTCCCAAATTCTCCTTCCCCCGCCGTCCTCTGAATCTTGACACCATCAATAAACTCTCGTTTGTTTTGCTCTCTGCTCTCTGTATGATAAAGCGAAGATCCTGTGCCAATAAAACCATCTTTTAATTGAGTTTGCAATAGTGCAAGTGGATTAACTACTCAGGTCTCTCCATACAGTTAAGCCTAATGGGTTCATGGACAGGAACCTGTAGAAATGAGGTTATATAATATGGGACGCAGATGAATGAGTTTGGCCGTTACAGATGCACACATCACTGCTACAGAATGTCAACAATGCAAATATACTGCAGCATTTAAACACTTAAAATGTTAAATGGAGTTACTGTTCTTTCTGTTGACTTTGCAAGTTTGGCCCGGTTTGCATACACTCCTGTAGACGTGTTTATAAAAATAACTGTATCTGGTTCATGTTGCCACTTTTATTTTGGTTTAACTCTATAATTGGATGTCTGGAGTTTACTTTGTTTAAAGTATGGAAGGTGTGTAGCTGTGAGTGAGGAGGTGACTTTAAAGGGTTATGAAACTTTGTAACTCTAGATTTTGATCAGTTTACTTTTTTTTTTTTTTTTTTTAATTAAGTATAAAGTGAGCTTTCTGTCATATGTGAACACACCACAGCACACAGTGTGAACAGCACAAAATTCTTCCTCTGTCCCATTCACCAAATGAAGCAGAGGGCGAGCGGGCAGGAACACAGGGCCCAGGGAGCAGTGTGCGGGGGTACCTCACTGGTGCCACTAGCAGTCTTGGGATACGAACCTACGACTTTCTGATCACAGGGCAATCGCCCTAACCTCTAGGCCACCAGCTGCCCCTGTATTGATCACTGTCCTGTGTGTGTTTCTTCTGTCTCTGTAGGCCTGTAATGAGTTCACAACTCACGTGATGAACCTGCTGCGAGAGCAGTCCCGCACGCGGCCCATTTCTCCTAAAGAGATCGAGCGCATGGTCGGCATCATCCACCGCAAGTTCAGCTCCATCCAGATGCAGCTCAAACAGAGCACCTGCGAAGCCGTCATGATCCTCCGCTCACGCTTCCTTGATGCCAGGTCTGTGTGTGTGTGTGTGTGTGTGTGTGTGTGTGGATATGCTTGTTTTCGTACATTTTCAGAACAAAATTTAAAAAACAAGGATAAACAGACTTTTTTTCAACTAATAAGATGCTCCTGTGAGGTGCTTAATGGACCTTGTAATGTAATGGACCTTGTAAGTAAAAGTTACACAAGGTTTAGGACTAGAATTAGACAATTCTTTTTACCAGATCAAGATTAAGCCAATAAGTTACCAGGAGATCCTTAAAGTCCTGTAATATGTGTGGTGGGGCCGAAATGGATCAGACTACTTCGTCCAGTACATCCCACCGATGCTTGATCAGACTGAGATCTGGGGAATTTGGAGGCCAACTCAGAACCTTGAAATCTTTATCATGTTCCTTAGACTGCTGATGTGCAGTGTAACAGGGCACTTTATCCTTCTGAAAGAAGACATTAGGGAATACTGTTGCTGTTAAAAGGTGTACTAGTGAAAAGTAGGTTGTGTATGTCAAAATAACATCCACATGAATGCCAAGACCCAAGGTTCCGCAGAGCTTCACGCTGTCTAAGGCTTGCCTTCTTCCCACATAGTACATCCTAGTGCAACCCTATTCTCCTGCCGTCCACGTGGTGCAAAAGAAAGCATGGTTTTATCAGACCAGGCCACGTTCTTCCATTACTCCGTGGTCCATTTTCTCACATGCAAATTGTTGGCACTTTCGGTGGTGGACAGGTGTCACATGGGGACTCTGCAGCTATTCATCTCCACACACTGATGCACAGTGTGTTCTGACACCTTTCTGTCATGCCCAGCATCATCTTTTAGAGCAATTTGTGCTGTAGTAGCTCTTCTGTGGGACTTTGCTCCCTACACACATCAGTGAATCTTTCGGGCCCACTATTCTGTCTCCTATTCACCTTTCTTGGAGTGCTTTTGGTACAGTGAGACTCGAAATTATTCATACCCCAGGCAAATTTTCACTTAAAGTTGATTTTATTCAACCAGCAAGTCATATTTAGACAGGAAAT
>JBBJLR010000111.1:5397174-5408223 GCA_037577145.1 Brachypetersius gabonensis
TGTGTGTGTGTGTGTGTGTGTGTGTGTGTGTGTGTGTGTGTGTGTGTGTGTGTGTGTGTGTGTGTGTGTGTAATTTGTTCGTATACTTTATATATATATATATATATATAAACAAACATATGTTTGTTAATCTTTATAAGTACATATTTATAATTCAAGAGCAATGAAATGTGTAAATGTGGATATAGGCTTTTCAGTACATTAAATAACAAGCAGATCTGTTACACCATCAAAAAATAGCTAACAGAAAATAATCATATTTTCATCTTCTTATTTTAATACATTTCATGCAAAATGACTACTTTTACAGGCTGCTTATTTATCAGTCAGTTAACAGATGCATATTCTTATACAACCGCTGTATATGAAGGAATGACTCTGTAGTTCTGAGAGTTAAAGTTTCCTGTAGAGGAGAGCTTTAGACTCACTTATGTTAAAGCATTGGTATTCCACTTCTCTTGAATGCTTGTTTTTTTTTCTTCTTTTGCAGGCCAACGGTGGCTGGCAGGATGCTACTACCCCTTCCTCAGTGACCTCGCCCACAGAAGGACCTGGGAGTGTCCACTCAGACACCTCCAACTGATCCCTCCGTCATCACTCTCATTCTCTCACTACTGCACAAGATGGACTTGTTCCTTTTCTTCTCCTCCTTCGCTCGTTCTGACTCTCCGTTTAAAAAAAAAAAAAAAAAAAAAAAGCGCTCACTTACCAGGGTTGCGAAAAAGTGCTGCAATGAATTGATCTGGTTCGGAATTGTACGTTGTCTCCACGTGAATAAAATCTATTACAGCAGCTTCATTTTGCCTGATGGCTCATAGTTAACGCCTGGCAGTAATTTTGTTGACGTAATACGACATTCATGGGAGGATGAGGAACATATTTCAGTGATGGAAATTCAATGCGTTACTTTTTTCAGTGCAGGCTTCTCGGAGTGTACTGACCATGGTTACACACACACACACACACACACACACACACACACACATACACACACTACTAGGGTTGGGTATTGTTTGAATTTGATCAGTTCAAATTCCGGTTCTGCTTATCAGTTCGCCATTACAGTTCTATAGAGGTAAAACAAAGAAGGACAAATGTGTTTATAAATAAAATATAAAATTCTGTTTCAAATATCCTAGAGTAAAATTCTGATTAAAGTACATTCAGTGCAACACCTGCCTGCAAACAAAACACAAAGTCAGCTTCAGCAACAGAGGGTGTGTTAAAAGTTTGGTATGGTTGCTTGTTTAACCCTTTGAGCGGCTTATTAGTTTCATGCACTGCACTCTGGCTTATCTTTTTCTTGACTAGAGAAGTGAAACTGACTATTTGTCGCGATCCATGTTTGAGACTGGCACACATTCTAGCCCGCACTGTTGCTTTAAACAATTCTCCAAGTGTGGCAATTTGTTTTATGGCTAATAAATATTCATACGTTACTTCGCCACACACATCCTTGCAGAGCTGTGGTATTTAGGAACTGATATACAGAACTGAAATTTGAAAAAAATGGGTACCCAGTGCCAGATATTTTCTTATTGGTTCTTATTGGAAGTTGCTTTCGCATTTCCAAACCCTAACAAACACACGCAGACACACACACACACACACACACACACACACACACATAAAGCAGCATTACCAGTGTGTGTACAGATCCCACATTAATTACTTTTCTCATATTTTGTGTGTAATTGATCTTTAAAAAACAAAAAAACTAAGAAAAATCTAAACAGCTCGCATCTTGGATTAATATATTTGTACA
Source organism: Brachypetersius gabonensis (assembly GCA_037577145.1). NCBI lineage: Eukaryota > Metazoa > Chordata > Actinopteri > Characiformes > Alestidae > Brachypetersius > Brachypetersius gabonensis. The sequence goes on from JBBJLR010000111.1 coordinate 5,398,940, forward strand.
ATATGTACTCTACCTCTTGAAAAAACAAAGTACAACGAAAAAGGAACAAATAAAAAACGCTGATTTCTGTAATGCATACCACGACATTGCACCGTTTTTTTTTCTAAATGAACCTTTCATTTCTTCATTTCCCCGTGATATACTGCAACCCCTTCATCCCTCCTTCTGTCCATAGTGCCAAAGTATTTTTCTACATTTTAACAGTCTTTTGATTTACACTTTCGTTTTACATGATGACATTTTCATACACTTTCGTGTTGTAATATAGGGACATACTGTATTATAAAGACTTCTTTGATATCTCCTTCTCTGAGTCATGCATTGGGGTACTTGGGGTAAATGATTTTTAATTAGGCTCGACGAAATAGCTTTGCTTTTAATCCTTAAAAAAAAAAAACTCCATTATTGTCGTTTGCAGCTAATTTTACGTTGTTCTTTCCCTGTGCGACTTACACCAGCGGCAATGCAGTATAGGTTAAGGATAAGAAAATAGTTTGTTACGTTTACGCCGAGAACCTGGTGACAGTTTGAAAAAAGAGAGAGAGAGAGACAGGAAGACTTGATGAATGACGAGAACAACTGAAGAGCCAAAAGCTGCTGCTAACCAAAATCACTTATCTAATAAGTGCAAGCATCTGAAATGCACATTGCAAAATTTCTCAGTTCCACAAATGCGAGTTAATGTGACCACGTGCACATTTTTGCACCCGTTTCCAAAGTTTTTATTTGGTGCTAAGATGTTTACATCAGAATTTTTGTTTGTTTGTTTGGGGGGGTTTTTTTTGTAAAAACTGAGTCATTCAGTGCTGGACGCATAATAGCTTCGATTCACTCGGTGTTTTGGATGTTCGAGAAGCTTTTACTCACGCGTTTGTCGTTTTATTTTCCCATCCGTCCCATGACGAAAGCGATCAAAAATGTGAAAAACTTGTTTCGTTCTCGGTTCTCTTGACTTTTTGTTCAGCTATTGAGTATTCAGATCAACCCAGTCATTACTTCGATACCAAAAACAGCAGACGTTTCCGCTCCGTTCATCGCTGCCGCTGTACCGATGTGTGTTGTAAATGATGTATTATCTTGTGTATCCGGGATCCTTTCGTAGCGAGCGTCCCGGTACGTTGTACTCCAAACCAAAAATGCAGTCAGATTTCAGTAGTGTTTGTTTGAAAGAAAAGATGGCACACACAAATGCAGAAAAATGTTTGGATATATTTTTTATGTCTTCATGTCGTGAATAACCTTGATCTATGTTTCGCTCCATCTTTGGCTTGGTTCTGTTTTCATTATTCCTGCCTAGCATAATGTGAATTAGCCCACGAATGCGCTATATACATAGTTATGCACCTTTTTTTAAAAAAAATATTTTTTAGTTTTGCTTTTTTTTAATGGTAGAATCTATTTTGAAGTGATAACGGCTTGTGCTTCACATAAGCATGGATGGGGCCCAAGCCCTCAACACGTTTGTGAGTTTGTAGAGAAATGAAACAGAGAAATCATGATTTTGGTTACGAAGAAAAGAGACAAGGCCAGATGCAGGCAGCTAGACAATGTGGACAGGCTTTTGTTTTAATAAGTAGCCTCACTGACCCCATCCAACCAAATCAAGTGTTAATGAATTATTTCAGTCGTGTAGTTTATTGAGAAAGCATTGCACAGCATAGCCTGTTTGGTTAGATGCACGATACATCACTTTGCTACATTAGGATGTTCTACAATGATCAGAAAATGCTTGTATTTGACCATTGTCCAGCTTCTTTTGTCCTGAACTAGAAGAGACCCAGCTGTGGTCCTGAACGCATGGACTTAATATTAATACTTTCCTAAACAGTAAAACAGGAGAAGGAAGACTGACTTTAGACCTACAATATATATTGTGATACTTTGTAATACAGTAATATTCATAAACTTAAAGGGCCCATATACATTTTTTAATGTCGTCCGCTGACATCCACTTATTTGTATGGTTTACCAAAATCAGTCGTAGTTCATTTTTACATGTGTGTTTATCCTCCTTTCTTTGTCCCTTTTAGATGTTTCATTTTCCATTCTGATTGACCTTTATTGCGCCTGGGCTAAAACACTCCTGTATGAGGCTAAATTCCACAATTACAGTAAATTAAAAAATTTTGCAGGTTTGTTTTCATATGTTGAAGCAGTATAGACTAAGAAGTCAGTGGACGAGACTATTTACATGCTTTGCAGTCTTTCGAGGACAGTTGTGTTTTCTGTGTTATGGGCCCTTTAATGTGCCAGGTTTTGCTGGAGAAGTTGTATTGAAGTCACTAGGGCTTCATATGAGATTGGTTGTTAATCCTTATGGGATCACAGAGAGTTGCAGTATGAGCCTTTATAACCAATCACAGGATAGTTTTGAGCTATAAGCATCCCGAGCAGTTCCAGATGAGTTAATATGATCCGAATAGTCCACAAATATATTATTGTCCAGAAATAAGTCTGTAACCATCCCACATTATTCAGTTCCCAGTGCATTGTAATGGATCACAGTCATAACATGTAGCAGCATAATCCCGTTCTGTCCACATTGTGCAGCCCTACACTCGGCTCCAGTGCGTCCAGGACTTCAGTTGGACCTAAAGTGACCAGCTGGCTTCAGTAGAGGGAGGAACACGCTCTGTTCATTTTTTTTTTCCTCCTGCTCGAGCAGACGCTCTCTCATTGCCTGTCCAGTTTCACCGTATTGTTGTTGAAAGCTTCATGTAATGATGCTTTTAGTTTGTTTATTTTTTTTGCATATAAAGCAATTTGTAAAACATCAAATGTTTACTTTGTTGCATGTCTTTTGTTCTTTAAAAAAAAATCCTGCAGTGTTTTTGAATGTTTCTTCTTTTTTATATATATTACAAGCGCAGAGACTTTCTCTCGCCATGTTTTAACTTTTAAGATCTCTGCATATGTATAAAAGGATTAAAATGGATCAGCAAATTGTCTTTTTGATTCCGACTTGTTTTTGTGGAGAATAAAAAAAGAAAAACACATAAGGTGTAGGTTTTCTGGTCTCTTAATTTGTACTGGTAATGCATATTCCGAATAAATAGTTTCTTTTGTTGCAATAGTGGCTGAGTGTCATTTTTCTGTGTTTGTGTTTAAAGGAAAGTGTCCATTTAACTGCCTGGGGGCATCTCTAGTCATACACTACCAGACACCATTTACTTAAATGAGGTGAGACCCAACAACTAGCCTAACCTGACAAAAAATAACACATAGTTTGTGGTATAAGAAAGCATAAGACCCTTTTTTTAGTCTCTCGGGTGGTACATTTTGATTGTTACAGCAGTGAAGTGGACAGAACAACAGAAAGCTGAAACCTCATAAACAATAGAATTAAAGCTATAGGACACAACAGTATAATATAAAAAATACACTACACAAAAATACAAGTATACAATATATATACACTATACAAATACAAAAATATAATTGTGTATATATATATATATATATATATATATATATATATATATATATATATGTGAATATATTTACATTTACATTTACGGCATTTGGCTGACGCTCTTATCCAGGGTGACGTACATCAGTGCTTAAGAAGTCCACGACTGTTTCTTACCTAAAAAACAGCTTAAATCCGAGTCAACTATTTAACCGAGATACTGCAGTCAGAGCATCAATACAACAACTGTCAAATAATAATTGGCCAACTCCAAACCCATACATAAGCCATAGCGAAGAACATAAAGAAGTAATTTATTTATTTATTAGAAATAAGTAAGCAGTAGGAAAGGGACGTAGTTAGTCGCCAAAGTGCTCCTTGAAAAGGCGGGTCTTCAGGCGACGCTTGAAGGGGTGAAGGACTCTGCTGATCGGACCAGAAGAGGGAGTTCATTCCACCACTGGGGGGCCAAGACTGAGAAGAGTTTCCCTCTTCTCTTGAGCGGCGGAGGCTCAAGACGAGCTGTGCTTGAAGCCCTGAGAGGACGAGAAGTGACACGTCGTTTGATCAATGTTGTAATGTATGGTGGTGCAAGTCCATTTTTGGCCTTAAAAGCAAGAGTTAAGGATTTGAACTGAACACGAGCAGCACAGGGAGCCAGTGGAGGTTCCTTAGCAAAGGTGTGGTGTGGGTGAACGTTGGGAACGTTGAACACTAACCTGGCATATGTGTGTGTGTGTGTATATACATATATATATTATATACAAATCTAAATAAAATAAATCTAAATAAAAAACATTGATTTACTTCATTGCAGACAGTATGGACCCTAGATATTGGACCCTATGTTTGGTCAGCTTCATTTCATTTGTTAATATGCATCCATTTCAGGCCTGCAATACAAACCAAATACAATGTGGACGGTGTAATAAAGTGTGTGCAACAGTACAGGGTTATTGTTGCCATATTTTTCATTCCAAAATTCACGTATATGCACAGAGCTGAGCAAAATCTAAGCACAGTCTTAAATGGCTGCGTACTTCCTACGCTATATAGCCAAAAGTACTGGGACACATGAGCATTTCACAAACAAGGACTTTAATTAGATGACATTCAAAAACATAAACTTTAATATGGAGTTGGTCCCCCTTTGCAGCTGTAACAGGTTCTGCTCTTCTTGGAAAGCTTTCCACCAGATTGTCTTGGACACAGGCAAGGGGGGCTTCAAGGAAAAAAGGTTGGGAACCACTGCTGTAGACAGTGATCAGACATAACATTAAAGGCTCTGACAGGTTATAACACAGGTCCTACGGCAACATCCTGGAAAGAAGGAGAACGCCCTCCTTCCCTGTGCACCTGGACTCCCAAATACCATCTCCTTTTTGAGAGCAGGACAACTTCCAGGAAGATCACTGGCTGGACACAGCCTGAGACTGGGAAATGAAAGTTGACCTGGATCAGAAACTCACCTTTCGTCCGGAGATCATTACAACTAATCTCAGACCAGACCTGATCTTGTGGTCAACCTTGCAGAAACTCCTTTACATCGTGGAACTAACAGTCCCATGGGAATCTGCAGTGGACGAAGCCTACGAACGCAAAAGCATGACATACACAGACATTGCAGCGGAGGCAGAGCTGCGTGGCTGGCGTACACAAGTGTTCCCTGTTGAGATCGGGTGTAGAGGTTTTGTAGCCAAATCGACAACAAAGCTCCTGAAGAGCATGGGAATCTGAGGCCAGGCCCAGCGACAGGCTGTGAAACTGCTTTCAGAGGCTGTGGAGAGAGGCAGCAGCTGGCTCTGGATGAAGAGGAAGGACCCCATTTGGGCAACTAGACATCAAATTTAAAAAATAAATAAATAAATAAAGGACAAACACCTCCACCATAACATGAAGGATGTGTTCTCCCTCCCCACTCCAGTGGCTGGCATGAGGAGCAGAGGCAGAGGGGGCACACCTGAGGCACACAGGTGTTGCTGTTGAACCCATCCTGAGGTGTCGTGGGCCTATCAACGAAACACAGACGAAGGAGGGTGCCCACCTGATGACCCCAGTGAAGTCATTGTCCCAAATGCGGGTCGCTTATAACATTGATTGTTTTCCCCACTTCAAAACAAGAAATTACCTTAGGGATTGTAACAACAAGTCCTATAGTTAGACAGACATAGACTGATTATCGTGCTTCAGGTGCCACTGAAGCTGATGTGTTAGAAGCAAGAAAAAAGGGCCAAAGGGCCAAATTGTGATGGTTGGACGACTACTTCAGGGCATCCCCAACAAAGCATGTGTTCCCGCACAGTAATTAGTATACAATACAACCAGGCTTAGTGTGAGAACACCCTAAATGTTACACAGGGAAAAATGACTCTTTGGTATATTTCTTTTCTAGTGCACTCTTTCATGACCTTCATAGTCCGTATTTCATATACTAAATGAACAAAAGTATTGGGACATGCCTGTTTTTCAGGGTTTGGGCTAGGCTCCTTATTTCCAGTGAAGGGCTTAATCTTATTACTCCAGTTTACCAAGACATTTTGGACAACGCCTTACTTCCGACTTTGTAGACATGGTTTGGGGAAGAATCTTTTCTGTTCCAGTAAAAGGACAGTGGTTGAACTGGTAAGTCATTATCCCCCAAGACTCAGAGGTTCAAGGAGAGCAAATGCTAGCCTGTCTGGTCCTATTCCACAGAAGAGCTACTTTAGCACAAATGACTGAAAAGGTTCATGCTGACTATGACAGAAAGGTGTCATAACACAGTGCATCACAGTTTTCTGCATATGAGGCTGTTGCAGACTGTTCAGAATGCCCTTGCTGACTGCAGAAAGCTCCTACACTGGACATGTGAGCATCAGAACTGAACCATTGAACAATGGAAGCCTGGTCTGATGAATCGCATTTTCTTTATATCTTGTCGAGGACCAGGTGTGTGTGTCGCTTACCTGAGGAAGAGACGCACCAGGATGCACTACAGGAAGTGTGATCCTCTAGCCAATGTTTTACTGCTCATAGGATTTCAAGGTCCTGCTGCATGTCTTGGTGCCAGATACTACTGTACACCAACAGAGGTCTGTTAGAGGTGATATATTAAATATGGATCTTTTGCACAAATTTTCAATTTGTAGATTCAGCATTTGTTATGCAGATAAATGCAGAAAAGCATCAAATATTTTAACACAGCTGTGACTGTTTTAAAACGCTCTTCAGCTCCAGTCACAGTAGCGTTCGTGACAATGAGTTGCTTAACTTGCCAACAAAGCAGCTCGAAGCAGCCAAAAACATCTTTCGTGTAGAAAAACAGAAACCATTTGTTGACCACACTCTCATTTTGATTGTTCGGTTCTGCTCAGAGGGTGATGTCAGATAGTAGTGAAGCTCTATTATTAACCTGAATACAAGTCTCACAATTGGAGTGGTGGCCCAGTAATGATCATTCTTATTTATTCATAAATTGTCCCCAAACTCTACATGTGTTTCATCAACCATCTCCCTGTTTGTAGTAGGATTAGGCTTACAGGTATGGATTACTCATTACTCTGTGTGTGTGTGTGTGTGTGTGTGTGTGTGTGTGTGTAAAGCATTTGAAATTGCTTAGGGTGGTCTCTCCATTTACAAAAGTGAACACTTAAAATAAATTATAATGAAGAAACATGGAAAACTCCTGAGTATTTCCATACAGAATGAACAAACCAGATCAACCTCCCAGTTTCAATCTGGCGCTTGTCCAGCAAATGTTTACATATTTATTACATTTATGCTATGATCTATAAAGATGTATGAGAATAAATTCATGATATTTAAGTATATTTTATACATAAAATATGGAAAAGTAACCTAAAACGTTAGCATGCTGTGTCACCTGCATCCACTTTCACTTTCAACTGTTTGGCAAAGCACTTTGACAGTAACTCTGCTCACCAATTAAGTGCACCTCTTCTGCTTCTCCTTTTAAACAGCTGGAAAGACTGACTTCTGACATTGTTTTTTTAACTCATGCCTGAGAGGAGTATATAAGATCCTTAAGGGTCCTTAACACATAAGTAGCAAGATCACATAGAGGTGTCTCTTTGATTTTATTTGTTTGTTTGTTGGTTCACATTCTGAATCAATTACTACTCTGGGACCCAATCATTTGCAAATGAAGCAGTGGATGTTCACTTTCATCCCAAAGGCGTTTGATGGGGTTGAGATCAGGAATCCATGCAGCAACTGAAGTTCTTCCGCAATTAACTTGACAGACTATTTTTTGTTATGTTATGTCATCACATAAACCTGTAAAACATCTTTGGCATCTCTGGCAGAGTCCAGTGGCAGTGTGCTTTACGCCAGCACAACTGACACCTGGCATTGTGGATAAGGATCTCAGGCTTGTGTGCAGCTACTCAACCATGGAAACTCAAAATATGAAGCTCCAACAATCAGTTCTTGTGCTGATGTTGGTTCCAGAAGCAGGATTTGGTAGTGAGGGTTGTATCTGAGGATGGGCAATTTCTATGTGATACATGCTTCAGCACTCAAACGTCTCATTCTGTGAGCTTTTGTGGTCTAATACTTCACAACTGAGCTGATTTTTCATTTTCACTTCACAGTATAGGTACTGTTCTGTTGAAAGTCGTTTGTCACTTTGACCCACTCTACTGCCTGTGTTTGTGTACAGAGGCTGTGTGGCCATGTGCTTGCTTGTATGCACTTTGAAACAGTACAGGTAGCTGGAGTAGTCAAACACACTACTTAGAAGGGCTGTCCACACACTTTTGCTTATGTAGTGTACACAGACAGATTTGAGTAAGATGTATATTGTATATATGTATATATATAAGTCCTTCAGACTTGGGAATATAAGTCTTTACTTTCCTAATTTCTGCAGTTTTGTTTCATTAGGGAATATTTAATCACACCACGTATTCTACAATTCCTCAAAGGTTCGGTTCAGTTCAATTCTTTTGTTCTTGTTCAACAATTTTTAAAATTCAATGAACACACAAATGTGAATGAAGGAACATTTTGCACACAGAGTCTCAAACTCAAATTACCTGGTGGCCATTTTCCAAGCTGAAAAGATTATTTTAAATTATATATAATATAATATTTTAAATATATAATTATATAATTATATTTAAATTATATAATATATAATTATATGATACAAATTATATAGGATATTTAAAATCTCTTCACATTAGCTTCCTTATCCTGCAAAGCTACAGGCACAGGTAAAAGTTAGGCACATGTAAAAATAGTGTATTTCATTGATTTTATAAATGAAAATAAGTACACATGCTTTCAATATTTTGAATGCTGCAATTAGAAATGGTTCGTACCATACTAGTTTTTTTTCCCTGTAGGGGGTGTATTAACTAAAAACTTATTCATCTCTTCACCCCAAATTGGCTGCCACTGCAGCTTCATCACACAGCTCAAGTCAAGTCAAGTAGGTTTGATGTTATTTCAGTACATAGTGAAATTAAACAATCCGGGACCATGGTGCAGACAAAATCCACAGAGTGCAAAAAGAGCATGAGAGAGTGCAATAAAAACACAAGAGCAACAATAAAACAGGAGAAGACAACAGTTTGTGTAGTTAACAGAAGCAGCTACCCTACTAGCTGAAATTAATACAGTACTGTGACAGATTCTGTATTCTGGCAGTGGAGTCATTAAGCATGCAATACTTGAGAAAGAGAGCAATGAACAAATAATTGTGCAAACTAGGGCTGCACAATATATCGCAAAATATATCGATACCGTCATCGCGATATCAACATGCGCAATATACATATTGCGAAAAAATTATTCATATCGCATTTATTGACTGAACTGCAATAAATGGTGTTTTTCCAAAACTCTTCACCCAGAGCCACAGAGAAGAGGG
>JBBJLR010000111.1:5422161-5435225 GCA_037577145.1 Brachypetersius gabonensis
AAACATTATGCTCGGGATGTTTTTCTTCTAAGGGTACAGGATGACTTCACCGCATCGAGGGGCCAATTGATGGGGCCACGTACTGTAAAATATTGGAAAATAACCTCTTTGCTGAGCCAGAGTACAATGGCCCAAAACATAATGCCAAGATAGCAAAGGAGCGGCTAAAGAAGAAGCACATTAAGGTCCTGGTGTGGCCTAGCCAGTCTCCAGACCTCAAGATAGTTACCATACTATTTTATTTGCTACCTTTACTACCTTATTTGTTATTTTGTTGTAAGTCAACAAACTTACAAATTCAGCAGGGGATTATTTTACATTTTAAGTTACAATACAGTTGAGCTTACTTTAAGGTACACTCCGGCCAAAACAAAAAAATGCATAAATAATCAAATACATCCATTGTAAGCAGGCCTACTTGCCTCACACAATAGTGCAGCAAAAGTCTGTACAAGAATGTTTCCTGCTTTAAAGACTAGGGAAGCCTCGTAATGACTGAAGCTGCTGGGCTGTTGGAAAGGTCTGCCAACTGGCTAATGTAGAAGGAAGCCAAAAAGCTAAACAATAGATTAAAAGGTAACAGATAAAAAGGTACACTTTACAACTAATACAAAGATATATATAAATAGACATTTGTATGTGTGCTAAAATATGTGTCTATGTAGAGACAGTGATGGGGCCCACCTTAGCTGAAAACAAACCAATTTATCTCACACATATATATTTTACATTTACCAGACACTTTTATCCAAAGCGACTTCCATTCCCTAACTACAGGAGACAGTCTCCCTGGTGCAACTTGGGGTTAAGGGTCTTGCTCAGGAACCCAGTGGTGGTGCTGAAGGGTAGGATTCAAACCATGACCTCTTGGTCCAGCAGCAAGTATCCTACTAGGCCACAACCACCCCATGTACACAGTTAATGTACCAGGTACTCACCACGACAATCTGTCGTATTCATTTTCAAGTTTATAGATGAAGCTCTGCAGAGAGTTCTTCAGATGAGCAACTCGAGAAATCAAAGACTCGACGGACGCGTCCAACTGCTTCTCTTCTCTTTGCTGGAAAAGCACAAGTGTGATTTATGAATTCAGTGTTTCCTTCTATTTCCCTGCCACGTTTCTCTTTGTTAGACTCAAAGAACATTTTATTAAGCAATTTCTGACTCTGCTAGCTTCTAATACTCTTAAACATGCTAATCCTCCAAAGCAGACTTTTTAAATATTATAGTATGGGATCAGTGGAAACCTAATTCACAATGCTGGCACTGTTGTGATGTACAAGACTTTTTTTTTGTCTGGTCAGCAATTAGGTACAGTCTCTTGTACGTCAAACAAACAAACAAGACAAGGGCATTAATTTAGTGGCTGTTTAAAGTCCTCACAAAACATTATGAACAGCACAGACAGCATTACATCACGTACTGCTATCATTCAGTATTTTTTTATCAGAATTAGGCATAATATATTTAGATAAGAAAGAACTTCATTCATCCCGAGTAGAGCTTCGTGTCGCAGAAAAAAAACCAGTAAAGATTTATCTTATTTATCACCGTCAGCACTATTAACCGGTGGCTAAATGTGGGAACGGTTAACCTTTTTAACGTTTTAAAATAAAATGTATATATCTTGTGAAAACAAACGTGAGAACAGATACTATTGCACCAAACACCCGTCACTGTACTCAAACACTACTGTCACACCAAAACCTCACTGACCTTTATAAGACATATAAAACAATCTCCTGCTAAGAGCAATGATCAAAATTGAATAAAAAGGTTGATTTTTACCTGCATGTTTTTAGAAAGGAGCACAGCCCAGTGGCCTGACCGACGGAAGAGCCCACACAACACTCATAAAAGTCCTCAGTCTACTGAATCTTTAGATCGAACCTCTTTCTGACAGATTTTTAAAATATTCATTTTAATAAAATGTAATGCAATTTCATCACTTAATCATGCAGTATGTGTAAAATATATTAAAATGAGGTATTAAACGTAATATTAAATGTACAAAATGTAAAAAAATCTCCCCTATTTATGTTAATGAATATCATTTATAATGATCTTAATTAAGGTGTTCTATGTTTTAATTTAGTGTATTCACTTTAATAATAGGTATCTGTCTATTTTTAGTTTAGTGAATTCACTTTAGGAAGAGTTGTTTTTCTGTGTTTATTTGGTCGTTGTGCAGGGGTGACTTTTATTTTGGTACTGCTGGGTTCTGTATTTGGTGCTCCGGAGTGGCGTTTATGCTAAGCTAACAGCAGACATCAGGGCGAAATATTAAAACTAAACATTAAAATCTCCTTTTACACATTGTGTTGTCAAGCTTGTCAAACGAAAACCGCCAGTAATGGTAAACACGGCATGGCAGAAAGACCAGAGAATGAGGTAAATGAATACTGTCTCCTGCTCTGACCTGTTTACTAAAGAGGCCCTTTAATGTGTTTATTTTTGCATAAGTTTATTTATTTGCTAAAAAATGCCTGATTCAGTGCCTATCGTTGCAGCAATGTAACCTCTCTTATTTATCAGGGTATGTTGTTTATAATTTAAGTGCTTTAATAATTGGAAAATAATTGTGATGTTATTTGTTTATTAAGTAATTTCCATTCGTTTTGCAATTTTTAAAGTACGCAAGCTGAAAAAAGCAACCAGTGACAAAACAGTTCTTTGTTTAAGGGGTCAGAAGAGTCTGCAATTAAGTCCAAAAGCCTTGCCATGCAAGTGTTGTTTACCAGCCCCTCCCTGAAATGCTTCATCATATAGTAACATAAAACATAACAATCAGAAAAACATTGATCTTGGAGAAAACTGCTTATGTTATGATTGCACAAAGACGAAAGCAGTATATAACATATAAAGTCCAAATACATACAAAAAACATGAAATACACTTTGTTATAAATACAAAAACTGGTCTGTAAATACTTTAGATAAGTGACAAGAAGTCACTTTCTGTAGCCCCTCACTAGGTGCATGTCTTTATGCTGGTGTTGCTTTCAAGGTAATTTAATCTTCTGATCATAAACATGGGAGAGACAGCAGAGGAGTAATTTAAGGCACAGTCTTTCTCTATAAAGTAAATGTGGGCCTGCTATAACTTGTTCGTTCTTTCTTTATTGTTGATCTTTTTTCAATTAATGATAGGATGATTTGAAGACTTGCATTGAAGTTTCGTTATCATTTTAAACAGGGTAATTGATGTTGCTGTTGTTGCCCTTGTGACCATTAAAATTTGTATTTATGAGGTTCAGCATGAATGTGATGGGTGCTTGGCTACAGCACTTGACTTGTAGACTTTAGTTTTAATGACTGTCCTGTTTATAAACTGTGTGCTATGCTTTCCCCTGCAGGTGGAGGAGGCAGACCAGGTGTACCTGCTGATGAAAGAAGACTACCACATATCACGAAATGTGCGTCTGTTCTGGTTTCTCAGCAGGCTAAACCAGGTCATTCGGCCCTCACTGAAGTCTGAGCTGGTACGTAACAGGGTTGAGCAATATTGCTGAAAAAGTCACAATGAAATTTAGTTTTGTAAAAGATCTAATCTCATTTAATCCGAATCGTGTAGTAAATTATCACTGTAGCGAAGCAAATTACATGTTTTTGGAGAGGGTTTAAGAGAGTCATCAGATCTACGTGATATACACAGAATTCCATATTACATTCCTTTTGCTATGTATTGAGATGGCACAATATGCAAACCCTTAATGATTCTGTAAAAACTCAATTTTTGAATCCCAACACTGCAAGTGTGATTAATGACATACCCTTAAGCAAGGTACCATCCCCACACACTGCTCCCCTCATTGGTGGCAGCGCCATGCTTCACTTGTTGAATGGGTTAAATGCGGAGAAAGAATTTCACATTGTTCACACTGTGTGCTGTGCGTTGTTGACTAGAAGGGGCCACTTCCTTTTACTTTACTTTAAGAAGAAACATGAGAGAAAAATGGCCAAATAGCAATTAATGAAATAGCATACATCTAATCAGCTGTATTGTGTCTGTATTGTCAGTTGTGTTGTGTCTGTATTTTGAACCTTTTACATCTTTTTATAGTATATGTAGTTGTTCGGAGTTGAGGTGCTGGATGTATTGTGACAGTTATCACGAGACCATATAATATTGTCGAATACCATATCACTAATTAACATGGTTTGTTTGTGCTTGTAGCTTAAATCCGAGAATGAACTGGATATTCTCAGTATCCTCCCTAAAGGATGGCAGCCCGATTCTCCTTCTACCTCCCTGCCGTACCTGTTGGTACCATCCACGCGGGTTACCTTCCTGGCCCGGCGGTACCGCTTCATCATAGAGCTAGACCTCAGCCCCTCCACTGGGATTGTGGTAAGGGTTTTATTACACTACAACTCATTATAGTCTCCTAAAGCACTGAGGTGCTTTTAACTGCTCACTTTACTCTCTATAAATACTGCATTTAAGGAAGCATTTAAGGGCAGTTGGTGGTTATGGGGTTGCCCCAGTGATCAGAAGGTTGTGGGGTTGAACCACTGCGTGGTGTGTTGTGTTCACGTACACAAATGGTCTTCACTTTACTTCGTTTCTTTATAACAGCAAATTTTTCTCTTCATAAACACAGCAGTGCTCTATGGCAGGTAATTTTACTCTGTCTGTAAACAGCTCACTTTGCTCTCTATAAACACTGTTGTGCTTTATAACAGCTCATTTTACTCTCTAAACACTGCAGAGCTGTACAAAGGTTCATTTTATTCTAAGCACTGCAATTTTTTAACTCCTGAAAATATTGCGGTGCCCAATTTGACGACCTCTGAAACATTGTTTACAATGCTGTTTGATTATAAAAGTTCTTATGAAGGACAAGAGAAGGCACTGTGACAAACAATTCATAATTCCTCTGCACTAGCTCATTTTTTTATTTTGGCATTAAATGAGAAAATTGTATTATTATTGCAATTCTATTCTAAGTATAGGTGAAATTATACAGTGAGGAATCTGCTTTACAAACTCGTCATTCTAGCTATTTGTGTACCTTAAAGAAGATGAGGCAAATCAGTTTGGTATCTAGCCTCTTTAAAGTTTCTTTCACTGCATTTAATTAGTGGAGTATACAGTGATCCAATTACAAACAGTTATTGAGTAAAATAATTGTTACATATTGGTGCATCCTTTTTCTGTGTTCTGTAGGATGACAGCACAGGAGAAATGATATTTGATGAAGTCTTCCATGCTTTGTCCCGGTGCTTGGCTGGATTGGCAGCTCCATTTAAAGTCCCAGGCACAGATTTCTTGTTCCAGCCAGAAATCTTCATCACCATCCTTGCTTACTCCTCCATTGTTGGCCTCAGCTCACACCAGGTCAGTACCTTGTTGATTCATGTGTTTGCATTTCCCTATTTTGTTTTGTAACTATAAGACACTGCAAGAAATAACTGATCAGCAGAGTTTATTTTTCATGTGACTGTGAATACAAGAAGAAATGTTGGACAAATATGTGTCTAAATGGAGCGCCATACTATTAGAGCACCATACTATTGATTGGCTAACATCACTGCTTAGGTCACAGGCAGATGCTTGATCTGATATTCTAAACCAGTTTTAAATACCATGTTATGAAGCCTAGCAGCTATTATGACTTCAAATGCAATTACACTAACTGTGTATGATCCTAGTCACACTGAAAGTACTCAGCATTAAGTCTCCCTACAGAATATATACCAAGACAACACACATTTATACAGGTTTAATTTGAACAATGAACAGCTCCAGTGCTGAAGGTAATTTCGGTGTTTAAATTGCTATTCAATTTTTGTGTCAAAAATAAAAATAAGGTTCCGGAACATCTCTCAAACCTTTCTTCTCAGAATCTTAGTTTGTTTTATTATGTCCTCCTATCTTTATTTGTCCTTGTTCTTCAGGTATTGGTACAGGGAAGCCAGCTGGACTGCACAGACCTAGATCAGTTTCTTCACCAGATCTACCAGCAGCTTCGGGCAGTGGAAAACAACATTGCTGAGGTTTTACAGCAGCAGCATAACCAGGCGAGAGAGGCACTAACCAAATTTGACAAATCGTTGTTCACTACTGTTTGTTTTTTATCAATTGTGAGAATACGAGTTATTTGTTTTGTCTAAGACATGGCTAAGAAGCTTTAGAGTGGGTCGTTTGGCAAAAATAAATAGGTTTTCTGAGGTTTGCCAACATGTGAGAATGGACTAAATGCAGCCTAGAGAGCAACCCGGAGTGTATCCTGACACTTTGTTAGGGGACTGCACTTGCATTTCAGGACAGGCTGCTTTGGAATGTTAGCCCTTAATCATCAGAGTTGCATAGAATCAAGCACAGCTTCAAGCTCATGGAATGGCATCAGAGGTGCTCCTCAGAATAAACAGCCAGCACTGAATGCAAGGGAGGAATCTTTATACACCCATTTGCAAAAAAAACCCCAACTTAATTTACTCTCATGTAGGAGTCTCATCCTACATGAGAGTAAATTGAGCTGTTGATTGTCCTCCATGAAAAAAAACCTTTCTATCACAGAATTCACTTTAATGACCAGGCAATATTTACATCTAATAATACTTCTAACTGTGCCATGATTGCTCCTGATACTACAAGATTGAACAACTAATTTCAAGTCTAAATTTCTATTCATGTTTTAAAGCAGCATGCTGGCAGTGTTCAAACTGGGATAGTTTCCTGTATAAACTAATTATTGTCATCATTGATCCTTTGTTTTTTGTTATCGCTGTTGATATTGACTGAAAAGAAAGCATCCTTCTGGTTGTTATAAAGGTCCACTGACATTGGTATCATTGATAAACAGTTACTGTTTACTGTGAAATCTACATGAATAAAAGCCAATGTCTGAATTCTAAATGTATGGCTCTGTTTTCTGCAGTGTGATGGCTCACCTCCCTCCCTCCACATTGACACCATGGAGGAACAGTCGCAGAGGAAGCAGGGAGTTTCCATGGTGACCGCAGATGTGGGGCTGGTCAGTATGGTGCGGCAGGGCATCTTGGCCCTTCAGCTCCTTCCCCCAAACTCCACTGCAGGTAAATTATACTTGTGTCAGCAAGACAGGGAGTGTTTCACAACGCAGAATTTCTCAGTTAGCTAGATAAGTTTCAGCGATCAGCTACATTAAAACCACTAACCAGTGTAATGAGTGACATTAATGAAACCGTAACAAACAGCATCTGGAAACGTGTTCCTAATGTTCGGTGGTTAGTACCTGTCAAATGTGGTCCAAGGAAGGACAATCATCGAACCAGTTACAATCTTACTATATGAATCCCATTGTATTAAGCGGATAATTAAAAACAAATAAATTCTATATTAATATTAATTAGTACCCTATTAATAATTATAACTGTTATAAATATAACTAATTGTAAGCGCCTGAAATTGTTTTCCATGTATGTTGGGCTGTCTTACTTCATACAGTTACAAAAGCTCTGGCATGATCTAAATTAAAATCATAATATCTCTCTAGGGAATTTTTAATGACTAATTTCACTTATGGAAAAATGAAATTGTTTTTCTAAAATCTGTAAAAAGATCTGTATTTATTTGTCATGTTTTTACATTTATGAGATTTACTGAATAGTTGTATCTCCTTTGTGAGCTGTAAAGAAGGGGCTGTTGACCTGTGAAGCCCCAGTTCAAGTTATGTTGATCATTTTGCCAGTGATGTTCAGGCTTTACTAAGTGCTTGTCATGAAATACCTGATGAACAGGAGAAGAGAATGAATAGCGCACAGAGTTTTCATTTGAGAATCATGTACGAAAATACATTTCCACAGTGTTTGTTTTTTTCTTATAAAAAAATGAAAACTCAAATGTAAATGTGTTACACAAAAGTGTGCTTTCCTGGCTGTGCTGTGTTGCTTTTATCTCTGGGGTCCAAATGCAGATTTCACACTTAATCTTAAAGTAAAACACTTAACCATTAAACCAGGAGTGTGGTACTGCAGTCCTGGAGGGCCGTGGTCCAGCACTTTTTGGTAATTTTCCTGCTCAAACACACCTGGTTCACCTCAGCAGTTAATTGTCACGTTTAGTAAAAGTGTTTGAGGAGGAGAACCATCAAACTGTGCTGGACATCAACCATTCAGGACTGGAGTTTGACACTCATGTGTTAAACTTAATCAACACAAAAATGTTTGCCTTTGCTGTCTGTAATCTTGACAACACTACTTTATTTTTCTCTGTTTACTCATTAACCCTGCTAGTGTTGTACTGGGTCTGGTGACGATTGATTGCCATGTTTACCATGATTTACTCTGATTTACATTCGTTTTTAATCCTTTGTTGTTTGATTAGTGTTAAATACCTGATTAGTGTAAAATACTGCATGTATGTAAGAGACCACCTGGCAAAGTAACATTGTGCAATATTGTCTACAGGTATAATAATAATCACTGATGGGGTGACGAGTGTTCCTGATGTGGCTGTATGTGAGGCTCTGCTGAACCAGCTGAGAAGTGGAACAATTGCTTGTTCTTTTGTCCAGGTAAAGCATCAGTCTGTTGATAGATGATGATAAGATACCATAAGCCTTTATTAGTCCCACAGGTGGGAAATTTGTACTGTTACAGCAGCAAAGGGGACACAACAAAAGAATAAAGTAGAAGCAGCAGAAGCAATAGAGCTGAACATCACAACAGTGTAATATAAAATGTTCATCATGTAAATATAAATATTGACATGTGTATGAAGAGATGTGTGTGTACACAGTTTCCGCACTTTAAGAATTTCAAAAGCAAATTACACCTTGAAAGACAGAAATACATCTGACTGGCAAGACAGAACTAGTCATAGGGCACTTTTAGACACGCCCAGTTACTACTCTTACAGCCTTCAATGTTTCCAACAAAAATAGAAAATGCAGAAACTGCAGAGGTGACACGGGGGCTGAGGGGAAGGACACAGCAGCAGGCAGCCTGCTTTTCTAGAAAGGATTTCTTTATTTTAAAATTAAAGTTCAAGCTCTCGAAACAAACAAAGAAGTTGAAGTGTCTCCTTTCTCCGGAGGACCTTCACTCCGCAACACTTCTACGTCACACTCTAGCTCTTGGATTCCACTGAGGACCTTTTTCGAGGAAACCTGGATAGCTCACACACACACACACACACACACAGTTCGAGAGCCTTTCACTCCTTCTTGAGACAGGCACTGCGTAGGAAGCCCCACTCCGTGTGAGACTGCGGCTCGCCGTGTCACTCCTGCACAGGGACAGATAGAGAGAGAAAGATAAAGAAGGGGGAAAAGTGAAAGTGACAATCTGGTCATACGTGAACACACACAGCACGAAATACTTCCCTCTGCATTTAACCCATTCACCAAGTGAAGCAGGGGGCAGCTACGAACACGGCGCCCGGGGAGCAGAGTGTGGGGACGGTACCTTGCTCAGGGTACCTCAGAGGTGCCTAGCGGTCTTGGGAATCGAACCCGGACTTTCTGAACACAGGGCGAATGCCTTAACCACTAGGCCACCAGCTGCCCCAAATACAGATAGGTCAGTGACCCTGTCAGATTAGGTTCCTCAGCCGATCCTCAGCCCACGCGGGAGCAGGACAGTCCCTCTGGTTCAAGTTCACAATCCGACAGCAGCACATACAGTTTTAACTGTGTTCTAGGGTCTGTGTAGTTCTGAAGTTGATGCCTCTATGAATGATCGCTAACATAATGTTGTTTCCAACATAAATAGTTTTTTGTAATGCCCGCTCACTCAACAAATAGTTTTCGCCAGTCAGAACGGTCTCAAACTGTTTCTTCAAGAAGTTTAGTTTGATTTGTTTTAGTTTTTGGTCAGTTCATGATTGCATGTGTTTAATAACACAGGTCAACAGGTCAAAATCATCAAAGATAGGGTTCTTTGGGTTCTGTAGTATTTTTCATGCCAATTTTAAATCTGTGTGTAGTGTTTCCTGCAGGTACAGTGTTTGTGATGAAGCTAGTTCTATACAGCATGATAGTTGGTATAATGATCATATAATAATCATATGCTGAGTGTTTTTGAAGAAACAGTGGTAGCTGACTGACTCTGATCATTATATCTATGCCACAGTGAGGCCTGTCTGACTTCACTCTGAAAATACTGAAACAGTTCTTGATTGGTGCTGCGCTTTAATAAAAACCACATGCAAGTCTATTGCAGATCTAATATTACTCATAATTCAAAAAGTTGATGTGACTGAAAAAAACTGGTTTAGTAAAGTACGTTGTGGTTTCTGATGATTACAAAATGACCTGTGGAGTTTTGACTGGTCCTGTATATTAATCACTGTCATATCAAAACCTCGTAATTGGAAAATGGCAGCTGCAATTTAGATTGTGTGAACTGTACTGACTGCTCTTACAAAATACTGAAGATACTGCAGTGGGTACTTATGTTGTATATGTTTTCATGTTTGCTGCCTGTTAGGTGGGTGGGGCTTACTCTTACGACTGTAGTTTTGGCTACATCCCCAACGTGGAGCTGATGAAATTTATCTCCATGGCGACCTTCGGCTCCTATCTTTCCACGTGCCCGGAGCCAGCGCAGGTCGGGCAGGAGATGAACACCTACCACCGGGCCTTCCTTACCTACTCTTTCCTCCGCACCAGCGAGTCAATCAATCCGGACTACTACTGTTGTAAGTGCACCAGTAGTTTCTTGTCGTCTCTCGTATCTTTACTGGAGGTGTTATGAGTTATGGAAAATGTGAGGAGTTTCTGGGATTATTCTGAATAAAAAAAGTGATTAAGGTTAACAAAATATATTTGCCTGAAGCTTTTTTCTTTAGTTTTGCACCGGTGCCATGAAGATAGTGTAGCTAACTCTGGCCTCAAACCATGTAGGGTTAACTAATTTTAAGTATGCTTGTTTATTGGCACTATATAATATACTGTTATTTACAAAATCGAAAAAAATTGTAATTTAAAAGTTTGATTTATGAGTAAATGGCGGTTTCTGACGTTGTATGACGCATGTCTTACGGAAAAGTCTTAAAAATATCTTGAAGCCTGAGTTTTGACCAGCCTGTTGTTTACGGAATTGTTGAATGTTTTATAACTCTTAAACCTTTGACCAATTCTGCACAGACATTGTAGACCTACTGTACAGCGTTCTTGATGGAAATCTGTCCATTCAAAGTTTACCTGTACTGTTGTCATTAAGGGAGTGTTCATAAAGTGCTATAAACTACCAGAACATGTACAAGGATGTCGTTTTAGTGAGTGTGCACATGTTTAACAGGTTAAACAGACTAGGCACTAAGGGAGATATGAAATAAAGATACGTTTGTAATTAGTGGAAAAAAAATACAGTATGATTTGATGTTTCAAATGGAATAGTAGATGTGTTAACATGTATATATTTGTTCATCATTCTGTTGGTTACAGTGGTCACAGGCTGAGAGTTTTTGTTCTGTTGAGCTATTCTGAGCCACAGGCCCCTGATGGTGAAGCTTGTAATGTCATGTAGGAGGAAGTGAGAATTTTTGTCTGTCCATCTGAGACTTTCACTTCCAGTAATTGGTTGAACTTGCCAAATATTGAACTGTGCATGTAAATGAAAGAGATGTAAACAAGTAGTTTGCTGTAATGTGGGGGTTATGCAGTTTTCCTCTTACCTAAAAGTCAGTCATCTATGACATTTTTGGTATCTGAAGTTTGCTTCTTCAGTTTTGTTGCTGGAGCTACAAGCCTAATGTTGTAAACAAATGGCAGCGTATGTTGCATAACAAAAAAAGTGCATTATTACCCTTCTTAAGACCATACTGTATGTTGTATGTGTATGTTGTGTACAGTGGCAGAAACCACACAAGCAAGTGTGTATGCAATGTCTTGTGTATGTTTGGAGTAATAACGAGGGTTGAATTTTAATTGAATGTGTGTGTGTATGTGTTCTTAGTCTCCCAGCACAAACTGTTTAATGAGCACCTGGTGTCGGCCAGTGGAAACCCTGCACTGGTGCTGCGGAGGAAAAAGCACCTGGAGAAGGAGGTTCATGCTGAGCTGGTCAGTGTACTGTCAGTCAGACTGAGGGAGGGATACACTATACGAGAGATCAACTTTGCAAAAGGTAACCAACCACCAAAACAATGCTGTCACAAACTGCAAAACACCAAAATGTCTAAACACCACACCTGCACCACACAAAATTATTAAGCCGCCAAAAGACCACAAAAGCACACTTAAACACAACAAAAACACCAAACCACTACACCACCAAAACTCCCCACTGTCTCTTGTCAAAT
The DNA here is from genome assembly GCA_037577145.1 of Brachypetersius gabonensis. Taxonomy (NCBI): domain Eukaryota; kingdom Metazoa; phylum Chordata; class Actinopteri; order Characiformes; family Alestidae; genus Brachypetersius; species Brachypetersius gabonensis. Next base: position 5,434,393 of record JBBJLR010000111.1, read on the forward strand.
AGACAAAGGATGTAGACTTTTCTAAAGGAAACAAAACACTTAATAAGCAAAATAACGTAACTTGGAACAATAATCTTATGGCTAACACAGGATAAAAGACTGGACAAAGACACACTAAAACACAAGATACTTATACATCAAACAAGGGACAAGGGACTACCAAAATATCAATAGTACAATAGTATAGTACAAAAGGAACTATAAACAAGGAGGGACATCAAAAAGAGACGGTGACCATGCAGGGCACACCCCCACAAAAAATGGTAAAGCAAAACCATGAAATACAAAAGCAAAGTTCCATGCCTTCACCACCAAAGCATAACAGCACACTACAGAAGCACCACAACGCATTACCAATGTGAAGTGCAGCAAAGCACGGCAACACACCTCCAAAGCAACACAACACCAAAACCCCACCACAGCACCACAATCCGCAAACATCAATACATCACCACAACACCAAATCGTCTCAGTACCAAAACACAACATTAAAATACCTGATACTGCTCTCTGAAACTTTCTGGGTCAGATGTACATGTAGGAATTCTGATATGACCATAATATGTGCTGATAACCTGAAAGGTAATATACCAGGTGAGGAACATTAACAGTGCCACCTGTCAAGAGGATGGAATAACCATTTTTGGTGAGGATGATTACGGTAAAGTGGGAGTAAATAACATTACATTAACAGTACAAACAACAATAATACACTGCTCACAAAAATTAAAGGAACACTTTAAAGAAACACATTACATACATCAGATCTCAATATGAAGTTGGATATCTATACAAATAACGACAGGGCAATGTCTTAGGAACAAAAGGATGCC
>JBBJLR010000111.1:5462184-5473272 GCA_037577145.1 Brachypetersius gabonensis
TTTTCATTTCAATTCATAGTCTTGTTTCTATTTGTAAAGTGCGTATCTGCGCTCAGTGATATCCTGTATGAAATGTAAAGATATATAATTTAAAAATAGTATAATAATTACTGTGCTTTAGGGGGGTTTGGGATAATTTTGGGGGGGCTTCAGCACCCCCAAAATAGACCTAACAATGTCCATGACAAGGACCATGTAATGACTGAGGCTGTCGGTTTGTTAAATACAATTTTTTCACCCCCTGACATAATACATAACATCGCGGCTGCCATAAACATCAACCCACTGCATCAGCGACTCCCTCAATTGCAAATCAGTGCGCTGAAACTGTTAAAATTGTATTAAAATTTTTTAAAAAAACGTGTTAAAAAATTTAGCAACCAACCACGTCACTTCAACCCGGTCCGGTGTTCTGTCAAAACACGCTACCCATCAAGATGTGCTACCATGCCCTTCTCTGCATGTGCAGTTCCACACTGGTTGGACACTGGTTTATCTTGGCTACTTCGCATTGGGCACTGGTTTATCTGTGCTATTGTGCATTCGGGTGGCTGATTTACAGTGTTTAATATCTTAATAGCTCTTTTAATTGTTACTTTTGATTTGTACGTAAACTTGTTTGCTCCTACGCGCTTTAGTGGACAGTTCAAGGGAATATGAGTGTATGTCGCTACTCTGGGATCTGTGTCTTTGCAGTCATTACTCTAAAATGCCTTTTTTCTATAGTTTGCATAATATTATCTGAGGCTATGAAACCAGAAATCACCACAAGCTGTAAGCATGGCACGATTTGAGGTAGCCTGTTCCCTGATTCACGCTAGCATTTCTGATTGTATAAACTGGCTCTATGCATCTCTAAAGATCTATTTTTCTATCTAGGCTCTTCTCATTTAAATAAAATATATTTTTTTTGATTATAGCATATTATTTGCCTATTTCTCAACATTATTGGTGTTATAAACTGACTATAAACTGTATGAACGGTATAAACTTAAAGAGAGCATTTTTCAACAAGGCAGCATATTTCATCAGAAGAAAATACTTCCGATGCCAGTGCTTGTATGTACTTTGCAGCTTATAGATGGACTTAGTTCTCTTTCAATCTCTCTCTGCTTCTCTCCCCCTTCTTCCCTTCCTCTTGTTGTGCCTCTTTCTTACATATCCCCTTTTTCTGACCTATTCAATGTCCCGTTGTCTCCCTTTCCTTGTTCTCTTTCTTTTTTATTCCTACCTTTCTTGGTTTCTGTATCTTTACATTATATCTTCACATCTTTGTCTCTTGTCTACATTTATTTATAACATTTATTTATAACATTTATTATTTCTGTCTGTCTGTCTGTCTGTCTGTCTGTCTGTCTGTCTGTCTGTCTGTCTGTCTGTCTGTCTGTCTGTCTTCCTGTCTTTCTGTCTGTCTCCCCTCCTTTGATATGTATCTGTTTCTTTTCTCTTTTCCACTGTATTGCAGACTACAATGCAGATGAAAGCTATCAGCCAAGAGATTATTTGGCTGCCACTATGCACTTCATACCTGGCCACTTTGCCTGTGATGTTGTCTGGAGCACCATCATACACATCCACCCACGCTTAAAGATGGGGCCCAACATGGGGGTGGCTAGAGGTCAGTAGTACAAACAACATTAAAAACCCGCCAAGCTTGAAAAGGAAATTTCCTCTGGAATTCCCAAGCCCAGCTCACACTTGTCTGGATGAGATGCATTATAATCATTGCCAAGAAAACTGGATGCTATTTAGAATGTTGGATTCAATTTTGGAAAGTTGAGCATGTTCAATTTTAGAAAATTATATTTACTAATAACAATAGAGAAACAAACAAACAGGCAGATAGCTTGAGCCACCTTTGTGAAATTCTGGATGAAAAATTCAGATTCATGGCTGTCTTACCAGATTCAGACTGAGTCAGACTGCATAATGCTGGAAAAGATCAGAAAGGTGTTCGTGTTCCGCATTCAGCTCCTGAAACATAGGTACCCTGACTGAGCTTTATTTTGGATGTGCAATTAATATATCAGAACTTTGCAGCGAGGAATGATGAACCAAGCTGTCATGACCAATATCTATTATTAACTATTACTTTTACTTAAAACTACTATAATCTATTAGTTAAAACTTTGATTCTGTTTGTTTCGATGTGTTTTAGAACTAGTTGGATTAGTGTGAACTGGGCCTAATAAAACAGATATGAGAGATGACTGGATGCTATATAGAATGTAGATCTTTGAATATTAATGTAATGATTTTCTGCACTCTCCATTCAGAACTCTCCCTTGTACTTTATCCACCTATGTTATATAACATATACAGTCTGTGTGTTTCGGCAGACTTAAAACCCTATTGGCTAGTGTCTGAACACAGAATTTTTTTTGACAGTGTTATTTTGTTGAGGGTATTATTGATTATTGTTGAAAGCTGTTCACTGCCCATAAGTATCCTGTCAAAAGTGTCTTGGTGGTGACCACTGATGAAGGACTGGAGTGTGATTAACCCAAATTGTACTTCATCTGTAAGTGGTGAGTGTTCAGTGCAAACAAATGTGACTCTTAAGTGTTTTCCTTTTTTCTCTTGTAGCAATCCAGGCCCTGCGTTCAGTGCTGAGTGCCTTTAGCGTGGTCAACCGCAAGAACATGTTTGTGTACCAGGAACGCACTACCAAATCTGTGTTCTACCTTAGGTCAGTTTGATTTCTATGCTGTCTCTACAGTTACTCTGAGCTGCTGCTCTACCAGCATCATAGTAAAATCTCTGTGTATTTGATGTGATGCATCTCATGAAAGCCTTCAACAATTACTGCAATGCTGTATAAAATGCACACCTGTGTATTTAAAATGCACAGGTGTTCTGACTCTGTCTCCAAATCACTCACTTTTAATTTTGCATTGCCAAAGTGTCACTGAAATTGAAACAAACTGCTCTGTCTCTCTTTTTCTCTTACTGTCTCTCTCTCACAGGCTCTCTGAGACCTCTCAGACTGGAAAGTACAGTGATTTGGATGGTAACCTCCATGTTTCTCGCACCGTGGGTTTGGCTCGCAGCCAGGAGCCACTGCTCTCTGAGGACCTCACGGTAACGTTCACCATCTTAGCTTTTTCTTCTTTTTCCTTTTTTTTTTTAATTTGAATTTTGGATTTTTAACTGAGGCATCCTACAGATGCAAAGCTAGTTATGCTCTCTTGGGCTCCTAGCCATGGATGGCTGCAGCACAATCGCAAATCGAACTTGCGCCATCACAATTCATTAATGGGGATTTTTGTGTTACATTAGTTAGCTGTGACACGGGAACTTTTCTGTCAAGCTAAAGGGGGGGGACTTGCTGAAAAAAAATTGTTTACGAAATACCTCTTTTTAAATTACATATTTAGTTGATTGCACATCCTCTACAGGAAATAGTCTTTTTTTGAGTGCACAATTTCTATTTAGTGACAGTAATATATAGAACATATTCATTATAGAACATGAAATATTAAATGTGCTGTAACTTTTCCCCAGGCGACTTTTCATGTATTATTTTTTTCGCAGATATGGTAAAGTTTGCAATTAAAAAGTAATTGCACATGAACGTGGGTAGAAATGTGCTCTATAGAGGAGGTGCACTGAAACGTAAGATAAGACAGTATGAATGAATGACCTTTTAAATAATGGAATGCTTTTGCAAAATTATAAAGCACTTAAGCTACTCTCTTTGAGACTGATTAGAACACACAGCACAATCTAGGTTCTCCAGGAGAAAATTTCTGATTGAACAGAACACATTTGATGCTGCTCATTGCAGTGTCTGATTCATTCTTGACTCATTTTTTATTTTTAAACCTATAAAACTAAAATTAGATTCTGCAGCTAATGCCACAGACCAGCGGTCTCATTTATAAAACTTTGCATAGAACTCATACTAAAAGTGTACGTGCGACCAAAAGACGAAAATGGCTGGCGCAAAGTAAAAGTCAGATTTATGAAAACATGTGCACATACACTTGCAAGCAAAATACACTTTATAAATCACACTCTACCTGGGATTGTTTGCACGTGAATTTGCTGCACAGTTCGCCCTCGACACGCTCCCCTTCAACCATACATGGTAAATGCAAATTACCTCATGAATATTTAGGCCTCCGATGTAAACCTGAAAAAAACGGCATCATGGCAGGGGAAAGGTAAGAACATTTCTAAAACCGAAATATATGTGCCTGTGGGTGAAGTGGAAAGCCTGGTGGTCACAGGAATGGGGTGACAAAGAAAAGTTTTATCCTGAAGTTAAGTTCTGCTCACAGCTGCACTGACATTCTTTGGGGTAATTTTTAAACTTTATTCAATTCAATTGTATGACAAAAAACTAAATAGAATAAATACAAATAAGTGACTTGCATATTAAGATTTACACACTTTAAATTGTTTCAGCACTAGAGTTTAACAAATTGATTCAAATAAATCTTAATTAACATATACACTTATATATATATACACATATAAATTTAACAATGAAGTCATAAATCTTCATAAATCATGAATTAAATAACTGTATGAACTATAATAATATGGATTTTTTAAATAGACTATTATAGTAGAATTTTCTTTCATAAATTGAGTACATTGTTTTGTAAATAAAATATATATTTTAAATTACATTTAAGAGAATTCATTTTATATACAGTCAATTTTGAGAACATTTTATTAAACATAGTAATTTATTAAAAACTTGACAATCACAATTGATTGTTTCAACGTAAAAACTTACAATAACATATAAGAAAAAAAATAATTAGTTGCATCAGAGGTCTGTCATATCTGTCTTGTTTTCAGTATTTGGGTCTTACAGGGTTAAGTCCAGTAGTCACAATTAATACATTCACAGTAATGTCATGCAGATTTTTTCTGAGAACCTAACTGATTATGGAAATCCCCACAATAATTCTGAAACTGCAAATATTCTCTGGTTTGTTTGATTTTTTCACAGCAATATGATTATTCATTAAATCACTAATCATTAAAAATATATTTTGTAGCATAAATATTAATGTGAATTCAGCTACATTTTCATATAAAATATAAATGTATTAATGTTTTTGTACTGTCCAGAGAACACAAAGAAAGCTCTTCTTAACAGGCTGCTTTCAGCCTGAGACACAGACAAGTTATTTTTATTCTATTTACAAAGCGCCATCGATATATGTTATTAATATTTAAAAACTAGAAGATTCGAGGTTTCTAGTTTCTCAGTGCAGGGGTGACTGAATAAGAAGTGCCAGCAGTATAAAAATTATTGGTAATTACCAGTACATTTTACTGTATTTTAATTGCTAAAAATTACACTAATTTATTACTGTGTTTACCTGCTTATACCAAAGTAAAGGACAGCACATACCAAAGAAAATGCCCATAAGTGAATTAGAGTACAGTCTGTACAATTCTGAGTAAACTTTATGGTACGAATATGGGCTTACATTTATGTTTTAGTTACTGGTAATGCATTGTGTTTTGGGAGCATATAAGGGGGAATATTTAGGATTTACATTATGAAAATAGGCATTTTTTAGTCATTTTGTTCACCACAATACAACAAATTTCCACTTTATGCGAGTGTTCTTGGAACGTAACGCCGCAATTATACTATAAAACAAAAACAACACTACAATTTCTCAAAATACTACGATTTCTCAAATGTGTAGTAGTATGCTGAAATATGATCTTAAAGAGATGTACATTTAGCAACAATAACATTGCTCTTAGTCGTGCGAACATTACACAAGTGCTCTATTTATTTACGTATTCCTGTCTAGCGTAGCCGATGCTCAGACTCCCTGGTTTACCTCCAGGAGCGGGAGGGGAGGTGTCTCTCTACCGCGGTAGAAAGTGTAGATTAAATTAGTCGAGTGGAATTATATATTTTACTTAAATATTTATTCACTGTTATAAAGATGTGACTGAAAAAGTGAAATTAAATGTATGGTGTATTACTCACTAGCACAAGTATTTATTACATATGTACTAATGCCACTCACGTTTTTGCTCACCCTCTTCACCCGCAGTCGCATTTTTATCCCAAAATGTTTGTTCGCATGGGTCAGAGTTCTGCCGTCAAGTTTGTTTCTATAGATCGCAACGTATGCGTAAGAAGAGGCGTATGCATCTTTTAGGTCCCGTTTTATGCGTACGCAACAGTTATAAATGAGACCCCAGATTTCTTATGGACAGTATTTGAATATTTACAGCTATCCGAGTGTGTACAGAAGTATAATTTATGTTTGAACTAGTGAAATTTATTTTCTGTAAACAAACATAATATTTGAAATCCCTTAGTCATTCACTACACACAAAAAGAAAAATGCATATAAAGTATGTGGAGAGATCAAATACTTTAATGACATGGAATCAGTTTTGCAGTGACCATTAAAATGCAAAGGAAGCCAAATTGCTCACTTCTTTTTTTGAATACTTTCCCTTTATTGTCTAATTCTTCACATTCTGAAAGAAGTTTCTTCTGTCATGAATCAATTGTCATGTGAATAATTGTAATTAAGCTTTTGAAGCATGTGCCCAAAGTGGCCAAACTGACTGATTTGTTTTGTAGCCGTCAATAGAAAAGCAGCAGACACAGCAGAGTCATTCCCCTCATTTCCAATTTTACCATATTATGACACATTTAAAATTATTCAAATGGGCTTATTTATGTTTAGGCTTCCATTTTCTTATTAGCATAAGCCCTGTAGCTCCTAAAGAAGCAAACTTCATACACCAAACATTGCTTGGTTGATTTACAGTCGACCCCCGAAATTCGCAGAGGTTTGTTCTAAAAGCACCTGCGAATTGTGAAAACCTGCAAATTTGTGATATGGTAAAAAAAAAATGTATATTTTTATAGTCTAAACTCTAAATATGCCTCCTTTTGCAAACAATCACTGTTTAGGTTCTAGAAAAAATCTGTGAACAACTGAGGCCGCAAACTCTGAACTGCGACTAATTTAAAAACTAATTTAAAGCTTATTTCTTGGTGCACCTATCTGTGATTCTTTTATGTAATGAATTCCTGTTTGTTGTTCTGACCGTATTTAAATGTACTTTTGCTTTAAACAATGCATGAAGCGTCTGGAGACTGCTTCAGAAGGCCATCAGCAGCTGTTAAGACAGAAGAAATGCCAGTTATAGCTGATCCATTGATTTACCTGTTGCCTACCAAACAGCAGTCTGTCTTTGGGTTTTAAGGCTTTGAAGACTTTATGACACTTTCACACACTCCTTTTGAAGCATGTAGCCATGACACAGAATGCTATAAGCAATTCAGATGTGATCTACTAAAAAACGTACCATCAGGGTTATGTTTGTGTCACTGGATGTATGTGTGTGTTCTTTGGGTGAGAGAAAGAGATAGTAATATTTCTTTGTTTCCAGGGTTCACGCTTATCTCTGGAGGGCTCAAGGCCAGTTGGACAAGTGGACAAACACATCTTGCTGTTAGTTCATGGAGTTGGGTGTGCAGGTAAACTAAACTGCAAAACAGACCATTTTGAACGAGATACCATTTAGGGCACCCATTCAGAAATATATACTTACATACAGCCATGGAAAAAACATGAGACCGCATCTTTTCTTTTTCCTGGTTATTGCTTCTGTAATTTGTGGGAGTACGCTGTGTAAAATGTGCATGTTACTAATGTTTTATACACTACTAACCACACTTGATTCAAAATTCCAAACAAGTTTTAAAAATAATTTATATATACCTACATACCTGGGAAATGTTAAACCACACACTCACATTATTTTACAACTGCAACAATTAAAATAGTGATGTTAAGAGCAGTGTGTGTGTGTGTGGCCCTTTTTCATTACATCAGAAACTGAATCATGAGTGAAGCTACCAGAATACAGCACATAGAAAAGCTGCTACACAAACACTACTGCACTCACAAAACATATGAATGCGTTGTATACACAATATATTAGGCTGTATACACTTATATGACTGTGTTTACATATGAAGCTACATTTTTTTTGTTTTTGGTTCAATAAGCCAACCAAATGTTTTAGGCGTTCCTTTAGGGAACAAGTATAAAACAGGTATAAAACAGGTGTAAAACGAGTATAGCACAAGTATAAAACAGAAACAAGGCAGTTTAATGTCACAGAAAGGAAAAATGTAAATGAGCTCTCTGATCAACCACAGGTTTCAGTGTTATAGTTTCAGATGAGCTTCTGTAGGTCAGTGATCACCAGTCCTCCTCCTGAACTTGCAGGAATCTACCTTCCTGCAAGTTTCACCTCCTGCTCTAATCTAACAAACCACATTCGATTGATTTAGGTCTTCTGGAGGCAATATTTAGAGCAGAGCAGGTAGGGTTGATTAGGGTTAGAGGTGAGGTCTGCAGGGAGGCAGAAGCAGGGCCGATGGCCATTAATGTAGTACATACAATATAAGTAATTTTTTGCACAATAAAATGTTTCACAGGTTTATTCTGTGTGTGTGTCTGTGTGGAAGTCTCATCCTTTATGTCTACAGCTTCATAATTGAAAATAAATCTGATCGCTTGAACATGCTTAATCAGGCTTAATTTGACTTACATACTGTAGTTTCTTGGGTTAAAAATGTATGTAAAACAGCTTACTGAATAACTGCCTGTGTACATTATGAAGAGAGGTTAATGTATATAAATGTATATGTCCATATTTGGATATGAGCAAAAACTTTGTGCAGCATTGAATGCGTAAGAGTTTAAATACAAAACAGACAGATTTATGTGGCGGGGGACTGAAATAATACTATATTCTTTTTCAGACAGCGTACTGCAAAAATAAATGCGATTTTCAAAAACAGGAGAAATTGGATCCAGGATTGTTTTCAAATTACGTCTTAGCACCCTGAATCTAAATCGGATTGATTCATAAGGTGCCTAGAGATTCCAACCTCTAAAGTAATTAGGACTGGGAACACTTGTAGTGTATCTATAATTAATAGGCAGGCAGAAAGAATTCTGTTTTATACACAGGAGCATTCTGTGCTCCAGTGCGTGATCTGAAACCCCAGTCGGAGTTTTATTTAATTTACACAGCAGTGCAGAGCCTCTGATGTGCTGCCACATAGGGATAATATAATTAGAGATGCACCGATTCAATATTCTGTATTGTATCGGTCAAATCCTGACCTAAATTACTGGATTGTAAAATCGGAAAGGAATAAAAAATGTAATTTGATCCGTTAAAAATGACAGAAAATAATTACTCTCATAACGTGATTTGCGTCGTGCATAACGCGAGAAGATGCATCACGTGATAAGAGTTTCTGTTGTGTGTGAAACTTGCCAACATGTCAGCAGTTTGGAGTTACTTCAGACTTAAAGAAGAAAAACCAAGACTGGTGAATATATTGCGATACCTCAGGTGTCCCAATACTTTTTCTCCCTGCGAAACATACTCGCGCCTTTTCGAGGCAACCATCAATCTCTGTGAAATTTCACACTTCGATGAGACCTTTCCAAAGACCCTTGTTTGCCATAATAACCTCCTTTGAACTGGAGTTATATTGTTCACCTCACCCAGGTGTCCCATTATTTTTGTCCCAGATGAACGCTATAACTCCTTTTCTCCCCGGGCTATTATGGCAAACGAGGAGTCGTTGGAAAGGTCTCACTGAGCCCTTTCTAACTCTGAAGTTTTAGAACGCAAAAACTATTTTTCATATCTAACATTTAGATTTAAGATCATTTAAGGCAAATCCTCCCTGTTGGTGAGGGCAGATCACAGCTCGCAGTCCCACCCCCTGCTAAGTAACAGCCAATTGTAATCACGGGGCGTGGCCAATTAGTATATCTTGCGGTTAGTAAAAGTACTACATAAAAATCCCACATTTTAGAGTCTCCGTTTATAAAAGTGCAACATTTAGATTTTTTAACACATTTAGCTCTAAATGTGTGAAAATTCTGTAAAATTGTGCCAAATGAGGAAAAATGGATACCTCTAAATGTGTTAAGCTGATTTTACAAAGTCAACGAGAAGAAAACGTAGGCCTTGTCCACACGGACGTTCGAAATGAACGCGCTCTGAATGCCATTGGCGTTTTTGTGGCGTTTGGTAGCGACGCTTGATCGACGTCAGTAAGGCGTTCGACTGGTGTCTGACGCCGTTTAACGGCAGCCTTTTCCTCGCGTTCGTCGGGAGTTTGACGGCAAGAAAACGTTGCATGCAGCGTTCATTTGACGCCGTCCGAACGCGCAGCCGGCCGAACGCCGGGGCTGCACCCCCGTGTGGACACTTTGATTTGCTTCAATGAGCAGAAAATCGTGCGCCGTTCAATAAGAGCTCACCTGGAGTCACGAACACCAGAAAAACACCTGGTTCAGACGTCCGTGTGAACGAGGCCTTAGTTTTCACTTTTGCCAGTATGACCCAGAAAGATAGTCTGGTCTGTTAAAAACAGTTTCAAAGAGGAACTGTTCAGACCCAGTGCTTTCTGTACGATAAAGTTGGAAGCACTGCTTCAGCCCAGAGCTCTGCGCATTCTAAAGAGAAACAAGTCACGTGCAACTATGAGCTCTCTTGTGAAAGACAATGTCGATTACCTTTTGCTTTGACTTGCTTGTTTTTTGTGGTTGGTGCGAAAGTTCCTTGGGTTTTGTCTCCCACTGCTGGAAATAGAAAGATATAATAAATGTGACTGTAAAATACCCATGGTTTTAAATACTGATTGCTGTGCTTTAAAAAATGTGTCTTGGTTTAGTCTTCAGATTTGCTCATCTTATTTGAGAACTAACCTAACATGCAAAGGTCAGAGGTCTTGTATATCACATAATAAAACTATAAATGCATAAAACATAATACTATAGACTAAACATAATTTTAGTCCATCACAACCTGTAAATACCTTTCACTGTAGATGCACTGCAGTCCTATTGTAGCTTTGTAGAGGTGATTAATTTTGCTGCAGTCATTGCAGCCTGCAGTACTACTCATGACCGCCTAGGGGGCAATGTTGCACTTTTTGCAGCCTTTTAAATCCTAGCACCATAATGTCATTCTCTCTCTCTCTCTCTCTCTCTCTCTCTCTCTCTCTCTCTCTCTCTCTCTCTCTCTCTCTCTCTCTCTCTC
>JBBJLR010000111.1:5509352-5521730 GCA_037577145.1 Brachypetersius gabonensis
TGTGTGTGGGTGTGTGTGTGTGTGTGTGTGTGTGTGTGTGTGTGTGTGTGTGTGTGTGTGTGTGTGTGTGTGTGTGTAGGGAGTTTTTCTATTTCAACAGGAATGATAACCGCTCATCAGCTCTATAATTATATCACTGATCATGCTGGCACATATGGCATGAAGCCCCTCCGCATGTCAAAGGCTGCAGTGACCACTGACAACAAGAAGGGGGCACCTAGCACAGACCTGCATGAGTATGCATTAGTGGCGCTGTGGAACAGGTAATGCCATCTTACTAAAGCAGTGTATTGATATGCGAACAAGGTGGTATGAAAATGCTCTGTCAGGATATCGGTGACCATTTGTATTGTTGCAACACTGATATCATACTATAATGTTTAAAAAGATTGTATACCAGCAATGTTTAAGGACCCTTGTGTTTATATTTGTAACATTTAAATACGAAGATACAAGAGTTAGTTTACTGTTTTTAAATTCTAAGTATCTTATAAGTATCTTTAAGCCCAGTACAGTGTGAGAGATAGAAGGCTTATTCCGACTAAAACATTTAAAATGTTTGATAGCATTCTTTTTTAAGTTTTGGACTAAATACTTAAAGTTCTTGAGCTTTTTCTGGTTCTGACCAGTAAAATTCCAATTCAAAGCTGAAATGGTAATTCAGCAGGTTGTAACTAGTGTGTATACGAACCAGTTTTACTTTGAAAAAGAGACAAGTAGAAGCAGCTTTTTTACAGAACTACTGTCCGTATGTAAATTACATTAAAGCAGTGATTTAGCCAAAGCCAGTTTCTGCTTAATAGTTTCTGCTTTACCCTAAATGTAGTCAGTGAGTCAAGTCATGTTTTCTATTTAAAGTTTGCTTCTATAGTTTTCACTAAAGCTTTGAGACAAATGTAGCGAACAAGTAATTTGTTCTAACTAACTATCATTATAGAAACTACACACTAATCAAAGTTAATTATATAACTATCATTATATAAACACTGTTAGCAAGTTCAAACAAACTGTGGTTTTTGACATTTTGTGACATATTGTTATTTAAGAAGACCAGTTTTTACAGTAGTATAAGTTTCTATTATTTATTGACGTTAGCCCCAGTAATGTTGGACACCAAACATCTAACCTATTTTGTTTATCAGTGTTGAAATAGTGAATCCAGTTTTACATTGCTTGCTCCCCCACCCTGCTGTGAATGAACATGCCATGTATTCTTTCAGCTCTGGCACGTATAAGGACCTGGAGGGACAGCGACACCATGATGACTTTGACGTTTCTCTGCTGGTGTGTCACAACGCTGCTCCATTTGAGGAGCAGTCTGAGGGGGAGAGACACCTGCTGAGGTACACAGCGCAGACAGAGGGATTAGAGAGAACAAAGATGAGAGAGAGCTGTGCTAATCTGCTTGTTACAGGCTCGTTGTCTGTAATTAATGAATAGCGGTGATTCAGAGTGAGGAACTCAACCATCTAATATTGCTATAATAATCAACCCTATAGTATCACAGCAGGGCGCTTACACAGCTCATGTTTACATTTCTAATCCTTAGATTTTTACACAAAACACACCCATTTAGCTACTTGCTCCTTCTATAGGATATGGGCTTGTTTGATTATCTGGAATTTAATTAAGTGAGCTAAATGTATCTAAAGGGTTGTCTGATATCTATAGTTGTGAAGGGTGTAGAAAGATTTTGTTTAGATTTTGTATCTATTTAAGAACTGTTGGATTAATTGGATTCATTTTATATGGAGAGGTACTCGATTTAGACGATTTGATGTACTTGGTGATTTTAACCCAGGATATATCTGCAATGTTTTTTTTACATATTGACATATTGTTTACATATTGACAGAAATAATTTGATTAGGCTTAGAAAACTTGTTAAGTGATATAATGCTGTTTAAAACTGCAATGTTTGAACTGGGTGTTTGTACAGTCTGACAGTAATAACTGTGAATAAATTTTGTATAAATTAAGTCTGACAGGCTGAACAAGAGCTCCCTCCGTAATAGAGGTTCTGTGTGTTGTTATTGTTACTGAGCTTGGCATCAGTGGCATAATACATAAACAGTTCCATTACATTTTATTATATACTTTGTGCTGAACTAAACAACCACTCAGATTCTACAGACTCCTCTGGTAAAATTGAGCTACATCTAGTTGTGCTTTAAATGAATGGCGGTCATTTTGTGTCGTCTTCTCATTTGTGTGCGCATAGGTTACGTTACTACGTGATCATGACCAGCCAAAGAGAACTGTTTCCCCGGCTGACGGCAGACATGCGGCGCTTCAAGAAGCTCCCTCAGATTCACCGCGACCCCAATGACTCCTACCGTGGCCTCAGTGGACGTGTCCCTCTGGAGCAGGCTGAGTCTGGCAGCACTGGAGTTCGGGAGCCTGAAACTGATTTATGGGAAGAAACAACCAATTCAACACCGACGCCCACAACTAGCCCTGAGCCTGAAACGTCAGAGTCCCACCTGAATCAGGCCGGACTGGCAGAAGATCTGGAGTCCTCAGGTCTTTTCTTCTCATCGTCACTCTTCCCCCTGCTAAACTCGGAGGTAACTGCAGCACGGAGGCAAATCCAGAGCAGTGTGGAGCAGGCCATGGGCCACTGTCGCCGGGACAATCTGTGGAGACGACTCTTTCACGGGGAGCACCTTGCTCTGGACAAGCTCAAACTCAGCAAGCTGGCCTTTGCCGAACTGGAGGAGCTGCTGGACGCTGTGCAGAGCCAATCTGTAGGCGAAATAGATCCACAACTGGTATGGTCAGAAAACACATTAGAACCTATAAGTAGATTACAGTGAATTGCTAGTGTATTAGATGCATCACAATTATGTACATTTACCTTTTACCTTCTCTCTATTAGAAACACTAACCATATAGGTGCACTTTCTGCCCCTCTCTAATTCCTCTAATGGGACCACCACTGACCAGATACTTTAATGTTTGTTGTTGTTTCTGTTGCATTTGGATTTGTTTTGTGTTTTTTCAACACTTGGGAATAGTCCACCACCCATATCTTTTGGCTGGACCACTGTTGGCTGAAAATGTAAGATATATTCTGTAACTGTGCACCCGCAATATGGTGCTGCAAGGGAGGGCTTTCTAATCAAGTAGCCGGTGAGCGTATACAGTGTGTAAAAACCTCAATAACACTGATTTACTGCTGTGCTGGGAACAGTCCACCACCCAAATAGTATCTGGTGTGTGGTGGTCATGTGGTGATCTCTGTAATGGCACAGAGTAGGGCTGATAAACTCTGCTGCAAACGATGGGCTGCAGTCAGTAAGTGCACACCAGTAAAGTAGACAGCAACTCAATCCTTCACTATTATAATATTTAAAACCCCAGTGTCACATTGGGTTCCTTATTTATTTTGCATTTGCATTTTAGAAGATTTTAGATTGACAGCAAACACACTTGTTCAGCTTTTTTTTTGTTTGTTTTTCACCAAACCTTCCTTTCACTTAAGGAAACAAGTAAAGTTAACAGTGAACAGTTATTGACACTCATAGTATTGTTCTGTTAAACTGAGTACAAACGGCGCTACCAGAGAAATATTACTAAACGTGCTCCGGTTGCTACTCGCTAACAAACAGCACCGTGTAGCTTCGCCTGGGTCCTAATGCCCGCCTGCTACCTACAGCAGCTTCAACAGCCAGTACATCATTTCAATTCAACAATGATAGCTAGACTTATTATTTTTCATTTCAATTCGTAGTCTTGTTTCTATTTTTAAAGTGCATATCTGCACTCAGTGATATCTTGTATGAAATGTTTTGGTATATAATTTAAAAATAGTAGAATAATGACTATATTTAGGGTGGCTTGGCAGAATGGCAGAATTCAAATGAGCCATTTTAATCTAGATTAATTCCAAGATTGCAGTGAGATTAATCTAGATAAAAAATGTTTTATCTATGCCCTCCACTAATATATGTACAGTATATGTATAGATAGATAGATAGATATAGATAGATAGATAGATAGATAGATAGATAGATATAATCCTGTGGTGATCTCTGGGGTGGCTGCAGATAATGGGCAGCAGTCAGTAAATGTACATCTTTGTGCACCTGTATGATTTATGATTTTGGATTAGGCTCAATGTGAATAGCATATAGTGAATTTAGTACTTGAACTGAGACATGTGATCTGTCTATTTCTGCTTAACCACAAGTGCAGGGGAGTCTTTGGGAAACTGCTGAAAAATTACATGGTTCTCCTGTCTCAGCTCTGCGTGTTCTGAGCAAAGCGCTGGTTTTGATGGGTAGCTGACAGCAGCAGGCGTAAGCAAACAGAACTGCTAGGCAGGGGAAACATGCTATGCTCATCACACCTGGCAGTACAGCAGTACACAACCAGTAAACAATAGACAGCAACAGCAGTCCTTTAATATTAAAAACCCCAATGTCACAATGGGTTCCTTATTTATTTTGCATTGCTTATGCCTGCATTTAAAATATTTAGACTTAATAACAATGAACACACGTGTTCAACTATCCTATATATATTTGTAGTAAGGATTAAAAAAAATCCTAATAAAACAATAAAAGAGAAATAATAATGTTTAAGGTTTTAAAATGTTTAAAGGAAGGTAGCACAGTTTTGTTGGTATTGTAGGTTAGTCCTGATTTTCTCTGGTTTTCTTACAACATCTTACAACATCAGGGCACGCTGTTTACCCTGAAACATATTCACAACAACCTCACTCTCCATCCTCTCAAGTCATGTAACGGATTTGTGATGTGATAACGTAGCTACTGCTATAGCTGTTACTTTGAATCGTCAGCTGGTAAATATTGTTTCCAAAGCCGTTCTTCTTTAGAAATGCATTAAAATGGCACAGATGCCTCAGTACACTGCCGCTCTTCTTTTGTGTAGCTCCCCTACAGCTTCATGCCCCAACATCATTATCCACCTGCAGACAGAAAGAGCCAGCAGCACTTTTATTCCTGCAGTTTCAGGGCATTATGTGGCTTTAGACTTGTCCCCCACTAAGGTTCAAGTAAGAGTCTTTTTGTCTTCCCCTTTTTTGAACATTTATTTGCAGAACACTTCTAGTACAGAAATATTCATTGTTATATTACATTGCATGCGTCACGTTCCCCTACTCTTTCCCAAAGAGAGCAGGCACATATGCAGGCTTCCATGATGTTCTCAACTTTTATTTTTTAAAGAATAACAGAAATGGCACAAGGGCCAAAACAAACTCTCTAAACATAGGAACACTAGAAGCACTCTTACACTTTCAGTAATGGTGGACCCACAAACTAAGTCCATCCAAACTGAACTTAAATACATGCATCAATGTATTCTCACCAATCACCCAACACAAGTGCTTATCCCTAAATGAAACAGGTGATTTCCCTAAACATAAAATCCCCATACACAAACTGAGATGAGGACGACCTCTACTGGCCATCCAACTACATAACCCCTCAGACCCTTACAGCATGTGGAATATATTTGAGATCTAGCCACAGACGTACTTTAAAATTCAGTAAAGTAAATGTTTTTTGAAGTTATTTATTATTCAACAGAATTGTTTTCCCCTTGAGCCACTGGCTGCAACACAACCCCAAAGCATAACAGACACTGCCTAATGTTTAACAGCTGGCAAAGTGTTCTTTTTTAAGTCAAGTGAAGTCAAGTAGAAGATTATAGTTATTTCAACCATAACCACAGTACACAGTGAAATGAAAACATTCCTCTGGGACCATAGTGAAACACAAAGGACAGAAACAGAAAACACAAGACTGCACAAGTACCTGCAGGACAGCACTACACAGAGTGCAAAAAATGAGCACGCACACACACACACACAAGAACAAACATACAAGACAACATATAGTGCACCTGACAAGATCTGTTACTGTACTAGTGTTAATGAAGACAGTAATTAGACATGCAATAATGCAACAAGGTAGAAATAACAATAAATAATTGTGCAAAAATAGCTTAATTACTTAAAAAAGATAAAAATTATACATATAGCGTATAGTACAAAGAGTATTTACAGGAATGCTGTTTTCAGAACATACCTTTAATATACATAACGATCTAATAATCTCTGTGTCAGAGACATTCCCTGACAATGCTCACTCCAAAATCAGCCATCTCTCTTAACCAAATCAGTCACAGACAACAGGGCTCTTTGGAGATCAAACTTCACACGCTTCACTATACAACAGGCTGTGTTGCAGTGTGATGGGAACTTCATCAGAAAGAATTCTCGCCTGACTGTTTTATTTACAGCTGTATTGCCGCATATGTATCTAGGAGCACATACAAAAATGGCTCAAATATGTTTTGAAAAGACTCAAATGTTTACACTCATGCAAAAAGTAACACATTTGTGCCACTTTAACCCTGTAATGCGAATGAAGCTTCCCTTACCCTCCAACAACCACCAGTGCTAAGCACATGTTGGTGTTGCTCCTTTTTCCCTTATGAATTCAAACTGAAGTGCAGCTTCTCCAAGATGTGCCACTCTGCAGTGGGAGCACTAATGCTAATCTGTTCATTTGGATGATATACACAGCTGTCAAATGTCGGTGGGTTCACAATGGAAGGATGGATGTAGCCTCCGGAGGTGTTTCTGCGCACATGTGATAGCGGATCAGGGGGAACTCGCTGCGAATTAGATTTCTTTTAAACAGAATAAAATTTAGGTCATGGGTAGAATGTGTAGAGCTGCTTGATGGTTTTGTTTTCTAGCTGAAATGCCTCATGTTGTTTCTGTAAATTCTCTTCTAAGATGGTCTACAAGTGCCACAGGAGAGTCCTTTTAGAATGTAGAGTGCATGAAAACAGCTGGTGGGACTCAGGATTTCTTTTGCTTGTACTTTATTTTAAACAAGATTTATTTAAAACCACTCATCAGGCATCTCTGAAAACTGTCTAGGCGTGAACTTATATTCTAATGTTCATGATTGATAGACATCTCACTGTCATAGGCTTCATCCCACTAAAGCTGAACTAAATGCGGTAGTTGCATGATCATCAGAAATTGACCATTGATGAAGGGCTAGAACAAGGCTAGCTTGAACTGTGCATCAACAGATGGGCTTCTCTAACTGTATGTTTGTAAAGAGGAGCTAGTGGGGGTCCCTAAGTGTCTAGAGAGCATATATAGTGTAAAAACCTCAGGAATCTTGCTGTGGCTTCTACACGCGTGCACTGCTGTGGTCACTGTGATCAGTGGTGGTCTTATGGTGGTCCCTTTCTAGTGATGATTGTTGTGTCACCAAATATTAAGCTGGGGGTTTCAAAAAGTGGTCTGTGCCATTTTTAATATTAGAATGCATATTCCAAGGAAATCAATTAAATACTCTATTATTAGTATTATGATATTATAATATTATGGGATTGGTGGTGGCCTAGTGGGTAGGATACATGCCTCTGAACCAAGAAGTCATGGTTTTGAAGCCTACCTTCAGCAGACCACCACTGGGTTCCTGAGCAAGACCCTCAAACCCAAGTTGCCCCCTGTAGTTAAGGAAAGGAGGTTGCTTTACATAAAAAGTGTGCTAAATGTAATATCGTTGGTGTAATAAAGAAATTTGGAAAGCTACTTTTGATTTAATCAAATAATTTTAGATTTGTGAAGTATTTGGTAGACCATTCAATAGCTACCAGTATTTCTGCCTATAACTGTGAATATATGTGTATTTCTCTTGTTGATTGTGTGTTATTGATTGACAGGATTGTTTCTTGACCATGAGTCCTGCCTGGTATCAGAGTCTCATTAAAGTGCTGCTCTCGCGCTTCCCTCAAAGCTGCAGGCACTTTGTGGATGACAGCGGCATTCAGTACCTGGTAAGAACGCCACTTTATGTGTGTGGTTGACCTTTTTTTCTTGTTTTTTACATTCTTTAGAGTCGTGCACCTGAACGTAGGTGTAGAGAATTTTTAACCTCCGCCTCCAGCAGCCCACGCCACCTGGCAACAATATCCTGTTCCTGCTCTACAGGGGAAACACCATTTACCTCTGAACGTTTGACAGGAACACCAAGACAGGAGTGCACTTTAATCATGCCCCCTGATTTCTTTTTGCCTGATTTTTGTATTTTTATTTTTAAATCCTGCTGTATAAAACGATTTGCAGAAATCCACTCAGCAGCTGCTTCGAGTCACCTTGAAGAACTGAGCTTACATTATGTCACTTACTTTGGGCACTTATTTAAGGTAAAAAAGGAAGAAAGGCGGGCGTAATATATTCAACATTTTTTAACTTTTGTGGCTTGCAGGGAACTGCGGCATGGTATTAAAATGTTAAATTAAAGTCTCACAGGGGATTAGGTGAATTTCATGGGGAATAATTGTTAGCTCCTCCTGAGTGTCAGGAGGTTACTCTTTGCTTAATTTTGTAATTAAGGGACTTCACGTCTAAAGGACTTGCCCTTTTTGAGATTTTTGTGCTGATGCTGTGAAAGCAGCTTGCTCACATGCTTTTCCTCACGTACGTCCAAAACAGAACTGGTCTCTGTTAGCATCTGTGCGGAAAAACGGTGCCTTTTTTAATGCCTTAATGCTTACTGACATTAAATGGATCGTGCACTTTGGAGGGTAAATTTAAACATGAAAAGAAAAATGGGCAGAAGAATTAGGAAAGCTAAATGCCTTCGTCTGAATGTCATTAAGTCATTCTTCTTTTTTTCTTCCCTCAGGCTGTCCTTAACCAGAAGTTCACTGACTGCTTTGTACTGGTCTTTCTGGACGCCCAGGCTGGGAAAACGGTGAGCCATTGTATTTTTTTAATTCTTATCCCAGCCTGCATCTTGTCGATAACATTCATTTCCATGTGTAAAAGTGACAAGGCGCTTTGTGAAATCGCACGCTGATTTCCCTGTAACCCATCTGTCTCCTGCTTTCCCTCTAGAGTCTCAAGGTTGTTTTCAAGGAGCCACTGCCATCACAACCCCAGCCTAGCAATAGTCCCCCACCCCAGCTGGTCTCCATGTACCATCACCTGGAGTCTGTGATCAACACAGCCTGCTACAACCTGTGGACAGGTTTGCTATAGCACCCCGTGTGAAGAAAAAAAAAACACTACATCAGTGAAAACTACCTGGAATTGGCACACAAGCCTGCTGTCTGCATAAACGAAACAAAACGTGTGTGTCATTGTATGAAGGAAATATCTGTTGTGTGCTGCAGATTGGAAATACCTGGACTACATCTGGGCTAAAGCCTGGCACAAACCGTTAAGCCCAACACACCAATACGGACATAATATTGACATTTGGCTTTAAAATGTTTCATGTTGAGAAGTGACGAGCTAAATGAACCACTGTTCATGAGGCAGAAAGTTGTGTAGCTTCTCAACAGTATGTCATGGGCTTAAGTGGCCGCTTGAACCCTGAATGGATCCAGTGTGGCTGTACTGAGAGGAAAACTACCTCACAGGAAAGCAACTGAAACCGAGCACCCCTTACATGTGAAGTGCTTTTTGGCCGGAGCAATTTTCCATTTATGAAATTTGGCCCCGTACAATAAGGCTGCGTTTTACATGCCTGAGAGGGTCCTTGGCCAGCAGCACAGGCCACTGAGACATTGCTAGTTTGCCAAAGCCATACTCTGTTCAGCTACATTTGTGTTCATTACTGTTTTTTAGTTGTTTAATATCCTCTGAAGCTGCACAAATGGACAAAATTCAAAATTGTGGCTGTAATCTAACTTATAATTTATTAGTGGATCTACGTTACTTTTAACAGGGTTTTTTTTTATTGGGGGGGTGGGGTTATCAGAATGAAAACGTTGAGTGGTGAAAGGGCTCATTAGCATATTGATACCTTTTGCAGTATCAGTACTGCAAAGGTCAGTATCACGGTAGGAACTAATAAACAATATATCGGGCAGCCCTTCTAGCCGTAATAGTTAAGCCTGTGCACCAGAAATACGTGACTGAAGGGGTGACTTCTGATCAGGAATGAGGAAGCAAGCAAGCCTTTAAACTTGACATTGCCATTTTTTCAATAAATCATTCAGGTCTGCTGTATGTGATGCGCACATTGAGTAAAAGAAAAAAGTTCAGCTTCTCAGTGACTGGGAAGGCATTAAGCAGATGACTACTGTACATTACTGCAGGTGTGTGGGATACTTTACTGTTAACGTTGCTATTAGCAGTTGCTTTTTCTATTGGTATTTTTATCATTTTCCCTACTGCCATTCTCTTCAATTCAGAAGTGCCTACGTTTTTTTCTTTTGTTTTCTTGAAGATGCACATAGGTGAATGGTTGTTGTATCAATGTTGTGAGAAGAAAAATCCAATTGCAGTGCTGTCATGACATAATTGGGGGGATAAAAAGACTATCTGTTGGTTTATGGATTGAATGACTTTTACACAAACATACCACAAAAGCACTGAGATCACTGCATTACCTTGGGGCTCATCCTCAGCCTTATGCTTAAGTGTAATTTCACAGAAGGAAACCAAATATTATTGGTGGTTTTCAGCTTTTCTGATTTGAAACAGTACTGTTAAGATGTTTTTTTGTTTTTGTTTTATTTTTTCTCTGAAAAGGAAGACACTGGACACTTGTGCTTAACGCAAGATGCTACTAATTTGCAATCGATGCGAGTAATTAGGCAATATTATAATCAGAGTGATTTAAATAAATGTAAGACTTGTATGTTATGTAAATAGTCAAGCATTTGTAAGTATAAAATGTAACATTAAACTAAGTTAATAATTGATGGTGTTGACAGTTCTTTGAAAGACACAATGAGACGTTTTGAAATGAATATTTATTTTTGCCTCATGGTGCAAATAAGGACGAGAGTATAATAATATTAACTTCCTTGTATTAAAACTCAGTATTTAAGACACTGCTGGCAGAGAAAGTCCTTGATGAAGCGTTCGGTTCCAGGCTTATCTCCAACAGACAAGGGCCTCCATCTTACGAGCCTATCACTAAATGTGTGTGTAATTGCTGCCCCAGTTTCTTTCAAATATGCATGCATTGGCTGGCCCTGATTTCTGCACATAGACGCAGGCTAAAAGTCCCAAATCCTCTGCTGCACAACAGCTCCACTTAAAACGTGGGTAAGAGATTTTCCTCCAAGACTAAATGACATTGATGGTGTAGGGAAGGGGAGGTGTGGTTCCACTGTGTCCTGCCAAAGCTCACACTGTAGTTTCTCTCACTTTTTGCTCTCCCAGTACTTTCTCACCCAGCCCAGGCCTGCTTCTGTAGAACCTGAAAAAGAACCACAGAACCTTAGTCTTTGAACCTCTTTAGCAACAGGAAGAGCATGGCGCTTTAGTGTATGCCCAATAAATAGTTAAAGGTTAAAGAAATCGTTTCATTACAAAATCTTATCCCATTGCCAATTGTCCCAAATTAGTTTTGCACTGTCACTACAAGGTTAATACTAGTAATGAATATCAAACATATAGCATTTCACAACCACCTGCCTCCAGCTGTGTAGTTTTGTCAAACACGCATTCTTATGTGATTCCTGGTGCTGCATGATATACTGTTCTCTGGTCCAGACAAAGGTATCTCACACAAGACAACCTCTTTATCCTCTTTTTGCTTGTTCCTATTCTGAACTCTTTTGTGTCTTTTCCAGCCCAAACTGCTCACAAATGGCTTAATAATTACCCGAGGAGTTAAATAAGTCATGCTAGAACTGGAAAATACACAGTGTACTGGGAAGTACCATTCTATTACTTTTAATCACAAATATGGAGAATGATGTGTAGCACAGACCAGTTACACACTCACCCATAGGTTTGTATTCACAGCCCACATAACTCTGGTAGCCCAGCTTCTCTAGCAGGTCAAAAAGGTAGGGGAAGTTTACTTCTCCTGGACTGTCTGGTTCGTGGCGGTCAGGAACCTGTGCGACTTGGACATGACCTGTAAGACAAAGTGAAATGGCCCCTTATAGTTACGCATGAACACACCAGGCCAGCGTCTGCCCCATGGAGAGGTAAGCAGTGGAGGTAAGTGTGACACAGTGAAGGCTAAAGGAGCTTTCAGGCCGACACGGAATGCGCTGCGCGTTGCTCTGAAACCCATTATTTTCTATGGCTTGCGCGGACTGAGGCGAGGTCGGCGCAAACAACGCAGCGCGCAACTCGGCGGCCATGTCCGCGCACCGCGGCCAAAGTTGAAATTTGTTGCCGTGATGCATTTTCGCGCGACCAATAGAATCAAAGCATCGAAGCGGGCTAGTGTTCGGTCTGCCCTGTCTACATAGAAACACGCACAACACACACAAACACACTCACAAAGCAGGTATGGAGGAAAAGCTAATCTTAAAAGTCTCTGAGAGAAATCTACAAAACCCACAGCATATTCTCTCTTGGTGCTAACAGAGCTAGCGCTAGTGCTAACTCTGTTAGCCGGGACA
>JBBJLR010000111.1:5572522-5583582 GCA_037577145.1 Brachypetersius gabonensis
CTCTCTCTCTCTCTCTCTCTCTCTCTCTCTCTTTCTCTCTCTCTCTCTCTCTCTCTCTCTCTCTCTCTCTCTCTCTACCCCTTTCTCATTCTCTTTCTCTCTGTCTCTCTCGCTGCTTTTCTCTCTACCCCCCACTCTCTCTTTCCCTCCCTCTCTCTATCTTCTGTCTTTCTCCCATCTTTCCAGTATAATGAGAGCCAAGTGAATGTTTCCTGCCGCCGTGAGGAGCCTCTGTGGACCATGTAATAAACTACAATAAGGGTCTTACAGTAAAATGACCTTATCCCATTTGCATGCAATTAGCACATTTTAAAGAGCCTAGCTGTTTATTGCTGGATGCATTCAAGTGATAAAGGCCCTCACAGTTGGGTCGTATGTTAGGAGGACTAAAAGCACTATGCAGCATAACCTAAAATACACCATAAACACTGCTTTTGTATTATTTTGGGTAATTGGAACTATAATAAGCATTAGTCATTTCAATCTATGTTCATTTATATGCTAAAATGTCTATATGCATATGAATGCTCTAATTGCTAGCATTTAAATAAATGCATTTGGGAAGTGTGGTGTGCTACAGAGTGTACATCTATTCACAATCATGAAGAGTGTGCCTTCAGAATAACAGAACTTTTTCAAGGTTGAGAGATTGTATGACTGAGTTTGACAGCTCTTCCAGAAACTTCAACACTTTATTTTGAACTAGGGCAGAAGGTTAAAGAAACTTTCCCAATGGGCATCACGAGGCTGAACTTGCTTCACCAGTTTTTACTCTTGTTTTGCTATCCTATAATTAGAAACACAAATGCAAGGAAACAAACACATAGCAAAACACATAGCAGACTTATAAACAGACTTCAAGACAGTTCAAGAAGGTCGGTTATAAAAATAGGTGTGTCACTGTTTGTTCTGGTTTAAAAATAAAATCATCTCGTCAATGCAGCAACGTGCTCAACCATCCTTACCCATAAATGGCTTGGTAAAAGATCACGATTTCATGCTCCCCCAGCATGGTGTAGCGGTAAGTGGTAAGATCCACTTTTTTGGCCCATTAAACCAATGCTTGGGTTTCTCCATAGACAGGTTTTATAGTAAGCATGCAATCACACTTTCTCACAGCAGCGCATCCGGTTGCAATTAAATGTGTAATCCACAAAAATGCAGCACAATACAAATTATACTCAAACTTATGCAGCTATACACAGGTAACTTAACGCCATAACATGCCGGGACAGATGTCATATCCTGTCAAATGCTGTCATAATAGATTATGTCCAGCAGATATTGGTAATACGACATTATTTTGCCATGTTTATAGCATGGTTGTGTCAGAGCTACGTAGCTGCAAGTAGGTTTGAGACAGGTTACTTTTTATACCCTAAAATTTTGCACATTTTAGGTTTTCTTTGTAGACAGTGTTGATCATCAGCAGAAAAACTTTGCTAGAAGATGAGTCAAGTTAAATCAAGTCAAATTTATTAGTGGGACTGCATCAACAATAACACTACTTTTCTTCTTCTTCTTCTTCTTCTTCTTCTTCTTCTTCTTCTTCTTCTTATTATTATTATTATTATTATTTTTATTATTATTCTCCCCCTGCAATATCCTTTACGTCTTTTTATTTGTTGGTCAGGGGCTGTGTTCTAAAGATTGAAAAAAAAGATTTCTGTGATGTCTAAGGGTGGCAGCCTTTAAGTTTATTAATGTTTTTGTTTAGTGCACATTCCACAGGGGTTCTAGTTTCAGTTAGGTTCCAGGGTGGCTGCCATTAGAGGCAGCCTTTGTGTTAAATTAAGTTCTAGTAGGAGAGTTAGTGTGTGTGTTCATTAGGTGCCAGGTGACAGCTTAATGAGAGCCTGGTGGCACCTAACGAGTACACGCAGGTGTTGTACTTTAGTTTAGGTTCTGGTGCACGGGGTTCCAGAGAAAAGGGGCATGGTCACCTAGTAAGTTACCCCCATAACTCACCAAGCTTTAGGGGTTTTAGGGAAGCGTGCTAGGGAAGCGTGCTGTAGGGAAAGGTGATAGCTCACCTATTTTAAGTTAATGTATCTAGAATAGGAGTCGAGAAATGTGACTGAGGAAGCGTGTTGCCCGGAGGTCTGTGTGGAAGTGGTCTGAGTCTGGTGTGAGTGTGTTTCGAACTGTGTCTGGGAAACATTCTCGCCTAGGTGATGCCTCTGGGTCTCTCTCTCTCTCTTTGTCTGTTTTCCATTCAGGAGTGAAGCTTTGCCTCGATATCACACGTGGGAAGGTCTTCCGACCTTACGGGGATCCGAGCAAAGAAACAGACTGAGGTCACGGACTGAGAGACGGTCCTCAGAGAAAACACGGAGACTGAGGAAGTTCAGAGGAGTGTGGAGAATCCTTGAAGCAGTAACGCTCCTCTGGAATTAGTATTGTTTTAATTGGACTTTGTGATCTTTTTCGTTTTGGAATAAAGACTCAATATTTGGACACTTAAGCTGCTTGCTGCTGTGTCTGTCTCCCTCAGCCGCCATGACATGGTCAAGTCACCTCTGTAAAATATGGAGAGAGAGAGGACCGTGGAGACAATGTGTTTTAGAGAGAGAGTCTGTGATGTCACATACAAAAAAAGCACAAACATGCAACAACAAATGCGCAGCACAACACAGAACACTTATAAACAGACTAAAGCTCAGGTCAGTAATGAAAAAGAGGGTGTGTGTCACAGTTTGTTGTGGTTCAGTTAAAAAGAATCAGTCTGTAAATGCGTCTATCTCCTTTTTCCTTAAACATAAATGGCTTGGTAAGAGCCCGCGAGTTCACGCCCCCCTGTGGCACAGTGCTGTGACCTCTGAATCAGAGGAGGCACTGGTCCACGGTTTCTAACAGATTCTTTCTTTAACACAAACAATTTGCATTTACTAGTTGAAATGCATCTAGTTTGTTTTGTGCTTTTTACAACTCATGTTGTCTCAAACTAGAAATTCTAGCTTTACTGAACCTCTAGCCAACGGGGAGGGAAGCAAGGAAAAGCTCTGTAAAGCTGGAGGAAGAAACCTTGGTGAGGAACCAAGACTCAAAAGGGGAACCCGTCCTCCTCTGGTCTACATCATAGAAATGAAAACATGCTAAATTAATTAGTTTTTTTGCATGTCCATGTGACCTGCTAATCTGGAGTCTTTCCCTTGTACAGTACATCCTCCTCTGTCGATAAACTGTCTACCCCAGCCAGACCAGGGGCGGCTGTTGGAATTCCAGGCACGACGCCTTTTTTAAGAAATGTGGAGAAATAGCTTTCCTCTGACAGCTCTCCAAGACACCCATCGATTTAACATTGATTCCCACTGCAAGGAGAGAGTGGAGAGAGTGGAACGAGAGAGAAAGGGGGGAGGGAAAGAGAGAGAGAGAGAGAGACAGAGAGAGAGAGAGAGAGAGAGAGAAAATCATCTGCTTTGAAAGTCATGAATGAAAGTGTTCCTATTACACTGGCTCTTTTGCTCACAGCTTATTATAGTCTCTGTTTCCTTATTTTTGCTGCTCTCTCTGTGTGCTCCCATCATGCACCACCGCTTATTGCTTATTACTCCACACGTGACTGTTGAGGCATCAGGACATCCGGACTGGATGGGTATCTGGGCATGGGCGCAGATGTATAAGGTTTTATAATACTTGGCCTAGGTCTTGATACTCATTCTGTACTGTTTTCTGATATTATTATTATTATTATTATTATTATTATTATTGTTATTGTTGGTTATAATAATTTTTCGTATTATTTCTTATTTCTTTTATTAGACAAGTCAATATCTAATGAAAAATATCACTGCACTAATGAGATCACAATGCAATTATCTGTCACACACCATAACCAGAAAAAACTAACCAGCCTCACAAATCAGACTACCCACACAATATAGCAACAAATATCTATTACATCCAAAGACAATTAAAGACAAAGAAAAACCTTGTGATTAGGACCCATGGGCCAACAATGCTATATGCTTATGTGAAATACAACAACAAACCAAAGGTAAACAAGAGTTTACACAAATAAACACCAGCACACTTTGATCTACCTCTGTGTTATTTTATGTGCTGTTCTAATTTTCTTTAAGTTCTTGACTTTAGCCGTACACATATCCCCCATGTAAATATGAAAATGACTGTATATTTGATTTAGATTTACAATTTTTTTTTTTTTGAGACGCTTTTATCCAAAGCGACTTTCATTCCCTAACTACAGGGGACAGTCTCCCTGGAGCAACTTAGAGTTAAGGGTCTTGCTCAGGGTTTGGATTCGAGCCCATGACCTTTTGGTCTGGAGGCAAGTATCCTACCCACTGAGCTGCCTCCACCCCATTTGATGACATGCAGCTCTTGTATTGCAATGACACTTAGAATAACAACACATTTAGTATGACAAAATAAGGTAAGCACCTTATGGTCTTTCAGTAGGAAGACTTCTTTCACCTTCTTCCTATATTTAGGCCCCATCTGGTAGTACTTACAACTAGATTGCTTTTCCACAAGAAAATGTGGTTGCATGGTTGTTATGGTAACTGTGATTGTTAATAGGTGGTTGCTATGGATTTGCTGGGTGGTTACACTGGCACTTCATGAGGCTCCTACGGTGTAGCTATCTCTTTGCTACGGTAATTGTATTGGTTGCCTCGGGGTTGCTAGGCGATTTCTACAATGTATCTGCCAAATTGTTGGTTCGTATCATTTCACAGACAAGTGTCGCTTTCACTTCACAAGGGTTATTGTAAAAACATTGGTCAAAAAGACCAAACATAGTTGCTCATAGTGAAAGGGATGCTAAAAGTTTTGACCAAAGAGCTGAGTACATAAACTTTTGCCCTTCAGCCAGATTTTAACCCACCAACTCTTCACATTTACATTTACATTCATGGCATTTAGCAGACGCTTTTATCCAAAGCAACTGTCGTTCCCTACCTGGAGCAACTTGGGGTTACGGGTCTTGCTCAAGAGCCCAGTGGTGAAATGCTGAAGGTAGGATTTCAACCTATGACCTCTTGCTCTCAAATCAGTGATGCTCTCTCTCTCTCTTTCACTCTCGACTGGTACCAAACCAGCAATGTTATCCTCTCACCCAATGCACTGCATTTAACCACTCATTGCCACGTCATTTATGGTTAAAGATGGCTCAAAATTAGTGGCGCGAGATATTGATCCATGTGTTCTAAACAAATATCTATAGTAATAATAATAATAATACAATAAAAAAGAAACCAGTAGTGTGATTGTGTGAGCAATCTCTGTCATTATTAAGCTTCAGAAATGATTGTAATACCCACATTTCTAACATTTCACAGAAATTAGCTTACATCTGTAGTCGTGTTTCTTCATGTCTACCGGCGGATCAAAGTAACAGCACCAATGGGAATTCCTTACACCAAGCACAGCTTCAGATAGCAGTTAAAGCGTTAGGCTTGTCAACCACCAAGAAAGATAATGAAAAAAAAGATGAATGAATTTAGTCTGAGTTTAAAGAGAAAGCCTTTAGTAATTGAATTAGCTATGGAGTTATTACTCATAAGTGCTGTAAGTCTTTGTAACTCTCTTTTAATATTTGAAGAGTGCAGCCAGGAGCCGTGCTCACATCTCTGGTACACAATCAGATATTTTTCAAAGATATGTACATCATGATGTTTAATAAGGGCTTGAAGGAAAAGCACCTGCAAGACAGTCAATAGTCACTGACATGGGGATAAAAATGACGATCCTTAAAGCCCTTAAGATATTCATATTGAGTTTTCGATGTATATTTTTCCCATTGCGTTTCAATTTCATATGCTGCATGTTTCATCTGACTGTCAGCTGGGATTCCAGCAAAGAAAGCAAAAAGCAGTGTCTGAAGAAAATTATCAGCAAAACTATGTCTTCAACTCAAGATTACCAAGCCTTCTCTAAAGTTTGAATTGCCCGGAAGCTAAAATAGGTGTGCTATCATAACGTCTTGTAATGGTTCAGCTGAACCCAGTTGAGTCATATTGTTCTATAGAATCTCTCGAATGTTACAGAATTAATAAGAGGTATCTCTTTCCTTGTGTTTCTCAACCTTACATATTTTAACCAATTTCCAAAATTAAATCAAATTGTTTCCAAGTGTTAGGGTTAGCCTTTCACTTAGAATTTCCATACAAATACTCTAATATCAAAACCTTTCATGTTGGCTCCAAAGAAAGGAACCCATCATGGCAAACAACAAATCAAACCCATGAAAGCACTCACAATCATCAACAAAATTAACCTCCAAGTACATGAAAATGGCTTTAATGGTCAAGAAAGATTGAGCGAGCTTGTTCCGAAAATGGGCATTGGTTCAACTAACATTGGCACTTGCTTTGATCATTACAAATAAAAGTGTAAAGGGTCATCTTAAAATAAAAACTGTGTCTCTAGCATCAATGAAATGTATAATAAGACCAGGAAATTTCCTGTCTTGATCTGAACTCTGTCTTGACTTGGACTCAAACCTCTTTGGACTAGTCCTGATCTTGGAGTTGTCTTGAATTTGACAAAGCTGGTCTTGACAGCAACTCAATTCAATTCAATTCAGTTTTATTTATATAGCGCTTTTAACAATGGTCATTGTCACAAAGCAGCTTCACAAAAAAGAAATTGTGTGTGTATGAATGTATGTGTGTGTGTGTGTGTGTGTGTGTGTGTCTACTAGTTCATAAATTAAAAATATTCCAGTAATTCTGTTGCAGAAGTGGACATTAAACTATGCTTTAAACTGCAATTGTGGGATGTTTTATAGTCTCTGTGTTGTGTCTGTTTGATTCTTGGTATCAACACTGACTCTGCTTTCTGGTTGTATTTATCATGGGGATCTTAAACTATATATTTAAATATGCAGTAGCTAAGGACAGTGAACAGCAAAACACTTTGTGAGTCACTCTGGACATGAGTGCCTGCAAAATGGCATGAAGTAATTCTGTATGGAGGAGATGAGAAGAAAGCTGACTCCATTTGCGGTTCAATGAATTGTTGAACCGACAGATTCATTGAAATGGATGATCTCAAAGAATCAGTTCAGGAAACTCAACTTGCCATTACTGATGTGCCCCATTCCCCTCCCCCTTTCCACCCTTCTCTCTTTAATGATTATGATTTGAATCAATCATCAGCCTGGCACTTTCCTTGGGGTGGAACCCACCCTGTCCCGTCGGATCGCGTGTCAACTGCTATTGAGCAGCGGGGCGAGCTGCCATGGCAGTGACCCGTGGCGCTGTTAGTCCCAGTGCCGCGTGTCTGAGTGCCAGCCACGGCCTTAATTACACTTGATTACCTGCTGTCACCCTTTGCGGACCGCCGGCCGGTTGGAGCGGGAGCCGCAGTATGATAGCACAATTAGTCTCACCAGGGAGAACCCCACGGACCAGAAGCTGTTGCCAGCCGGTTACGCCATCCTGTCGCCTTTTAGACAATTGTCTCAAATTAACGTCAAGAAGGAGGGGGTGGAGGCTCTTTGATGGTCTGAAACACTTCAATAATGACAAATAAATGGACCAAAGTGGAGAGGGTGGTTGTTGGATCTCGCCCCCCTCTAGAGACTCAATATGCCTTGGTTTTCCATTGGCTAGAAGAATCCCAGAAGGACCCCAGTGTTTATTTAAGCCTGGAGACACATTTTCAATGATGTCAGAAACAAAGTTTGAAACATTTATTAAATGAATAGTTTCTTGAAACATCATAGTTGTTATTTTCCCTGTTCTCCAAATATAACTGTTTGGTCTAAATAGTAAGAATGAATAATATAATGAAAAATATGAGGTAAGAATGAATAATATAAAACTCATCTCGGAGAAAACTGCTTATTTTTAAATGTCTGGAATAAGACTTAGTAGCAAAGTATACACTTTGCTACTAAGTCTTATTCCAGACGTGTAAATATGAGCAGTTTTCTCAGAGATGAGTAAACTTTTCTGATTCTGATATACACTATATTGCCAAAAGTATTAGCTTACCTGCCTTTACATGCATATGTTGCGTATGAGCTTAAGTGACATCACATTTTTAATCCATAGGGTTTAATATGACATCAGCCCACCTTTTCCAGCTATAACATCTTCACCTCTTCTGGGCAAGCTCTCCACAAGGTTTAGGAGTGTGTTTATGGGAATCATTCTTCCAGAAGCACATTTGTGAGGTCAGAGACTGTTGTAGGATGAGATGGCCTGACTCGCAGTCTCCGCTTTAATTCATCCCAAAGGTGCTCTATCTGGTTGATGTCAGGACTCTGTGCAGGCCAGTCAAGTCCTTCCACACCAAACTTGCTCATCCATGTCTTTACGGCCCTTGCTTTGTGCACTGGTGCACAGTCTTGTTGGAACAGGAAGGGACTGTCCCCAAACTCCCCAAACTGTTTCCACAAAGTTGGGAGCAAGAAATTGTCCTAAATCTCTTGGTACAATGCAGTCAGACAAGTACCGTTCTCCTGGCAACCGCCAAATCCAGATTCGTCCATTGGATTGCCAGATGGAGTAGATTGATTCATCACTCAAGAGAACGCGCCTCCACTGCTCTGAAGTCCAGTGCTGGCATGATTTACACCCACTGTATCCGACACTTTGCTTTGCACTTGGTGATGTATGGCTTGGATTCAGCTGCTCAGCAATAGAAACCCATTTCATGAATCTTTCTATGCTGTTCTCAAGCTAATCTGAAGGTCACATGAAGTTTGGAGGTTTGTAGCGATTGACTCTGCAGAAAGTCAGTGACCTCTGCGCACTCTGCACCTCAGCATCCGCTGACCATGCTCCGTCAGTTCACGTGGCACCACTTCATGTCTGAGTTGCTGTCGTTCCCAATTGCTTCCACTTTGTTATAATACCACTGACAGTTGCCTGTAGAATATTTATTAGTGAGGAAATTTCACGACTGGACTTGT
This sequence comes from Brachypetersius gabonensis, assembly GCA_037577145.1. Taxonomy (NCBI): domain Eukaryota; kingdom Metazoa; phylum Chordata; class Actinopteri; order Characiformes; family Alestidae; genus Brachypetersius; species Brachypetersius gabonensis. The sequence goes on from JBBJLR010000111.1 coordinate 5,581,410, forward strand.
TGCACAGGTGGCATCCTATCACGGTCCCATGCTGGAATTCACTGAGCTCCTGAGAGCGACCCATTCTTTCACAAATGTTTGTAGAAGTGCTCTGCATGCTTAGGTGCTTGAAGTTATACACCTGTGGCCATGGAAGTGATTGGAAGACCTGAATGTAATTATTTCAGTGGGTGAGTGAATATTTTTGGCAATATAGTGCATTTAATAAAATTCAGCTTTGATCTTGAATCTAGAAGTGTGTATTTACTTATTCACTTTAGGGTTAGCAGTTTACTTCAGTTAAAATCAGTTTGTACATTATTTATTCATTTAGTTTTACATTTTAAATAATGTTTAAAGTTTACAAAGTAATCTCAAAAAAGACTTGCTTGTGCAAAACATTTTTTATAAAACTAGACAAAAGTGTCAAGAGTCAAGTTTTTACACACATTTTGGTATGTAAGAGTAAGTAAAACATTGTTTTTATCTATATTAGCCTCATAGCTCTGAAACAAACTACAGACACCTCAACTTGATGAACTACATTCAGAATAAAAAGAAAGCTCCAAAAACTGCATTTTTGTCCAAAAATGTAATTTTAGTCTTGTATGTTTGGAGCTGTCATTGTATCAGAACTCATCTTGTTGCTAGAAAGCTGCATTATCTCAGGTATCAAACCTCAACCATGTTAACGAAGGCCCTGAGCCTGCTGTGTGAAACTGTATTCGAATAATGAACAGCCCCGGTACATATTTGATGCAACGCACACTGCCCAATCTTAATGCAAGCCTCTGCAATAATTAGTTTTGATTACTGATATTGACTTCTCTGATAAGAGGATTTGTTTAATGTGCTGCTGGGCTGAACTCATTCTCATTCGGGTTATTATTTCGTGCTCGCATTTTGGCTCCCCCCATCCTATTCCAAGTTTTCATACGGCTCTGATGAAAACTAATTGCTAACCTTTTTTGTCACTAATTGTTAATTGCTTTGACGTGCGATTCAACCGCACAGAGTAGAACGAACAACACGACTGAACAACAGATGCTGTCACGATTGTTCCTCTTACTAGTAGCATGCTGTTGCGACCTAGTTCAAAGGCAGATATGATACAAGCTGCTTATTCAAGAGCTTGAATCTGTAGGGGCATGTGTTTTTGAGATGTCTACTTGTGGTTGTGCTGTGATGGCAGGCCTGCTTGGGTGTTTCTTGACGTTTTTTAACAACCTGACATCAGACATATTTTAAAAAATGGCTGCTTTACAAATGTGCATTTCATTATCTGGGTTTCAGCAGTGCCTGCTGACACTTTGAATAACTGATCCTCTGCTGTACAAAAACCATTTCCTTGGCAGTGAATTCCATGATTGGACTCAAATTCATTCCTTACATCTTATGGTGACTTGCCTCTTTCTGAAAAGGATCCAAAAATGGATGGTTATATCAGAGTCTGACTTGAAACAGCTTCTTTTGCATTATTGAACTCATGCATCTAATTAAAATAAAAAGTAGATAATCACCAACGCAGTACAGATATAGCAGCATTTACACTGTGATTAAATCACCCAAGGCTATTGTCAACTCTTCATTCTTTTGTTTCATAGCACTCAATCCTTATAGCCTACTGTAAGACATACTTTGAGAGATTCAGAGAAAACATCCCACCAGATATAGTTAACCCTTGGTGTACGAGCTGCAAGGATCTGGGCCAGGAATGACATCTTCGTTATACAGTCAAACAGCTCCTTATATGGAAGTTCCCCCAGTTTGTGTTAATGCTGGAGGTGTCAGCTGAACTTTGTTTTGTGTTTCTGTTTCACATGGAATTTAAAAAAATTGTGATAATAATAGCCACTACTGGGGTAATAAAAATGATGCCACACACAAAATTACATAAAAAACAAAAATGAACAAATTTCTTTTATTTGAGAAAAAAACACAAGATCTTTGAACCTGGGAGAACTTTAAAGATAGTCTCCACCCACAAGTGGGAGGTGAAAACCCAGAGAGATTCAAGATTCTTTATTCGTCACATGCATAGTCATACAAGTACAACACGCACTGAAATGTATCCTGAACCGCTCCTTACTGGCTGTGCAAACATTATAAGTAAAAGAAAACTATAAGAAAATTTTTTATTAAAATATCTGGAAATTTAAAATGAGTACAAGTAGAAGTATAAATGTAAGTAAAA
>JBBJLR010000111.1:5604900-5617202 GCA_037577145.1 Brachypetersius gabonensis
GACAAACGGAGAGAAAGAGAGAGAGAGAGAGAGAGAGAGAGAGAGAGAGAGAGAGAGAGAGAGAGAGAGAGAGAGAGAGATGTCATGTGGAATTTGAGGGAAGGATGGCTTCATTAAAAGAAGAGGAAGGGGACAGAAAACACAATCTGCTAAATCTGAAACTTAATTTATGTCTAATTAGTGTCTCTAATATTGATATTCCCAATTTACAGACTTAACTAGGCAAACTGTTACCATCTGCCTTCCTCTGAACACACTCCCTTTATGTCAAACACCATTCGCCACCTGTGGCTGTGTTGGGAACAGCAGAAAACAGCAGTCTGTATCATTAAAAAATGTAAAACATAACAGCTAGCTGGACATAGGAGGTGACGATTCAGAATCATCGACCATGGACCAATTTGGAAGCATCCCATTGGCTAATTAGAGGCACGGGCCCACAGGATAAGAGCTGGTGTCACTGCAGACAGTGACAGCTGCTGGTTAAGTGCCCTAGAGCTGATGTGGCTGACAAGTAATAGAAGCTCCTGGCTCCAAAAGGGTGAGTTAAAATACCTAAACCATTGAATAGTCTGAAAAGTCACACACTGCTTTGAATAGTCCTGGATGCCCTGGATGAAATGACCTGGATGACATGCTGCATAAAGGTGGATATACATTTTCACTCAGCTGTGTTACTTATATAGAGTATTCATACCCAGCACTTCTGTATATAGCATAATGTATTTTCATATTGAGTTTTTTTCTATAGATTTGCATTCAGATTTTGTTTAAATTAGACACACACACACACACACACACACACACACAGTTACGCATATGCCTATGCATATATATATATGCACAGACACACTCTTATATGCGCACACACACATTCTTATAGTCACATACTTATACACGCACACACACCCACCCACGTATATACATAGGCAAACATACGACAATCAGAGGCACATATGCACACATTCATACACACATCCCCTCAGACAGACACACACATGTACGCTATACATTATCAAAATGCTACTCATAACCACAGATTTCTGTGTGCTGTTATGGTGTTGACAGTAGGAGTGTATACTGTCTCTGTTCTGGTACAGTTGTATTTCGTTCTGTGTTCGTGTGGCTGGATATTGTTTTTCAGATGCAGCCGTTGGAGCGACTACACAGTTATAGCAGTTTTCATTTGGATCTTCAACCTGTTCAACCTCAGCTTCTTCATCCTCTTCCTCTCTCTCTGTTTTTTCTACCCCTCTCTGATTTGGCTTAATATTAAATTGATGAATAAATAAATAAAAAGTACAGATAACAAGAGGAGCTCATTGTGTCAAGCCCCACTTGGCAATGCAAAGGTGTCTGGCACATCATGGCACCCAACTTCTCATTCTGCTTGTTAAGACGCCGGACACAACAGGCGTTTATTTAGACTTTACTTTCTTTTGTGTCTCTGTGTGTCTTTGCAGTCATTACATAAGCAACTTTCTTCGGGTTCAGTTAAGCTTTCTGACTCTGATTCTGATTCTGAAATATATCATTCGGGTGCGAAATATATTGAAGATACTCTACGTATCGCAGTGGATCAGTGTATGACTAAATTTGATGCATGTCTATCATGAACATAGGATACAAATTGTCAAGTATTCTTGAATCATATGTGATGGTGGGCTCCCCAACTCCCCAACGTCAATGGGTGATGTCCCTTCCCTAGGCCAGGCTCCCTTGGCCAATTCAGCACCTTGGACAGCGACTGCTCCACAACGGCCCCACAGCAGACTCGTCCAGATCATCGTCAACAAGGAGAGTGGTGGGTATAAAAGCACCTGTACACAGCAGGGCCTGAGATTGGTTTGGGCTGTCAGTTTGTACACTCACCACTAATCTGCTAATCTACAGACTCCAGCCCAGAGGATCTCCCATGCTGCTAGCCACAATGCCACTACCATCCCAAAGAGCCTGCCACTCAACCAGCTGACCCAAACTATTGGGAATGGAAGGACAAGGAATACCATCATCTACTCCAAGTCAAGCCAAGACATCACCACTGCACCCCTTACCATTCTTGCACTCACCCATGCTATCTGTAAAACAATCACTGCTTGCAATACATCCTTGTTTTCAGACGTCTGTGTTTGTGCCCTCCAAGGTTGACAGTGCCCACAACCAGCACAAGACTCCCTTTGACATGTCGCTTCTCTTCCCTTCTCCCTATAAATTGTATAGCATTTTATCCAAAGCACCTTCCATTCCCTAAGATCAGGGGGCAGTCTCCCTGGACCCACCTGGGCTTGCTCAGGAAACCAGTGGTGGTGTGCTGTAGGTGGGATTCGAACCCATGACCTCTTGGTCTTTTATATTCTGAATATGCTGTTTGCTGAAAAATGTATATGCATTTTTAGACAAAGCATGAGAAAACTGAATTAGCTTAGTTTAGTCTCAGCTTAATGAGACAGAACCAAGATATTGCATGGCAAAATGTAGAATTAATTGTCTGAAAGTATATTAAAAAGACTTCTCTGTAACTCAGTGGTTCTGTTTGAAGGTTTACCAAACAAGACCAATCAACCATGTCTGCTTGAAGTGATAACCGATGCACCAAAGAAATGGCACCAAAGAAGGGTCAGTGATCACTGTTGACTGGTAGATCTGATCATCTCTTTTTTCAGTTCAGATGTAGATGTTTTCAAGAGGATGGTATCTTGTGTAGCACTGATGTTTCTAGTTGATCAATTTTCTTTTCCTTTTTTGGTATTTGCTCAGGAACAAATTCAGGTGTGTTGGAAATGTTTTTTTCATGTGGTGTCAAAATGAAATGTAATGTTAAACTTAATGCTGAAATGAGACAGTAATTAAACAGCATAATGTCATACACTGTTTAATACTCACAAGTCTGTTTGAGATTTACATGTTTGGGCAAGTGCGATCACTTAAGCATGCAGTTAGCACAGCGGTACTTGGTGGGGTGTTATGCAGCAAAGATAGGACAATAACAGTTGGGTCATGTACACTAAAAGAATTGGGAAATACCTGTTTTTCAGGATTTTGGCTAGACCCTTTACTTCCAGAGAAGGCCAATCTTAATGCTTCGACATGCCAAGATATTTTGGACAATGCCATGCTTCCAACTTTGTGGACACAGTTTGATGAAGAACCTTTTCTATTCCAGCAGGACTGTGTCCCAGAGCACAAAGCGAGCTCCATAAAGACGTAGCTGGAGGAGTTCAGTGAGAACTTGACTGATCCACACAGAGCCCTGACCTCAACCCCATCCAGCACCTTTGGGATGAACTGGAACGGAGAGCCAGACCTTCTCATCCAACATCAGTGTCTGACCTCATAAATGCTTTACAGAATAAATGGGCACAAGTTCAAACAGAAACTCCAAAATCTTGTGGAAGATTTTATAGCTGCAAAGGGAAGCTCTTATAGCTGCAAAGGGGGACTAACTCCATTTAAAAGTTTGTCATCAAAGGCCCTGTTGGTGTAATGGTCAGGCGTCCCAATACTTATAGCGTATTTCAAAAGAGTTGATCTACTCTACTCTGTGAAAAACACTCTAAATAAATGAATGAATGATACTGAATAAAACAACTAAAACAAATGCAAAATTCTCAGGGGAAAATTCAGTAATTCTACTTTTAATTAATTGTTTGCTTCCCCCAAACTATCACCTTTACTCAGATATACAGTTAATTCGGTGCTGTAGTCTTAAGATTTTAAAATGCTTTTTACCTAATCATCTACCTGCACAGACTGGATGTCACATTTTATGTTATGCTCCTAAACACTAATCTCTGCAGCCTTATTTACCTTTGCTCAAATCCCATTCAGTCTGTAAAAGTGACGAATTAGCTGCATGGCTCAATGGCTGTCTCTGCAGTTGGACAGTAATCACCTGTAATGCACAACTGCGAGCAGTCAGAGTAAATTGGATTCACAAAACTGGAGGCATTTATTGGTAGAGTAGATAGCATTCCTTCATCCATTAGCTGTCTAAATATTTGCAGAATGTGTCGGGCAGCTGGAGTGTGTTTGTCACATACAGTTTGAGCAGCAGAGAGTGTGTTTCCAGCACTTAAAGGAGTATAGAGGGACTGGCCTCCAGAGAATGCCTCATGATTTCTAGGAACTAAAAATAAACACGTCTGTAATTTTAAGTTCATTTTTTCTTCAAGAGAATCACGTTTGTATTTCAACTGCAGTCCTGCTCTCACCTTATCATTTAGTTAAAACAGCCAAAAGAAGTTACCCAGCATTATTAACAAGAAATTTTGTCTCTGTGGACTCTAGGTAGATGAACTAATCAGCTCTAACATAAGCTCTAACAAGTTCTAACATGTCAGGTTATGCACCAAAATAATTAGGAAAGGACTATGCGAATCAGCGAAACATATTTAGATTTCTAATAAGCTGGACCAATCTCATTTACATTTACATTTACATTTACGGCATTTATCAGACGCTTTTATCCAAAGCGACTTCCATTCTCTAACTACAGGGGACAGTCTCCCTGAAGCAACTTGGGGTTAAGGGTCTTGCTCAGGGACCCAGTGGCGGTGCTGAAGGTAGGATTCGAACCCATGACCTCTTGGTCCAGAGGCAAGTATCCTACCCACTGAGCTACCATACACCCACGAGCTTCAGATGCATGCGTTTCAATCTAGAATGACCAAGCAAATAAATAGTAAATATACATAATGTGCAATGCCTTTTGCATAGAATTCCATAGGGGGATTTGTGTTAGTGGTGTGTTTTTTGCCTTTTTAATGATTTTTGGAAATTACTACTACCGGCAAAACCATTTTATTGGCCACATAGGCTTGCATTTACAAGCCATATGTCTAGATGAGCTGCTGCAATCATACAATGTAAATACTGTCTACAAACAGCAAATGAAGGCGGGTTGTGATGCTCTTTGGCCTAAAGCATACTTCACACAAGGACCCGAATGCAAATACTTAACATGATTTGGCACGTCATTGTGTTCTAAAATGTGTCCCAGCTCAATTCATAATGCAATACACGTGCAAGCTGCATTCTGAGTTGCAGCAAGGGAGCTATAACGGCAGCCGAACCCGGCCAAGTTGTTTTACACCACCAGCAAGCTTTCATCTGCTTTGATTTGTCCTCTATCGCCCCTTTGAGTACTGATTGTTTTAACCAGCACAGAAACATAAAAATGCATGTTGAGTTTGCACATATTTCAGGTCGTATTATGTCCTATCAAACTAATAGCAGGCAATTTACTGGCTGGTCATTGCTACTTTATTAATTAGTTGGATTAGGCATATTACTGTGGACTTTCTTTGTTGTTTTACATGTCAATCTTTTGCACAAAATTCATTAAATGAAAACTGCTGCTTTGGTACGACAGCCTAAGATCTAACATGTTCAGTACTGACCAGAAGCAATGTCAAGCACAGTTCTTGCTGAGCCCATGCTCAAATGAAGAGTACAAGCACACACTAGACCTGCAGTTTTCTAGGTCACACACATCATCCTAAATGAGCTGATCCAACAATCAACATGTGACAAAATGTAGAGAATATTGACAACAGTTTAAATTAGGTTGTGTATGACTGTAATATGTGTAAGCCAAGCAGAACTTGCAAGATATATAGGCTTGAACGAAATCTTGCTCTCAGATGGTTGATATATGCTACATTGGGTGGGAAGATGCTTTAGTGACAAGAAGCATTTTCCAAAAGGCAACTGCAACAATGCTGTGTCTTGCTTCCCCTTGTCTGACCTTGTTTAGCCTCTAGGTTCTTCACCACTAGCACTCCAGCTCCAGGTTCTACCACACTGGTTTGCCCGTATCCTGGTTCTACCACACTGATGCACCTAAACCCTGTTATCAGTGTTGCTGTTTCTATTCCAGTGTCTGTTCCAGTGGAAGTCCTTGTCCCTGTCTTAGTGTCTTTCTTTCTGTCTGTCTCTATGTGTTGTTGTTCTGGTGGCAGTGCCTGTTACTGTCTCTGTTCCCGCATAGTTGTTCCCCAGTACCCTGTTCAGTCACCCTGTTCATCTCTGTCTCCGTTTCAGCTCCCAATTCAGTCTGTTGTCCCATCTAATGTTTCATATTCTGTCCCTGTTCCTGCCTGGCGTTCAGTCCTCAGTCACTCCCCAAGTCTGAGGTAGACTTAAGCAAGTTACCATCCCCACACACTGTCTGCCTGGTGTCCAGGTGCTGTCCCCAGCTGCCAGGTGCTTCGCTTGGTGAATAGGTTAAATGCAGAGATACAATTTTGTGCTGTTCACTCTGTGTGCTGTGGTGTGTTCACATATGACAGAATGGTCACTTTCTTTCTTTCACTTTCTTTCCAGTCAAACCCTGTGTTTACTCCCCTGTCCAGTCCTCCCAGTCTGTTCTTTCCTGTGTACGCTCCCAGGGTTCAGCCCCTGTTCAGTCCTATCAGCAGTCCCTTCTGTGCTGCTGGTCCTGTTATCACTATTTCCTGTCTGTCTTTGCCTTCTTCTTGGCTCCTTGCTGGTCCAGTGTCTCAGCATTTGTTCTGTGTTTTGTCTGGCCCCTTGTCTTGTCTTGTCTTGATTTCAATGGTTTACTCAGTCTTTTTCCATCTCTTTCCATCTCTGTCTCTTCCAACTCTTCGCCAGCTCCTGAGGCACTAGTTCAATTTTATATTAACTTCATGTATTCATACCCCAGTCAGTGTGTTTGGTTGGTCAACCATGGCTCTTTCTGTGAAATCCTGTATCAGTATTAAGCTCTGTGTTTCCCCTGGTTGTGTTTTCTAGTGTTAAATGTCATGATTTATATTTTATGTGGGTTGTTATGTGTAAATAAACATTCATCATGTACACCTTGATTCCTCCATACCACTGTCCTAATAAAATGATATCTTCTGATCTATGGTGATATATTTTGATATACTACGTATGGATTGTTCAGAATTTGCATTGTCCACAGCATTTCTCTACTTGTTTAATTGAGAAATGAAATGAGCAAAGAATAATTAATATCAAATTGAGGTACAACAAAGGCGTGCATTTGCTTCAGCAAGGGCCAAGTAAACAGTATGTTCTCGCATATTTAACTATTATTTTTGATTGACAGAGCTGAATAATATATCACTATGCACCTCCCCTGAGTTCTCTCCATGCAGCTTCAGGCGACCTCTTGTTAGAATGTGTTTAATTAGGCCTGCTAGTAAACCAAACTAATGGGAAATCATATGTACACTCAGCCCAATCTTTTCTCCAATTTCCTAACAAATTAACAGGCTTTATAGCCCTGGCTTTTTTAAAAATGTAATTTTACAGACCTTAACCGTTGCACACCTTAACATTACCAAATCCCATCAACAGATCTGACTGTAATTACAGTAATCCCCCAGTTTTATGCGGATCTGGAGTCATGGATTCAATGACACAATAACGCAGAACTGCAAATATCCTCATCTTTTTTTTTTTTTGAGAACCGAACTGTAGCCCAGTGGTGGCAGTAATTCAGTGAAAAGTTGTAAACCACCATTAAAAAAAGAAGTAGCAGAAGAATAAGAAAAAAAAAAAGCGTGTCTGCTCTGTGCCTCATTCTCAAGTTACTCAGTTTATTTACTATTAGTAAGCTGTGCCGTGTCTAAACATGTGGGTAGAGAGAGTTATTTCAATGTTTCTTTTCTGTACGAGTCTGCACGCTGCTAATGCTAACCGCTAATGCTAACAGTGTTTCTCTCACTCCCTCTCACACACCCATTCACTCACTCACTCTCTCTTTCTCACACACACACACACACACACACACACAAATAAACCAACTTGTTCTTTTGTGTATGAGTATTTGCATGCTGTTAATGCTAACCATTAATGCTAACCGCTAACGTTTTTTTAAGCAATAAAGTTTTCTAATTATTATTATTTATTTACCTTTACATTTTCTTTGTGGGTAATGGATTAAACTGAGTTTTAAATAAAAAATAAAGTGTTCTGGGAGCATATTTGGGGGCATATTTAGGGTTTACACTATAAAAATTTAGTTTTTAAACAAAACACAACGCGTTTTTTCAATATATGTGGGTGCTCTTGGAACGTAACCACGTGAAAAGCAGGGATTACTGTACCCCTTATTACCTCTTATGCATTCTGTGCCTCTGTTTAGCAAACAAAACATGAATGAGGGCAAAGCTCAAGGAAGTTAAAAGAAAATCAAAGGCCATTTTATATCTAGATCTTTCACTGATGTTTCTCAGAGCTGAGATAATAAAAATATCAAAGAATCTCTTTTAATGTCCCACTGTGTGCTGATACCATTAGAGTTATAGCATTGCACCATTCTCTAACTCTGCAAAATACAACTGAATTAACTAAATGGGATAAATAAATTTAAAATAAGATAAAATGATGAATAAATTGAGTAAATTCTAATATATATGGGGGGAATTTTTGGGACCTGCACTCAGCTTCTCACCTGTTTCACTCGCTGGGTGGATAAGTGAGGGGATGATCTAATGATTTTTAAAGGGGAGGGGGGCACATTTCTTTACCTATTTTAAAGGTTTTGGTGCCCATGCAAAGAAGGCATCTCAAGCCATCCACCTGTATCCTACTACTGCTGGTTTGAAGGGACTAGAGAACCATGGCAGTTGGAACAAAATCCTAGGGAGGACTCTTTGGACTTGGATTACCCACCTCTGCACATTTCACATGCAAAGACAATCAGTATTTCTTGGCAGAGTTTGAGATACCATAGAAACAATTGATTTGTGTATTTCACTTTCAGCCTCCAGGTGATGGCAGGTTTTGGAATGGCTCTCAGGCTCTTTTCTATTGCTCCGTTCAGGATTACAACCGAGTACCGCACAATGCATCACACGGCTCTGTATTGAGACAACAGATCAATACCCATTTCATGAGGAGCCAGAGTTGAACTTTTGGATTTATCCACTGTTTTCCTGCTTTTGTGGCTATAGAAATGGATTAGTGGTCAAATGGTGGGTGTCTAAAGAGATGGAGCTGCTGATTTGCTGCTTCGTAATGCAGGATGGAAAATGTCATTCCTGAAGAATGGGTGTCTATCACTACTTGCTTGACAGTCAGCTGCAGGGGCTCTCTACACTATGCACATTTTCCACCACATCTGATTCAGCTCATTAGTTAGATATCAAGCTCCTCCATATGTTGTTCTGGCTCCTCCATATGTTGCTAGGCTTTGTTCACAGTGCAGCGCAAATTAGGTTTACATCTGAATTCAGACTTTTAGACTTTAGCATTCAGACTTCACATGACGAATCTGATCAGACTGTAGTCACGTTTGCTTTTATATTTGCATTGATTTACACAGTAAGAATGCCCTTGTGAGTGACTGGCAGGCACTGGGCAGGCATCATATTTATGAGCCTAGTGTCACATTTATGAATCTAGTATTGTTAGTGAGTACCACTCCTTAATGAACATAGTTAGCACTTTTTGGAACATAAACAAAATGCAAAATTTGTGCAGTATGACCTGGTGAGCTGGTAGCTTAAGGGTCAATAGATTCTACTACAACAATGTAACATTTGAAATTTGAAACCAAATATAAACGTGGCTTGAATCCCACTGAAATATGCAAAATTAGTTCTTGTAAAGTAGCTATTTGTAAAGTATTTTTAATTTATGATGGTTAATACCTATTGTCACATTTCATTTGTATTTTCCCTGATTCTGATGATTTAGGGGAATATATGGCTTGTGTTAACTCCACAGCCCTAATAAGCATAATAAGATATCTACTATTGGCAGCTGGTGGTCTAGTGGTTAGGACATTCACCCTGCGATCAGGAAGTCATGGGTTTTAATTCCAAGACTGCTAGTGGCACCGTCCCCACAAACTGCGAGATACCGTCCCCACAAACTGCTCCCTGGGCGCTGTGTTCCTGGCTGCTCACTGCTTCACATTGGGAATTTTTAAATATGGAGGAAGAACTTTGTTGTGTGTTCATGTATGACAGAATGGTCACTATCAAAATGTGACTGTTGTTTTTGTTCTGGGTTAATGAACAATGTTACATTTTGATTGTAATAAGTCTCAAACTTTGAAAAATGTCAAACATTTTGACAGGAGAGCTCTAGAATTCTGGTGGTGTCTAAAGGTGTCTAAAGAGGCTTTTGCTATCCAGACTGCAGAACATCTGCCTGGCTCAAGTCATATAAGGCAAAATATTATTCATCCTATATGACCCATTTAACATTAATAACTCATTACCTTGTTAACCCAAATATGACTCAAACAGCTAATTTAACTTTTCACTTTAAACTTTTTAATGTGTGCATATCATACACTTGTTTTGACTATTCAACATTGAAAAGATGTTTGAGAAATTTAGCCTCAGAAATTCATGGAAAAGACAAAAGTGGACAAAGAAGACATTTTTAATGCCACTGAATATTAACTGCTGGTGTTTCTTGTCCAGCTGTATGATCACCTGAGAGCTGTGGGATGAACTGAATATATGCAAGCTATGCACCTTCCAGGACATTACACACTAGTATGAAGAGAGATATGATGTGTGTAGAGATGTGATGTGTGCAGTATGTTACAAATGGGAGCCAGAAGGGAGAGCGACTGTAAACACTGAGGCTGTTTCAAGCTTTTCTGTTCAGATGGCAGGGAAACTGACAGACTGACAGGATCAAATAACAGCAATTATATTTTTATACATATTGTCATTCTGAATGAATGAAACAAAATCAGTCATAAACAATGAGTCAGGATGCATGTCTTTGTTGATGTTCTTTAACTTGGTGACTTAATGGTTGTTTTTCACACTAATAGGTACAAACAGATCTCAAAACAAGAACAGATTGTCTGGAGACAACCATGAGAAAATTATGACTAAATATGGGTTGGAAAGTTAACTTTTTAAACAAACCAGTGTCTTGTGAAGGTAAAGAAAGGGGTGATTGCCTGCTCATTGTGACTTCTGGTGAACCTTCAGCATCACAAAGGAGAAGTAGGTCACCAGAATATTAGGAGACAGGGGCTCTGGGCTAGAGGTGGAGTGAGAGTGAGTGTGATCATTAGGTGCCAGGTGTGTACGTAGCAAGCACCAGTGGGAGAAGGCACCTAATGATTGTGTCCAGCCGTGTGCATGATCACCCCATTTATACTGTGAATCTTCATTTGTGTGCTGGAGGGACAGTGTCTGAACACCCTTTGTTCAGGGCTGAAAACGTATCTCTCTGCTGTAATGTGAGAAAGTCTCTGTCGGAGTCTGTGGTGAGTGTGCTTGTGACTTTTTCCCGAGAGAAGGTCGCGCCCAGGCGGAGATCTCCGAACTACAGAGAGTCAAGGAATAAGGAGGAGAGGAAAGCCTGTAAGAAAGAGGAGTCGGTGTTATGAGTGGCACGTGCGCTGTCTGCTTGTTTCCTTCCTCTCTGTGTTTGTTTGTGTCCCATTTAGGAGTGAACTAATGACTCGATCTCGCACTTGGTGAGACATTCATCAAAGTCTGGAGAAAAGGAATGAGACTGTAAGGACTCTGTGAGAAAGCGAACTGGGTTTCCCCCTTGGAGAGAAAGTCCTCCGGAGAAAGGCGGAGTCTGTCCAGTGACGAAGGAGGTTCAGGGGGGTGAAGGTCCCCCTCGTTTTGGTGAAGCTCCAAAGTTTATGTGCTTTTGTGTTGGACTTGTGTACTTTTTATTTGCAATAAAAACAGCCTCTATGGAACTCTCGCTGCCTGCTGCTGTGTCTCTCTCCCTCAGCCGACATGACACTCATGAACAAACAGTCATTAGTTCATGAATGTAACAGTTAGCTGGTCCCTCCAAGAAACACCAATTAGATAGAGGCATGTTTTACAATTTTGTATTTGTGATGAATACTTTACATGTTGTAAAAATAAACATATCTCACATGAAAAAACATTTCTGTTCTAACTGCGCCTTTATTGGTTCCGACCTTCTGACTTCTTAGTTTGGTTTGAACTGAAACAGCATATCGTTGCTGTCGGGCGGAAACCTCATATGTCCAAAACGGCTATTTTTCAGGAAACTAAAAAAACTATTTTCTAAATAAATGAATACTGTGTCATCAAAATTGGTATAATCTCAAGATATGATTATATAACTGTGTAAGGTTTTAATGCCAATATTTTTGCAAAACCGTTCTTAAATGGATTCATGTGGATTTTGACCGGCAAATATGGAGACAGGAGTTCGAGCCATTATTGATTTTAGCGGCCGCGGTGCGTCTAGACAGAGCCTCTGTGCATTATTGTACATGTATCGAGATCAATTAACAGACTACAACACTTTATTAAAGCCTACAGCTGGTCTAACAGGGTTGATTAGCCTTTGTTCGCTCA
>JBBJLR010000111.1:5635693-5650799 GCA_037577145.1 Brachypetersius gabonensis
ACAGATCCGATCTGTGTCACATATGAGCAAAAAATCGGAATTGGGTCACATTTAACTGACAGTGTAAACGAGGCCATGATGGATTTAGGCAAATAGCATTTAGATTGCTTTATGAATGAACTTCCAAAATTTCATTAAGATTGGCCCTTCACATGGACATGCATTGGCTGCTGAATTTTGATTTGCTGTTTGTGACCTGTGTTGAGTCAAATGGACCTTCAGGAAACGCGAGTAAATATAGCAAGCAGCAGTTCTTGAAATGCTGAAATGTGTCAGTTGTAGCTCAGTCAATGTGGAAGTGATGCAGGGTGGGACTATTTGTGAAGTTATATTAGCTAGTGAAGTGCATTTTGCATTGACATTGGTCACTAGTAGGGCTGCACGGTATTAGGAAAACATGCAATACGCGAAAATGTTGTTGAGTGTTGCGATGGCGATATCACATGTGTTAAGTGAGTAAAAACTTAGCCTTTATAGTGTTAACGTTTTTCTGCTTTGGATTTGCTGGTGATATAAAGTTCAGTCTGTCTTTCGCGATATGTATATTGCCCATGTTGATATCACGATGACCGTAAATTTGCGATATATTGTGCAGCCATAATCACTAGGTGGAACTACTCCACTACGTTGTAATAAGCTAGCATCATGTATCTCCTAGAGCAGGGGTGTCAAACTCCAGTCCTTGGGGGCCGTGGTCCAGCATGCTTGGGTGATTTCCCTGCTCAGAAACACCTGGTTCACCTCGCCAGTTAATTTTCAGGTTTAGTTAATGTGTTTGAGGAGGAGAAACAGAAAATGTTAAAAATGATTGTTGAGCTTTTGCCAATAAAGTGCTTTAGAGGGTGGTAGCACAAAGGGTCGCATCTACCTATGTTCACATCTACCTTATTCCATCTACACATTAGCCATGTGGAACTACAATCATGCCAAGTTTCCTTTGAATTGGTGAAATCTAGTGAAACGCTATGTGAATACAGTACAGTGGCAGTCATAATTACTAATCGTTTTTTCTCTGTGGCAGATTTGCAGCTTGTTTATTGCCCACCTGCCTGTCTTGAGCTTATAACTTTCCAAACACAAGCCCACCACCTTGTTTACCCTTTTGCAAAACCCACTGGTGAGCTTGCCTTGAACAGACCTCTGCTTAAAACGAGCACAAAAATGTGCTATTAGCGCATTATGCCGTGGCTTTTCATTTTTGCAAAAAAATGCTAATAACACATTTTATATTTAATCAAAATTGCCAGAGCCTTTATAGTTTGTCAAAGCATACAGACCATCCGTCCATTTCCTGCAGTCTGCAGCTGTAAGCTCAAAGCTTTTTGACAAATACTGACCTCAGCCTCAATTAGCTGGCCACCAGTGCTCAGTCACCAGGCTGTTGTCAACTCTCCAGCTCATTTTACTAACATTGTTTCCATGACAGCTTTGGGCAAGCAGACAGAAATACTGAAGTTTGATTATGAAGTGGGTGGCATTCAATTAATCTCTTGAAATATGACACAGTTATTTTTGACAGTCACATAAGCACAGAGTAAATCCTGGCTCTTGTTCTCAACCTGTCTGGCTGAGACAGCTTGGTTTCCTGGACATCCAACTGAGCTGACAAGAGAAAGAAGACCTTGAAATAAACTAAATATTTGTAACAACACACACAATTGGCTGCCAATTTAAAGTGCAGGAGGTACTCGTGAGATTTAGCTTCAGGTGTCTTAGCGGGGAAATGCATACAAAGGAAGCGCTTAGTGCAGTGCAGCTGCACTGATAAACCGCAGAACAGAAAAAGCCCCAGAACAAAGCATGAGATACAGTGCTGCTTCAGCCAAACAGCAAAACAAAACTGTTTTAGAAGACTCGTTGAAACCCACCATGGTGTAGAAGAGGGAAGCCCAGGACATATCAGGTTCACCTACATAGGTAAGCTTGGTCAGTGTTTGTTACGCTGATGGACTGCCATGTGAACTACTTTGGTCTACTGTTTGAGGGGAACACAAACAAACAAATGCCACCCTTGTCAGTAGGCATGGTGGAGAACAGACACTAGAATCCAGGTCAGACTAAGTATAAGTAGGGAGAGATGGAAATATAGAACAGTCATATATAATCAGGTGAGAAGGAGAAATCAGAATTGGAGGCCAAGTGGGGGAGAGGGAAATACCAACTTCAGTACTCAGACAATTAGGGGTGTGGGCCATGAGGTATGGCCACTACAGTACCCCCAGAGTAGCGCTGCCACACGGAGGGGGTGAGGGTACAAACTGAGAAAAGGGTGATCCTGGACATCATGTACTCCAGCAGACATCCAGCAGGTGCCAATAGGAGGGGGGCCTTGGGGCTGAGGAGCAGGGCATTCCAGTCATGCCATAAGAAGCTCAGTAATGAGCTCTTGACTTAAGATATCCTGGGCTGGGATCACTGTCGCCTTGAGTCCTGGAGCCAGCACTCGCAATACACTGGGGTGCCATCTGATTCCCCATCCTCTGAGAGGGCCAGCTCATTCAAACCCCTGTCCAAAGCTCCCCAGACCACCATCCTCAAAAGGGAGACACAGCATGAATGCACATGTTGGAGTGCAGCTGTAACTTTACAGAAACTGGGTTAACAATGGTCTCAAGTAAAACGACCAAATAATTTAGTTAGTTTGAAGCTGAGAAAGCTTTCTTTATATCCTAGGTTGACAACCACACACAGTAACCAGTTGATAAGTAGGTGACTCCCTCCTGTGCTGGTCTATCTGTTTAAAACCAAATAACTGCTTGGCTGATGGCAGTATGTGCCTAATCGCACACCATGCAGAACCATGAATCCACCTTGGGTGTGTCAGCAGGAGCAGGAGCAGGAGCTGCTGCCCAAGGACCCACACAAAGGGCATTAGAAAAAAACGTGACCAAGGGGTCTTGGCTCCAGGCACTAGATCAATAATATAGTCCAATGGCTAGTGTGGACAGAGACTGATTGCCCTGGTGGGATTAAAAACCCCAGCCAGCTCTGAATATTCTGAAGGGATGTTTACAATGATATGGGCTTTTCATAGATGTAGCAGAGAGGGAATGGACTAACTGGTATAAGAAGACCATGATCTAATTTTGCGTGGATGTCAAGGGGTTGTGTAGCCATAGCCAAGGTAAATCTTAAATCAATTGATGTTGGCATGTACTGTACCATATTGTTCGTGCAAAAAGGCAGAATGTCTTTAACTGACAGAGACATTATTACTCCTCCATTTTGGAAAAGTGAAAGGAGAACAGAGAATTTCACCACTTCATTCATGAACTGATGCTTTTTATAATTTATTTATTTTTTTTACCTGTCGTGTCTGGCGTCTTAGAAAACAGATTATGAAGCTGGGTGCCTTGGTGTGCCAGACACCTTTGCTTTGCCAAGCGGGGCTTGAAAGTGTATGCCCCTCTTGTAATCTGAATTTTTTATTTATTTTAATTATTTGATTTAAATTAAGCCAAATCAGAACAGAAAATACAGTGTGGAGGAGGAAAGGAAGAAAGAGAGAGAAAAGAAGAAAAAAAAAGGAAGGAAGAAGTCGAGGAGGTTTAAGGTCCAGGTGAAGACTGCTGTCGCTGGCTAATCCCTCCAAAGTCTGTATCTGCAAAACAAGAACCAGCCACACAAACACAGAACAAATACAAAGCCACTGCAACACAAACATCATACACTCGTACTGTCAGTGATGTAATGGCACACAGAAACCTGGATGTCTCTGTCTGTACCTGAACGTGTGAGTGTCTGTGTTAGTGGTTGTGTATAAGTGTATGTGTGTCAAAATGTGCCTCTGATTGTTCTAAGTATGTCAAGGTTTGTACATGTGTTTATTTGTAAGTGTGCATATATGGGTGTGTATGCGCGCGTGTAGGTGTGTTCCTTTGTGTGCGCATGTGTGAGTGAGTGAGTGAATTAGTGAGTGTATGAGTAAGTGGGTGGATAATGGAGTGAGTGGGTGAGTGGGTGCGTGAGTGAGTGGGTGGGTGAGTGAGTGGGTAGGTGGGTGGGTGAGTGAGTGGGTGAGTGAGAGAGTGGGTGGGTGTGTGAGTGAGTGGGTGGGTGAGAGAGTGGGTGGGTGTGTGAGTGAGTGGGTGGGTGGGTGGGTGGGTGAGTGAGTGGGTGGGTGGGTGGGTGGGTGGGTGAGTGAGTGGGTGAGTGAGAGAGTGGGTGGGTGTGTGAGTGGGTGGGTGTGTGAGTGGATGAATGAGTGAGTGAATAAGTGATTGCATGAGTGAGTGAGTGGGTAGATGAGTTGACACCCCCATGCCTGCCCACTGATGTCTGACCAAATCATTTCCATTTACAAAGACAAGTCTCTTCTTTGGGTGCAGCTACCTTGAATCTTTTGCACTATTTAATTTACAATTACAGCCTGGGGCACTTGTGTTTCTCTGCATAATTTGTTAGCCCCCTTTACCTTATTCATCAAGGATCAGGACCACTATTAAGCAAATAGTGACACGGTGTGTGTGTGTGTGTGTGGTAAAGAGGCCTAAACATGAAACGGAGAAACAGATGGCCTAGGAAAATCACTTTCATGTTTACGTTCAGTGCAGTATTGCCACATAACTGTAATGCAGTAGATTTCTGTGCAGCTGCAGGAACTGCTAAATAAGATTTGCATATCTCAGAGGCATTGAAAAGACACATGTTGACAGAGAAGCCCTTTTCTGTGTAGTGCATGCATTTGTGTTGAAATTGCAGTACATCACTGTAGCGGTAATGCAGTAATGTGTCAGTGTGATATTTGTTTTGGCACTCATCGTTTCCTATGTGCATTAAGAGACACATACTAGATGCTCTGTTTGAAGCTGAGCATTTGTTGAAGTGTGCATGAGCATTGTATTTCATCTCTTTTCTGAAGCAGGGCCGGTGAGCTGTGTGTGTTTTGCTGCTTTTCTTTTTTCACTGCACTGAACTCATCTCATTTTTTGGGCCAGTGCACTCAATTATTCCTCCTTCTCTGTCTTACCAGGGAGAAAATTCATGCTCCTCATGTAATGGCGCTCATTTGTGGATGATTGGTTAGTCATGACTGCCATGTGGAAAAGTTGGGTTCCCTGGAGCATCAGGCCTAATGACAATGACACTCTCCTGGGGAATATCAGCTATTAAATGTGCTTATGATGTTATTAGCATTACTGTAGCGACCGCCAATTTGAGTACATACACTGCCGTGGGACATGAGGATCAGACTAATGCTCCAAAACCTTCACAGTGGAAAGCTATTACACACAAATACCACAACTAACTGGGAATAATTATGGTCGAGGTTTCTATCATTTGGAAGACTATAAAATATGAGTAACCTTGCCATGTTTAGAAAACATCTTCACCATCAAAGTGATAATCCCCCGTCTACATCTTGGCATGTTCTGGCATGCGAGGTATGTGCGGTTCTGTCAGCCCTTGTGTGTGATTACCTTATCTATTTACCTCTTGTTCCTGGGTCTTGTGATCAGAGCTCGTGCCAGGATAAGTGTTTGTCTTCTGTGATTGGTCCTTGTGTTTATGTGTGTCTGTTAAAGGTCCCAGCCAGTCCAGAAACGGCGTGCGGGCACCGACATAATACCTCTTGTGTTCAGTCATGCATGCAAATGCCTCGTCTGTAGAATGCCATCCGTAACAGTCAGTTAGTGCTTGACTTGGTGTGTGTGTAATAATAATAAGTTACATTTATATATAGCGCCTTTCACAAACCCAAGGTCGCTTTCCTTAGCAAGGGGAAAAAAAACACGTAAATCCATATTACATAGTCATGGTGGAAGGAACATATTAATTGCAAAGAAAGGTCTTGAGATTGCGTTTGAAAGATGAGATGGAGCAGCAGTCACAGAGTCTTTGGGGAGGAGAATTCCAAAGTTTGGGAGCCATGACACTGAATGACCTACCACCAAGAGTGGAGAGTCTAGTGCATGGAACAAGAAGAATATTAGTGACAGAAGATCTGAGAGAGCGAGAGGAAGAGTCAGAAGTGAGGAGTTGAGTAAGGTAAGGAGGAGCAAGGCTGTAGAGAGCTTTGAAGGTGAGGAGTAAAACTTTAAACTGAATTCAAGCCTGAATTGGTAGCCAGTGTAAAAGTTTAGGACTGATGTGGGCGGAGTGTTTAGTGTGCATAAGGACTGTACTGTAACCTTTGAACAAGGAGTTGCAATAGTCAATGCGAGACATAATGAAGGCATGGGCTAGACTAAGAGCATCACTACTAGTCAAGAATGGGTGTAAGCAAGCAATATTACGGAGGAGATAAAAGCAGTTTTTGAGATGGACTTGATGTGCGACTCAAAATTAAGAGAAGAGTCAAAGAGTACACCAAGATTTCTGACAACTGGAGCGGGCTTTACCAGCACACCATAAATACTGACCAAAAGGTCCCCAGAATGAGATAATTAGCCCACTAATAATACTTCAGTTTTGTCTGTATTTAGCTGCAGAAATTTGTCCTGCATCCAGAGCTTTAAGTCAGTGATGCAAGCTGTTAGAGAGTTGCGTGGAGAGAAAGAGGGGGAGTGTGTACTACCGTATAACTGCATATTGTCAGTGCAAGGGTGAAAGTTGAGACCATGGCTACGTATAATCTGGCCACGGGGCATGATGTAGACAAGGAAGAGAAGGGGTCCAAGGACTGATCCCTGAGGGACCCCTGATATGACAGGAGAGATGGAAGGTTTATATGGAACCATTGGGATAAATTGTTATCTATTTATAAGACAAGACCTAAACCACTGAAGGGCAATGTATGTGATGCTATAGATAAAAGACAGATAAGTACTTTGTGATTTACAGTGTCAAATCCAGCACTTAAATCAAGGAGGAGAAGAATATTGAGTAACAAAAAGGTCTGCTGACAGGAGGAGATCATTAACAACATGCAAAAGAGCTGCTTCAGGGCTGTGCTGAAGGCCTGAAGTTGAGTTGCTACTACTTTGAGATGTGCCTGTAACTGGACAGAAATGTGGGATCTAGGTTGCTTTTTTTAAGAATAGGTGTGACTGCTGCAATTTTAAGGGCAGTAGGGACAGAGTCCAAGGATACACAAGAATTAATTATGAACACAATAAGATCACTAATTACTGATGTACATGCTTTAAGTAAAGGGGTGGGGGCGGAGTCAAGTTGACAGGAGCAGGGGTTAGACTGAGCAATAAGTTCAGAAACAGTAGGGGAATCAACAGGTGTAAAACTGCTCAGTGCTGAAGCCAAAGAACTAGAATTTACAGCAGGAGAGACAAGAGAGCTAGAAGTAAAACTAAGACAAATTTGGCTAATTTTATTTTCAATGAAGGATTATTTGGTGTCAATATTTATGTTAAAGTCACCAAGTACAATCACGGATAAGCAGAGGGAGGATGTTATTGTTAGGAGTTCGTTAAATTCAGACAGAAAATTAGCAGCCATTTTGGGAGGGAGATAAAATAACAGCAGCAGCAATGGTGGGGAAGAAACAACCTTTAAAGAAATGTATTTAAAGGAGTATACATCAAATAGTGAAAGTTCTTTGATTGTTAAATCAGATCTGTAAACCACAGCCAAGCCACGACCTCTTCCTACGTGTCTGGCTTTGGAGAAATAGTTGTATCCAGGAGGAGTCACCAAGTTCAAATGAAAACTGTCCCTAAGGCTTGTATAGGGACCAGAGGATCTGTGCTGAATGGATCCCTTCTGTGAGCCTCATAGAAAAAGGAGTCTTTACATGTTTTATTCTTCCAAGCTCTGCATGCTCTAGTGACTGTCTCCCTGTTAGTTTCTCATTAAAGTCTGTTTACGTTCTGCTAACTCCTGCATTTGTGTCCTCCCGCCCCGAGCCGACATGACAATCTGCACTTCTCACAGAATTGTTCTACTTATTTCGATGAGCTGAGTAAGGAGTGATGCAAATAGAATGACTTTTTAAAAAAACTGCCAGATATAACTGTGGATTCTTGACGCTTATTAAACTACTTAATCTCTGCACAACGTGTCTAAATTCTAACCTTAACTGAAACTGATTTCCATGAGAACTAGCATTAGCCCACCATGAGCCCAGAATTCTTCTGTGAATTTGAGAGTCTCCCTGTATCTCCAGTCACTGTTAACTTTAAGAGCTTCACCCACTTTACAGTGGTGCTAGCAAGTTTGCAAACCAGTCTTACCAGTCCAATAAATGTCAGCATTACCTGAAATATGATCAGATCTTCATCACTGCTTCAGAAATAGATCATGAAACAAACATCACACACCATGACATTTTCACACACTTTCTCATTGATTCAATGGACAAATGTATCCAAACATAAAAGTATATGAACTCTTCTATAGTAGTTTGGTGTTGGGAATAATTATGGTCATGGGGATGACAATTGGATGACAATAAAATGTGACTATTTATAAAACATCTTTACTATCAAAGTCTGATCTGTGAGCACACACCAGACCTCAGTCAAAAAAGATGCCTGAGGATCTCAGAAACAGAGTTGCCAGTGCTCACCTGACTGGAAGAGATACAAAAAGTTTTTAATGCACACTATTCACACTATTGTTAACCTCCCCAGGAGTGGTTGTCCATGAGAAATCACCAAGAGCAAGGTGCATCATATTCTGGGAGATCACAGAAAACCCCAAGGGTAACAGCTATGAGTCTACAGGCCTCTTTTTCTCTGACTAGTGTCAGTGTTCATGAGTCCACCATCGGGCAAATACTCAGCTAGAATAATGGAATATGGAATAATAGCAGAGAGGAAGCCATGACTCTCCATGAGAAATAAAACTAAGAGAATGTTTTGTGCACAGATAAGCCAAAAACAGAACTTTTGGGGTGAAAGGTTCCCTCTGGTTCATAGTGGGTTTACTTTACTAGGAGTTTATTTGCAGACTTCAGAGCATTTGTGCTGAGTGAGTGAAAGCCACTAAGCAGGGCTTGAGACTAAAATCGCCACACATGCACTTCACAGAAAGCCCCTAAGATTTACTTTCTAATGGACACATTTAATATTATTTTGTTTATTTCTCACAGCTTGTAAAACAAAAGCCATGCTTTATATTGAGTTAATTACACTGTGATTATGAAGTGCTGCCTGATCGTATTAATTAGGTAAGTGTCCTCTTGAGGTTCTAATTACACACACAAACATTTTAACAAGGTCTTATTGCAGTAATCTAGCATCATTACATTGTGTGCATTTATTATAAAATGATATGGCTGAGTTGTGAGTCTCATTATTTCCTCAGCTGTTACTATATTTCACATTTTAGTCTACAGTAGCGCCACCAATTAGCCAACACACGATGCATTATGTGACAAAAGCTGAATACATATAAGTGGGGATACATTTTTGTGGAAATTACAATTACTGTTCCATATGTGTTATTGTTTCTGTCAGAGTAAAGCCTTGAATCTCCAGAAAGTCTAAAAATCTTTTATCTTTTTGTTTAAGGTAATGTAACATTTTTATTTCTTTTTGCGGGGGCTTTATTAGGTCATTGTGGTTTTGTTCTGACAATGTTATGTAAGTACCTAGACTGCTTTGTTGTTCCAAATATCTCTCACCCTGCAGCTTTAGAGTCACACTAAAAGGATCCTAAAAAGGAAGAGCCTCACATACTTTGGTTGCTATGCTGATAGGAGTTGAATGTGCTACAAAGCTACAAATCTGAGTTTTACAGGAAACTATGAAACTATAGAAAGTTTCTGGATCTCTTATTGAGCCACTTTTGCTCCTACTTGAGTTAATATTTAATGACAAAAACATTCAAGGATGGCTTTATAGTACTTTTCATACTTCTTAAAGCCAGGACATACATTTAAACTACAGGAGCATCTTGTGAAAGACTGTGTATGACTTAGAACATGGTCTTCAAGCAGCTTGCGATGTGTCCTTTAGCAGAAAGTCATAAAAATCTTATTAAAACATACATCTGTGACCATGGAAAAACTTGGTGAGGACAGAGTTGGTTTGCTGATGGTTTTTGCATTAAGGTTTCAATCGATATGTGTCTGAGGAGAAAAAGTATTTGGGCTATTTATTCATTTATAAACACCCTCCAGAATGACTGGCATCCTAGCTAAAGGTAAGCAAAAAAAGAAAGGTCTTGGATATTTATCATCTTACATTTAAATGGTTCCTCTAAAAATCTATATAACAAATTAATTATTTTCTCAGAAACAACTTCTACTTCATTTGAAAAAATCCACACCTTTTTTTTTTTTACATTTTACACATACAAACAGGTAAAAAAGGTAAAAAAAAAAAAACCCCACAAACTTGGCAGGGGCAGACCGGGACAAACATCCGTATACAGGCAAGGCAAGGAGTATCAGACACAAGGCGCTAAAAGTCCAAGTACAAAGAGTGGTCAAAAATCAGAAAGTAAGAAGCATAGCAAAGAACATTTAGTGCACCAGGAAATAGGCAATATTTAATGAAGTCTTGATTCAATGACCAGTCTTTGTAAAGCGGCAATGTAACTTAGAGCTCAGACATCACAGAGCCCCCCTCCTCAGGATCTGTGGATCTATCGGGGTGGTGGGACCATTCCTTTCCCAACCAACCAGATTCTGCAGAATGCTTCTTCATCTCCAGGAGTTCAGCATCACCATCCACTGGTATGTGGGCGTACCCTCCACCATCAAAATCATCTCCCTCCTATGTAGGGGAGCATAAAAAAGGTATAAGCATGGAGAGATGGAAATCATAAGCTGATAAGTGAGTATACACTGAAAGTATGACATGTAGTGGAATGAATTATGTGTAAATTTGACCCATAAAATTTGGCCCACTTGTGTTGTTCTTGACTAGAAAAAAAATGAAGCATTCAACCACGGTCTATTTTTGTCTATTAACCCACATGGTCAGGCCTTTGTATTCTGAAGAAACATCATTTTTACCAGAGGGAGTATTATTAGGAGGTGTATTTCTGCCATTAGCTTCCTTGATCTGGTGTATTATTTCCCAGGTGATTGGTGCTATGCTATATTCAGCAGCAATAATATCCTGCACATGAATCATGGACAAAGCATCAGCTTTCCCATTCTTAGAACCTGGTTAATAGGAAAGAGTGAAACAGAACTGAATCCAAAAAAATCACATCATGTTTGCCTGTGATTTAAATCTTCTGGCTTCTCTGAGATATTCAAGATCCTCGCGGTCTGTTAAAATCAAAAATGGATATTTGACCATAGGCTTCATTAGGTCTATTTAAAATGATAAAATGATCCCAAGCCCCCCTATAAATATACTAGTATAGCAGGCGGGCATTAGGACCCAGGCGGAAGCTACATGTCACTACTTGTTAACAAGTAGCAACCAGAGCCTGTTTATAATGAAATTTCTCTGGTAGCAACGTTTATACTAGTGATGGGCACGGCAGCTTATCAGATGTACTGAATCACTAGAATCAGTTCACTAAAAAGATTTTTTAAAAAGATTTGTTCACCGAATTACAGAATTATTTGGCGGGAGAAGCCTGCAACTCCGACTTCCTGAACTGATACACGGCTGAACGGTTCAGGTTTCAGTTCAGTTCATGGCTTCCAGGACCAGGACAGTGTAGTGGCTGTGTTGCTTTGACAAACACGTTTGTAAAAATAAACTTAAGTGTCCTGTCCTATCATATGCTAGTTAACTGGTCTACTTAACAAATGGGGCTCAGTGATTGATCTTTTCACTGAACGTTTACCCCACAGTACATTCAGTGAAGGATTCACACTGAACATGTAGCGTTCCTTTACAAATAGTCACAATAAGATTCATGTATTTTTATATTATAACTGTGGGTTTTATACACTACTTGTTACATGCTGTGTCCTACTGAGTTAGTTGTTGCCGTGGCAATTTAGCAGAGTTATAAAAAATTAGGTTAGTATTCTCCGAGGTGCCTAGTGCTGGTGAGTCTAAATCTGTTAAAACAACAGAGAACAACGGTCGCAATAAAAGTGTTTAGTTCAATGACTGATTCATTCATTCAGGCGTCAGCAAGGATGGTCTCCCTCCCTGCCTCCCTCTCTGTCTCCCTGCCTTCCTTTTGATTTTATGAGAGTGCTGCTCCAACCAAAGTGCAACTCTACTATAAAAGGGAGTTGCAGGTTGGTGTGCACCAAAACTAGAGCAAAACATATATGATTTTTTCAGTCTCTTGATACCTTGTTGGGCTTTTGTGGTCCATTGTAGTTTGCAGGGGGCACCCTTTAGCTGAGTTATGATTGGGGCTACTATGGAACTGAACCTTTGAATAAACCAGTGGAAAGGGCAATTCATGGAGAGCTTTGAACTTTCTCATTGATTATGTACCCCAGAAAGTCAATGATTCAGCTCCGGGTAAATTAATAAATGATCTACTGTATATAGAGCATCGCGCACCTGCCCAGATGTCATTGAAAAAGTCTTGGCGCACTGAGGGGGCCTAACCCCTAGTGGTTATGAAGTCCATTTTTCACTCATATACCAGGACCAATTCTAATCAGGAATGCATTCCTGGGTATAATTTAGTGAAACTCCTACTGCCCTGAACATTATCAATGTTAAAGGGTATTAGTGGCAAGGGGAACAGGAATGTTGTTTAGTGTACAATAATATTGCATGGACATAGTCCTCCTTCTTTCTTTTTTAACAATGATGAAACTAGTAGCAGCTGATGATGAAGGCTGAATATATAGTAGCTTATAGTCAATTAAGGTCCAATCAATGTGTGTAGACATGCCCCTTCAGTAGAGTAGTGCCAGGAATACATTCAATGGTACAATCACTGGCTCAGTGAGGAAGCAGTTTCTGAGTTTGGACAGCGGAAAAGACTTCTTGATGGTCTGCATGTTCAGTGGGACTGTCTACAGTTTGGTTAATGGACATTCAAAGGTCATGGCTTGGGCAGGAATATTTATACAGTGATCAAAAGATTCAGTTCCCCATTCCTATATCTCTCCTGTGGCCTAATTTATATGAGGCTTATGGAGATGTAATCAGAGGTGTCCTAAAATAAGGCATGGGCAGATACACTATGTCCACTGGGGAGGGGCAGGGGCAGATGATGAATCAAACTTGTCAAAGGAGTTATTCAGTTCATTTGCCCACTTCATGTCCCCCACAGGCAGAGAGTTCTGTTCCTTGTGGTCTGAGATGGTTCTAAGGCCTCTCCAGACTCCCCTGATGTTGTACTATGACTCCATCCTCTGCCTGTAGCTGTCTTTCTCATCCCCAATAAGTCTTTTCAGCTATCTCTGCATCCCTCCTTGTTTCTTTTTGGATGTATGATTGTTTCTGCCTGAGAGTGGCCTTTATTTCAAGAGTAATCCAGGGTTCATAGTTTGGAAAACACTGGTCTTTATTCAGTACTTAAGACAGTCAGTGCCCTCTCCATGGTCACCACACAGCACTTTCCATACAGCAGAGTCAAAACAATCCCTTGATTCCTCTCTGTCTCATTTTAACTTCTTTTCACTATGCAGGTGAGCGTTGGCTTCCTGTGTACTAGAAGTTTATCAACAGGGGAAGGTTGCACCAGGTTATGATCAGATCTTCCCAGGGGAGGGAGAGGTGGTGGTATGTATGCCTCCTTAGTGTTGGCATACTGTAAGTCCAAAGGTTTCCTGTCTCTGGTGGGACATGTACAGTGAGGAACATAAGTATTTGAACACCCTGTGATTTTGCAAGTTCTCCTAGTTAGAAATCCCAGTTAGAGGTCTGGAATTCACATTGAATTGAGGTGCATTCCCACTGTAAAAGACAGAATGTGAAGAAAAAAAAAATCAGGAAATCACATTGTGTCATGTCGTCACCTCAGGGAAGAATACAGCAGCACGCACTTGAACTTCTGGCAGGGTATTTATTTTACTTCACAACACAATTAAACTCAAAATGACTTTGGGTCAGCCTCCTGGAGACTCGTCTCTGCAGAAGACCCCTCAGTCACTGTTTTGACTGCACGCCCCTCTCTCACACTCTCCGTGGACCACTCCAGGTCCTAATCCAGTCCAGGTCTTGTTTCCCACTCCTTCTCAGTCCTGAAATACACAAACTGAGGGAAAGGGAGCAGGGAAGTGTAGGAGAACCCCTGCAGTGGGGAAGAGACTCTTCTCGTTCCGACTCCCTTGAGTCCAGCTCACCACTGTGAGAACCAAGTCGCTCTCTCTCTCGCTCCTTGGCAACTCCGGCCCGCGAGCCCACCATTTTTACAGTCTGTCTCTCACAGTGGGAATGCAACTACAATGTGAATTTCAGACCCCCTGAATTTCGTCCTCAGCTCACAGGGAATGTTGGGTCTCTCCCTGTAAAGCACAGCTGTGTCTCGGCGCACTGACAGTTGATCCCATGTGTAAACAATAGAGATGCACATCAGGTCTCCGAACATAGGAGTAAAACAATAACAAATAAAGAAAGCAGTGAAGTGGCCAATATGAACTCCATACTATAGAGAATGATGACAGTATTTAATAAAAAAATTATAACAAGTAGGGAAAAAGGAAAAAAGCTTGACAACGATTGGGAGCTGCTGTAAACAGTTGCCTCTTGCTGGGGTGCCAGAAATGAAATTTCATTTAATGCCATTTATTTATTTTGAGTAATTTTCTTTGTGTTTGTTTATTTATGGAATCTACATTCAATATTTAATGTATGCAATGTTAGAATCCTAGTTGGAATCCAGGAGTCTTTGTAATTTGCTGGTTGTACAGGGGCACATAGAGCATTATGGAGTCACAGCCCAACTGTAGGGGCTGAACAGGCAGCATTTAAACCAACGTATCCTTTCTAAACAAAGGAGTGCCTGCCACTTGAAATAAACAGGAGTGAGTAGGTAGTCCACGCATGTTGATCTACAAATGCTCTCTCTAGAGAGTGAAGATTCCCACCTGGAATCAGCATTCTCACTTACGCGCAGGTATAGAAATAACCAGAGTATTCACGGAGCTGAGCAGATGAATCAGAGCTGGGTGAAGACTCAGAGTGTGAGCAGTAAATATTACCTTACCATGGCCTTTTATACCATGTGTTGTGAGTCATTTCTGGTGCCTGTTGCGCGTCATGGGGCCCCTGATTCTCAGGGCTTCAGGCACAGCTCGTCTGGAGCCTCCGCTGCTCAAAAGAAGAGGGAAACATGCGTCAAGACTCTTCTCAGTCTCGCCCCCCAGTGGTGGAATGAA
>JBBJLR010000111.1:5673793-5683911 GCA_037577145.1 Brachypetersius gabonensis
TAGATGCTCTGACTGCAGTATGTTGGTTAAATAGTTGACTCGGATTTAAGCTGTTTTCCAGGTAAGAAACAGTTGTGCATTTCTTAAGCACTGATGTACGTCGCTCTGGATAAGAGCGTCAGCCAAATACCGTAAATGTAAATGTAAATGTTCTGTTTGTGTATTGATATATCTGTGTGTGTATG
This sequence comes from Brachypetersius gabonensis, assembly GCA_037577145.1. NCBI lineage: Eukaryota > Metazoa > Chordata > Actinopteri > Characiformes > Alestidae > Brachypetersius > Brachypetersius gabonensis. The sequence continues at coordinate 5,673,979 of JBBJLR010000111.1, forward strand.
AGAGAGAAAAAAAAACAGAGTGGGGAGACATTTGACATTTCAGCTGAAGTGGTGTGTGTATAGCTGAGCAGGGGTGTGTGTGTCTCTTGTTGGTTCAGACTGAAGGGAAAAAGGGAATTACCGAGGTTTGACCTCCCTCCATCTCTCTGCTGACCTGTCACCTGCCATAAAACATATAAAAAAATCCTTTTACACTCTCGGTACACATCATGCTGAAAAATAGATGAAGCTCTCGACACGTCGGCACCCTGAAACTCTACGTTTTCTCTGCAGGACTAAGCTGTAGGTCAATGGGTCTTTAGCCTGGTCACTGATGCTGTCTGGATGATGATTGGAGGCACAAGACCTTTCTTCTTTTATAGACACTCCATCTGTGATATGACCTTCTTTCTTACTTACTTAGTGTATCTGGGAAAGACGCAAAAGATTAATAACTAATACTTCATTTAAATGTCTTGATCATTTTTTCTCTCCCAGTCTCCCAGAGTTTCTGTTGATATTGAGAAGTCTGAGCAGTTTTTAGGTGATTCGCAGAGCACACAAATACATTATAGTTAGTCAAACAAATACAGTTTTGGTGAGTTATTCTAGTCCACCAGTTCTTTTAAAACGTTACAGTAAAATGTGTACTTTACTCTCTGAATAAGAATCGAGACTGACTTTTCTTCAGCCCAGGGATTTTTATTCGTTTCTTATTAGTGGAATTCAAGGATTCTACAGGTTGCTGATTCTACCAGGGGTGTAACGATACAGTCAACTCAGGATTCAGTTTAGTAGAATAATCAAGGCTCATGCTTGGATACACTCATAATATGAACAAAGGAAGACTGAAAAAAATCCAGCGTCATAGAATTCTTGTTTATTCCTTTTTTTCGGTGGGTTTTGTAGTGTTTTTCATGCTGATTTCAAATCTGTGTTTAGATTTTCCGGCATGTTACAGTTGCTATAATTACCATATAATAATCATTAGACATGGCATGATACCCCTTTTTATATCTGATACTAAAACCGATATTTTAAATTAGGAGATCTGCCGATATGAAACAAAAAATCGGCACTTTCAAAAAGTGTCTGGATACATTTTGTATACCTTCACACGAATACAAAAATTATAACTGTGATATAATAAGGGCGAAACATTGCACAGAGAACATGGCATAGTAAGATGTCCTCAATGGGGTGCTGTTTGTGATTTTTTCATCATTTAGTGCAATTGCTCTGAATCTAAATGTTACACTTTTACAAACAGAGACTCTAAATATGGGATTTTAATGTAACACTTTTACAAACGGCGAGATTATTGGCCACGCCCCATGATTACAATTGGCTGTTACTTAGCAAGGGACTGGACTGCATGCTGTGATTTGCCTTCACCAACATGGAGGATTTGCCTTAAATTATCTTAAATGTAAATGTTAAATATGAAAAATATATCTCACTCTAAATTTTCCGTGGTGGCATCCGGGCGAGGTTTCCCAATACGTTCGCCAAACTGCTGACATGTTGGCAAGTCTCACACACAACAGAAACTCTTATCACATGATGCATCTTCTCACGTTTGCACGTCGCAAATCACGTTATACATGCTCTAATTATTTTCCGTGATTTTAAACAGATCGAATTACATTATTTATTCCTTCCCAATTTTCGATCCAGTATATTAGGTCAGGATCGGACTGATACGGATACAGAATATCGGATCGGCGCATCTCTAATAATCATTTGCTGAGTGTTTTTGAAGAAACAGTGGTAGCTGACTGACACTGATCATTATATCTATGCCACAGTGTGGCCTGTCTGACTTCACTCTGAAAATACTGAAACAGTTACTTGATTGGTGCCTGCAGTTTAATAAAAATCGCATGCAAGTCTATTGCAAATCTAACAGTACTGAAAGTAGATCTGAAATCAGCATGAAAAACTGGTTTAGAAAAGTGTGTCGTGGTTTCTGATGATTACAATATTTTTTTTGTTGACCTGTGGAATTTATAGTCATCTCAGCTGATTTTGGGGCTCCATAATACAGTAGTAGCATTCATTAACTGCATATTCATATAGTACACCGTGTAATTGTACTTACTTGTGATAAATAAAATTTTTTAGGTTCGTTTGAGTAAAGTGCAGGCCGTTTTATCACAGTAAACTTTTGTCTACCATAATCCTAAGCAAGAGGAAGTCAGATTTATATGTTTTTGAGCAGCCTAAGAAAAGAACAGTGAGTTGAGAGCAGTGAGAACATGAGAACCAGTCTGTTTACAGTGATACAGAAGATGAGTCACTGTTTCTTGATTTAATATAACCATTGCCATTCAGACCAGAAATAATTAGAAATCCATTCCTGAAAGTCATGGCGAGAAACACCACTTCTTTACTGACAATATTTCTTCACTTTGGTGTGTTCCGAGAGTAAAGAAAGAGAGAGAGAATAACAGGCTAATCCTAATGTACAGAACCCCATCAGTGTAACTTTCTAATCAAAATCCACAATTCTGTTCATTTGATTATTGTTGAGGTTGAATGTTGTTTACGCCTAAGCTCTGCTACTATACTGTATACAATGAAACAAGAAAAGGTACAAAAGAAAACAAAACATAGCAATGTACTTCAAAATCCTTTCATAACTTAGTGTACAAATATGAAAATGAAATAAAATGTTCATCCCATTTAATAGTGATCCCCAAACTGCATTGGTTTGGTTTGTTAAGCTGTCGCAACTTCTCGTGATCCGAGTCCCATGGCTGATTCCTTTTTACTGTTAGTGACCCACAACACCCCTCTGCTATCATAGTCTGAATTATAAAACTGGAGGAAAAACAGAGGAAATTTCTTAGGTAATGACTGCAAAGACACACACATATGTGTGTGAATATATGTAAATATACTGTGCTATATACAGAAATGCTGGGTATAAATACCATAGATTGTCACGTGGTTCTGAGGGAAAAGACACAGCAGCAGGCAGCATATTGCTTCTTGAGAGGGTTTATTTATTATCCTCGTTCACAGATCTCAGTCCAGGCTCACAACACATACCCAAAACTCAAGGTGGCGTAGTATCAGAAATATGCGAAGGACCTTCACTCTGAGTAACTACTACTGTTCACACAAAACCTAGGAATCTCCGGAGGACCTTCACTCAGAAGAGACCCTTACTGTTGACACTAAGCACACAGTCCTGGAGCCTCTCAACTCCACATTCTTTACGTGAGACCTGAACAGAATGTTCCACTTCTCATGAGGTTGAGGCAGGTCTCATCACGCTTGTAATGATTACAAAAGGAGAGGGAGAGGAAAATGGGAAGAATACACATGTTAGAGCCAAAAACCGTATTGCTGGTACTTCCAGGCTCATCCTTGTTCCTCTCCTTGATTCCTGTCTGCTTGGAAACGACAGGTCAGTTTCCTCTTCCACAGCCGAGCACACAGCAAACACCAGAGCAATACAGTATCCTCTTCAAAGTTCACAGCAAACAGCAGAGCGATACTGTTCCTGTCAGGGTTCACGTTAACCACCAGAGTAAAAACGTTTCTTCAAAGATCTTGGATAGACTTTACTGCCAGCCCTTTGTTCATGCAAATGGGTGACTACATACTGAATCTCTGGCTTAGCCAGGCTTTCACCACACACACCCAAACTCACAGCCAATCGTAGACAATCACTGACTACTTAGACATTACTAAAGACAGGTGATTAGGTACCTAGCAACCTAGCGTGCTTAACTACAGCTTTTCTACACCTGGGTTGCATCAGCACCTAACGACTACATTCTCCAAACACACTCACCCCATCTCCGTGGCCAGAACTAGTGTCTTCTAAAATTCTGGCGACTATCTTCTCAAAGTACGAGACTGAGGCTCACACGACATCACATAGATAAGTAACACAGTTGAAACCTACACATACAAATGTTAGGAGGGAGTACATTACTGCACTAATATTTAAGTAATAAAAGTTTGACATAAGCAGTGATATTGCACATGAAAGCTATGTCAGGAAAGTGCACGTGTTCACTCAATCACTTGTTCACTACATAGTGTTTGATGAATAGAGGGCTAACTAGTGAGCAAGGGGAAGTGACGTTTAGTTCATTTTGGACACTCGGGACGTTACGTTTTTACTAACTGTTGTTCAAATAGTGTGCTTGATCTTGGCAATTTATCTCTGTCACATAAACATGCGTCTCGTCTCTCGTGTGCCGGAGTGGGGTCTCGTGTGCGGGCTGTGGGACGTGATCTGAGCCGGCAGATGGGATTCCGCGCCAGCCCAAAATGACCTGACCTGCCCAAACTACACATCAGCCCACCGGGCAAATGCCCAGTCAATCAATGTCAATGTTGGGCCAGCGCGGAATACCCTCTGCCAGCCCGGATCGTGTCCCACCCACCCCCGATTTTTTATCCCTGTCCAGCCCTGGACACTACTGTCTTCCGCGGAGAGAGAGAGAAAGAAAGTACAAGTGTGACTGAATCTCCTCCATTTGAAGCCCCACTCCCCTCGCATCTCTCCTCCCTCCGTCTCGCTCCTCTTCTTGACTTTCATGTGATAAAAGTAAAAAGGGCACAGTAAAAGAAACCCACATGCATGATGGTATATGTGTATTCTTGTAGTGTACAGTGTCTGGATGTCAGGCGGCAATTTTGTAGTGCACTAACTAGAGGGTGAAACTGACGATTGAAATTTCAGACACCACTACAAAATGGCTGACACACTACATAGTGCCCTATATAGTGAACGAGTGCGCTTTTCAGACACAGCTGGCCATTTGAATGTGAGAATGGGGTGGAGAAGTTTGAGAACAGGTGGTCTGTAATTGTACATCTAAATACTGGACCTATAAGCTTATATGCATTTCTGGACAATGTCTGTTGGGAAGTCTGCTAGATACATTTTTAGTTGAATTGAATTCTCAAGAACCAAATATAGTGCATCACTAATGTATCATGTTTAATTGAAGAAAAGAAATGAAAACACTCAAAATAGATGTACTGCCAGTATTGTACTAATGGACCAGTATGCTCTGATGTCCATCAGTTTGGACAGAGCCTTAGCTGTTAACATCTGCAGATGAGCTCCTCACTGTAGGTGGCCTGGAAGTGCTTTATCTTAAGAGCAGCTCAGCTTTCAGCCCTGATCCTGCATGCACAAACCTGCCTCCATCCACATGCTTGCTCACAGGAGCCGCTGGAGGACAGAGGATGAGGGGATGAGGGTGTATTGATGGGACATTCGCCATGGTGGTGCTGAGGATTGTTGTTTTCACAATCCAGGGAAAAGGAGAAGGCTAAAACAACAGGCCTGTTTGTGTAAAGAGCCCACCACTGGAGCGTGAGTCAGTAGGATGGTATTACAGCCTGGATGAGACTTAAAACAAGCCCAGAAAATGCCTCCTTGAAAAGAGGGTTCACAATACGTGCATACTCTTGACTCAGAAATGTTTTAGGGACGAGAGAATGGGGGCTAAGTTTCAAACACTAGACAGACATTTCATGCTGCTGAGTCAAATGGCCACAGAGGTGAGGTGTGCTGAGACTGGACTAGGTAATACACTGCTCAAGTCTTTTTTGTAGTAGCAGTAGTTTCCAGTTCTAAAATGTGAGCCATATTCAGAGCTTCTGTGAAAAATTAAGTTTGGACATACATGACCACTGACATAGAACCTTGTCAAGCTGGCGCTTAGTTTGTCTTGATAGTTACACAATTTGAACAAAAGTATTGGGACACCAACAGAGACTTTAATGACACTGCATTCAAATACATAGACTTTAATATGGAGTTGCTTCTCCTTTTGCAGCTATAATAGCTTCCACTCTTCTTGGAAGGCTGTCCACAAGATTTTGGAGTTCCTGTGGGAATTTGTGTCCATTCATTCTGTAGAGTATTTATGAGCTCAGCCACTGAAGTTGGACGAGAAGGCCTGGCTCACAATCTCCATTTGAGTTAATCCCTGAAAGTGTTACATGTGGTTGAGGTCAGGGCTTTGTGCGGGTCAGTCAAGTTCTTCCACAGCGAACTCATCCAACTAACCATGTCTTTATGGAGCTTGCTTTGTGCACTGGGGCACACAGTCATGCTGGAATAAAAAAAGGTTCTTTCCCAAACTGTGTCGACAAATTTGGAAACATGGAATTGTCCAAAATGTCTCGGTCTGCTGAAGCATTAAGACTGACCTTCACTAGAAGTAAGAGGTCAGGCCCAAACCCTGAAAAACTGGGATGTCCCAATACTTATGTCCATAATCACTTTCAAAAAATACTTTCATGAAGACAACAGCTGCTAAAACCTTTAAACACTTTAAAAATTGATGTTCAGCTTACGTTGATATCAAATATGAACAAAAGTCAGAAACATCAAAGATGATCTTTACAGCCAATTTTTGCACATTTGAGTGTTTTTTTCTCTGTTTTTCATCTGTTATGTGAGCGCTCTATTTTATGATGTATAAAAGACATCCTTTTCTATGATGCCCCTGATGCCTTTGAATAAAGAGAATAAAAGGCTGTAAATAAAGTGCTTCTGGATAAATGGATGTCAGCACACATTGTAATTTGGGTTCATTTTTGATTCCTCTTCATACCTGATGGAATTGTTTGCTGCACTCTACACGCAGGATGCCGATGTGGCTGTGTGTGCCTCATCAGGACACACATCTGGCGCTACTGAAGACTAATAACCAACCGGGTAGAAGCAAATTAGATTCAGGAGCTTCCCGCTGGAGCTTGGTATGGCCACAGTGGGATAACTCTATCAGGATCTTGTACAGGTGTTATATCAGATAGCAGGAGCACAGCTCCAACTTAGCATGGAAATGAACAGACAAAGCAGAGTCAGAACCTTTTTAGCCATCAGCCTGTTTTCAGAGGCCCATATCAAACAAATGTATGCATGTGATGTCCAGAGTTACTGGGTTTTGCTCTGCTATTTAAATATTTAAGATTGATAATCATATAGCTAGTTCCATTATGAGAATTAACATGATGTAGTGATAGATTTATGTCTGATTTCCTGTTTTTCTTACATTGTTTGATGCCAAAATGTGGCAAACATGCAGACGACTGGTTCATGGGGTTTTCAACAGTATAACGATTTACTCACTATAAATACATTACACCACATTATGTCACAAAATACTTTTTTAAACATGATATCAGTATTTAACACCTACTGCATGTTTAATTATGAAGAGAGTATAATTAGACTGCTTAAAAAGATCTAGAGCATCGAATTGTTCTACATTCTTTTACAGACAAGTGATAGCACTGGTGTGAATCATTAGCATAGGATCGTTCTTTTTTTGTGCTCTGACTGCTAAAATTGTGGGGCGGTGTGAAAGGAAATCTAGTGGCATTGCACTGATAGACACGTCTCACCTTTGATGTGAATTTGAAGAGACAGTAGATGGTTGTAGCTTTTTTGGCCAAACTCTGCATGGTTAAAAATCTGTTTGTTTTGAGAGATACATACTAACCCCAGTAAAACCCTAGTAATACTGAGCTACAGGGAAGCATTGGTCTGTGTTTTTCTTATGTTTCTTATGTGGCCTTTAGTACTGGAGCATGGTGGAATAGAGGCTGTGTGAATCATCAGGAGTTAGAGGAAGGGTCTTTCATCTGTGCTTACTGATAACACTGTGTCGGTCTGTGTAAGGCGTTCCGAGAATGATGACTAGCTCCTGCCCTGCTCAGGTATTCCAGTAATTCAGTTGTTTACTGACTTCTTATAGTCATGGACAACACACCATTTTGATTATAATGCTGTGCTTTTCTTCGTGATTTAGCAAAAAGACATTTGGGTAAATCACTAGATTTCAGTTCTATTCAATTTTCGCAGTACTTTTAGAAAATATGACATTGATGTTAATGATTATACACTATTGCACTAAAGTATTGGGACGCCTGACCATTACACCAACAGGGACTTGCATTCAAACACATTGACTTTAATATGGACTTGGTCCCCCCTTGCAGCTAGAACAGCTTCCACTCTTCTTGGGAGACTTTCCACAAGATTTGGGAGTTTCTGTGGGGAATTTCTGTGCCCATTCATTCTGTAGAGCATTTATGAGGTCAGGCACTGGCTGGCAATCTCCGTTCCAGTTTATCCCAAAGGTGTAAGACACCAAGCTCAATGTCAGCCTCAGCACGAGCGGTTCAAACCCCAACACCACTGGACTGTAACCCCAATACTTTTGGAATTTGTGCTCCAGAGCTAATCGTTCAACATCAGTACCTGATCTCACTAATGTTATTGTGGCTGACCACAATCAAATCCTTGTGGAGTAAAGCCCTCTTAGAAACATAGAGGCTGTTACTGTAGCATAGAGTGGGCAAACTACTCATGAAAACCCTTATTAATAATATAAACTATATATTATTTGTCCCAATTCATAAAACAAGACATTTCTGTGGAAGTCAGACCCTTTGTTTCTCCACAGTGTATCACATTAGATCTTTAGTAATGTAGAGGGAGTCCTCGAGTTACAACGGTCTCGACATATGACGTTTCAAGTTTACAACATTCACTCCCACTCCGACTCGACTTACACTGTTAGCCTCATACTTATGGACTAAGTGGGTGAACTAGTTTGGTTTGGCGTGACGGAAGTGAGGGAGGTTTCCTTTTCCTGTGGCTTAGTTGTGTTTGTATGATTTTACAGTGTTCGGGTTCCATCACTGTCGACGGAAAGGATCTGTAGTGTAACTCGAGGACCCCCTGTATTCTGAGAAAAACACATCCTGGTTCAGAAATGTACCAAATCTAAAGTAAAAAAAGGGGAAGGAATGAATAACATGCTTAATATTTCTGAACCAATTAAAGAAAAAAAAAAAAAAGTCTACTTATATTAATATTACATACGTTCCATCAATCGTTTAGAAACAATTTTTGTGCAGCCATAATTCCCTCCATACTATTTGGCATTCTGAGCAGATTTAGTGCGGCTGATGTTGTTTTGGAAGTGCGCACTTGTTTGCTGAGTGTTGAGCTCTCACGCATCCTCAGATCAACACTTTCACAAATGAGGGACATGTTCGCTTTTGTCAAGTGCAGATACCAGCAGAGGTCAGGCATGCATGGGGCCATGAGAGATGTGATGCGTGTGTTTTGTGTGTGTGTGTGTGTGTGTGTGTTGCCAGCCAAAGTGACAGCCCCTTAATTATCCCAGAGCGTGCTGGAGAGTGAGCGTCTGTAATTAGAGGAAGGGAAATGTTAATGCATTCTGTGGGGAGCTAATGGCGCATCCTCCCCACACCCTCAATACACACCAATCTAACAATACATTTCTGTCTGGAGCTTCACACAATGTGCATTTCGGTTATACTGATCAAGCACACACACACACACACCATTCTAGACACAACCATGGATACCTGTAGTAACAGAAGTGGCAGACTGTGACTAAGCCAGGCCTTCCGTTGAGGCCACAATTATCCCGCATGGGATTCTCATACTAAGGCTAAGCTAACCGCATTGTAAATGTGTTGCAACTGACAGATTAACAAACACTATACAAGCAAAAGTATTGGGATGCCTGGCCATTACATCAACAGAGACGTTAATGATATTGAATTCAAATGTATACACTTTAATGAAAACCCTTTAATTAATAAGACATTTCTGTGCAAATCAGATTCTTTGTTTCCTCTCGGTGAATGACATTCAAATGCATGAACTTTAATATGGAGCTATAAGAGCTTCCACTCTTCTTGGAAGGCTTTCCACAAGATTTTGGACTTTCCGCAGAAATTTGTGCCCATTCAGCTTTGGAATAGCCTTCCAGACAGTGTTCGAGGAAACATCTATCTGTTCTTTATCCTTCATCCCATCCCGAGCCATCAGAGATTGTGCCAGCTCCAGTTTCAGTAGATAAAGGCCAACCCTGCGAGGTTCCTGAGGCACCCAGAGAAGGTCCAGCTCCAGCTCCAGTAGATAAAGGC
>JBBJLR010000111.1:5716047-5727601 GCA_037577145.1 Brachypetersius gabonensis
ACATTGTACACTAATCTACACTATTTTAATGTTGTTGTGGGACAACGTGAGAGACAACTATCAAATTCAACATTTTTTGCGTTTTACCTCAGCAGGGAAAAGTAGTGCTTATACTTCCAGTTTGCAAAAGCTAACTTTCAACTTGTTGAACTTGCCATCGTTGCGATTCCTTGATGTTGGTGTGTGTGCGACTGACCGTGTGTGTGTTGGTGTGTGTGCGACTGACCGTGTGTGTTGGGGTGTGTGCGACTGACCGCGCGTGTGCTCATGTGTGAACACCCGCACTACTCAGCCTCTGATTGGCAAACAATGGAAATCAAAGCCAATCATTGCGTTCTCAGTTACACCACGTTTACAGACACACCAATCATCATCACTGGAGAAAGAGAAGTCCTATGGCTGAGAGAGACTGAGAGGTAATGGCGTTGTCTCGGGGGAAACAGTATTTCGTTTGATTACTAGTTACCGAAAAAAGTATCGCCGTTAGTAACGCCGTTTACTTATAGCGCCGTTATTCCCATCACTGATGATCACACACTTGCCCCAAGCTGTAATTATAAATGGGCCGATTTTCTTTCTTTTTTTTTTTTTTTACCTGAGATCTACTTATGTATAGTCATGTACCAAAAACAAGAATTTCTTTTTCATGATTATCTGTATCTCTTAGATATAAAATGCTTTGTATTTGTGTATCACTTAGACATGAGCTGTATCTCTGTTTTTGTATCTGTTTCTGTGAAATACTTCAACCATACATCTTAATGTTGCTATGGAAACTAGGAGTCACCGGTCAACACAATATCATTTTAATAATGTTAGTGTCTGTCGGGTTTTATTTATGGTTAACAGCATCATTATTGACGTTACTGTTGTTTAAGACTGATGAATGCGAACTGGCTCCAGGCAAAGTTGCAGCAGGCTGAACAGACAGATGTATCTAAAAGGGCCGCTCTTTGTTTTTCAGCTTATTGACTACATGTGGAGTTTTAGCCAAGCTGTTTCTTTAAATGCTTGAACATAAACAAGCAAGAGAATTCAGATAAACCTGTGTTATCAGATTACGTCAATTAGGCTCATTACATTACTCATGCCCACACTCATCCTTTAGTGCTATGACTGAATGATGTGACTGTGTTAATTAAATAAAGTGCTTTTTGGGGGTCGAAGTGTAGCTGAACGTGTCTCATGAGAGTTTTTAACCACTGGTGGGGGCTCTTGCACATCTGGCCTTAAGCGTGTGTGTGTGTGCATGCATGCAAGTGTGTTAGTGTGCCTGCGTGTGTGTGTGTGTGTTTGGTAAATCACTCTAAAAGGTTCTGATTCTGGTTCTCTGGGTTAAGGCTCCTCCTCTCTTTGTCCGCAGGTTCCTGTAGATGGTAGTGTAAGCTGGTAGGTGAAGTGTGTGCTGGGTGTATGGAGTTTGCGCCTCAGGCCATGCTGCCGTGTCACACATGGATGACCCGTCTGCCCCGAGTGGCTGGACCGGTGCTGCTGCTGCTCCTGCTGACCACACACACACATGCAGACAGTGAGTACTGCTTTAACACTACACACACACACACACTCTCTCTCTGTGCATTAAAACAAATTCACATAACACATACACACACTGATCAACATACACAGCGAGACTCCACTCTAAACTGGGCACTCTTACATGGCTGTCTCAGCCCATAAGAAACATCTTACACCTACACACACACTGAATGTGTCTATATGCATCTAATAATCCGACAACTGCAAAAAAGATTTTGGTCATATTCTGTTTTTACATGTAACCTGAAACTCTGAAAAATGACAGATGATGGAAAATATTAACTTCTTGACACACTTTTCTTATGAATGTACTTTCCCTGATTACAGACAAATAATTCTTCAGGTGTTATCATTAAAAGACACAAAATGTGGAAATTGGATGCCATTTAGCTGTTGTAGGGTTTTATTTTTAATATTTCTCTGTAGGCTTGTTTTTATCTGGCCCTTTTTCCTCAGGTGTAGTACTTTTAAGTTCTTTACACTCACAAATCTCTTTTTCAAACCTGGTTCTATGTGGAGGCAAAATGTAGTTCTTCTGTGACAACAAGTTCTAACCTGTGGCATTTCTGGTTTTCTTTTAAGAGTGTAGAATAAAATATTTAGGTCTGGGCTACTGAGCCTCAGAAACCCTTTTAAAAGCCTTGGATTTGTTCTGAGATAAAATGTGTACTCGTATTGAGCAAGTCATTTATGTTTAAAAACACATCAGTAGTAAGATATGATAGAAAGACAGTAACTGTCAAAGAATGAGAGCTTTTAAAATAATGAAAAGAAAATTAAACCTTAAACATAAAGAAAACTGCAGAAAGCGCTAACTGTGTGATAATACAACAGGAATATTGAAATAAAATACAGAAATAATACATTTGTAAGAATACAGTACGTAAATACGTGAATAGAAAGTTTTTAGCAATCTTTAAAAAGTTAACCCTCGCTTTCTGACGAATAGGAATTATTAATCAATTCCATTTTCCGTCTTTTTCTGTTTATTTCTGAAATATTGAGTAAAGCAGCTTTAAAAACAAATGAAATCGTTTTAAAATCAGTTCTTAAATTTCTGAATGAAACAGGCAGACAGTGTAACGAGGCTAAAACAGGTATTAAATGTTCTCAGGTATTGTAAGTGTTAGCAGTCTGGCTGCAGCATTCTGAAGAAGCTGCGGTCTGTCAGTTGTGGTTTCTGTTAATTCAGTGAATAACACGTTGCTGTAATCTAGTCATGAGAAAACAAAAGCATGAAACAAATTCAAATTCAAACAAACTGCTGCAGTGGATTCACTTACATTCTTTCTTACTCAATAGAGATTTAGGTGATATTCAACTAACGGCCCGTGATTTTGAAATCTGTTATGGCCCACAAGACTGCCAGTAAATCAGTGTGTGATTTGTGTGATATAATAAAATGATGGGTTTTGGATCATGATTGGCTGGTAGTCCCCCACTACCTTCGCCAAGATTGATTATCTGCTGTGTTGTATGGAATTATATATAATCTGAGAAGTTGCCAAATTATTAGCCAATCGCAGCCGAAAGAGGCGGGGTTTGTCAGAAAATGGGTGTTAAAGAAAAAGCAGAACGGAGCTGGCAGTAAGGAAAGAGAATCCGGTCACACGCACAGCGAGGGGAGAATCTCTGTAGTTTTAACTCGGTGATGTATCCACTCTAATGAATTTAACCGTCAGAGTCCTCGTTTAGAACCGGACAGCGTTAAAACAGCTATGTTTGACGGTTAAAGCGATCATGGGCCATACCGGCTTACGAATCCCATGAGCCCCCCTCCCCCCGGGACCAACAGCCTGTACAGCACGAAATTCTGTGGCCCTCAAATCTCCAGTGACTTTCATATCCGGCCCTCTTGCTATTGAAGTTGAATAACCCTGCATTAGAATTTATAAGTCTATTTACGAGAATATTTTTGAGTGCTGTACCTATTATGGGGTCAAACTACAAACATTACCAACAATATTACCAACTAACATTAAACAGCACTGCATAGCACCACTGCTCCACAGGATCTGTTACAGTGCTTTTAGTGTACATTATGATCAGTATATTGGGTATCTGCTGTACTATACATTATTATCATTATACAGTAATCCCCCCGATTTACGCAAATCAGGAGTCGCGGATTCAGTCACATGCAGATTTTATTTGAGAACCGCGGAAATCCCCACAATAACACGGAAACTTCAAATATCCTTCGCATTTTTTGCTTTTTTGTGGCAATAAATATATTTTTTCTGGATGTTTTTACACAAGGGGACTCAGGGCAGGCTATAGCCAACCTGGAAGAAATTTATTTCAAATCAGCATCTCTATGAGTATGACAACCATTCCAGTCCAGTGTCTGTTACATTCCTACACAAACACCACATTCTGCTTTATGAGGGACTGATTAGTGATCACCTGAATCTTATTTAATGAGGAAAAGTCTTAAAACACTGCTGTAATCGACTCTCTCCTCTCACAATGAGACCAGTTGGTCTAAACACTACTAGAAGTACGTCAAAGGTGATTATTGCCATTTTGTTTAAGAGATTAGTTTTCTTTGAATTATTCAAGTTCTGTAAACACTGTAAAATCATTTCTCTCCTTTTGATGTTTTGTCATTTCCTTTAAAATTATGCTTTAAAGAGCAATATTTTAATTTGAAAATTAGGAGAAATAATGTCAGCTCCTAAAAACGAAGGCAAAATTGTTCAGTTCAATACTTGCACTTAAAAACCTGAGAAACTGAACATTTGTGCAGTAATCTCTTATTTTTGTCCTGAGCTGTATATGCCAATAAAAAAAATGTTCTGACCTCTGGGTGAGCTCAGCTCCTCCTGTTAGTACACTGCAGTCACTCCCCCGGCGCCTACTCTAACCGGTGAATACCACATTTAACTGCCTGAATATCTCTATGATCTTAAACAACCTCCATAGAACTGGGTTCCTGTGGAGCAGCCTAAGGTCACCATACACATGCAATGGCCTCTATTATCACCATGTGCATGGACCACCGAACTGTGAATTACTGAGCAGCTGAATGCCGTGTTGCTATAGCTAAGTATAAATTGATACTACCCACTCAATGGTTCTTTGCTCATCCTGCATTTACCTCCACAATGAGAACCGACAGCATGCCAAGTACACCACCATGGCCCTTTTCACACTCTCATTCACTCAGTCACACTTACCTAGACACCAGCACAGAAGCACACAGGCTTATACAGTTATACATACAGGGAAAATCACACTTCATTGTGCTTGTACATGTTTCCTTGTCTGTTTTCACCTGAAGAGCATTTATCTTGGAGACTGAGAACAAACTGCTGAGTGAGGATCTTTCCGTGTTGGCAAAACACAAATGTAGTCGATAGCTTTTTCAGCACATTGGGAATTGAGAAAACACAATAGCTAAGTACTTTCCACCCAGATATACAGCATTTACTGTGGAAATCGGCTAAGCGGCGCTATCCGTGCTCTTCCCTGACTACTATCAGATGCATTTCAGTGATTGAGGGAATATACGGACGTGTCTGGGACTGAAACAAGCAGCCAGAGAGTGAAATCAGTGGTGTGTTTGTTTGTGTATTAGCATGCAAAGGGCGTTTAGTGCAGCTAGCTCTAGCCTCATTACTCAGCGCTGTCCTAAGGGGACCAGCACATGCCGTAATGAACGCAACATGCTTCATATCAAATTTGGGAGGATTTTTAGCAGTGGGGAAATGAATAAGTCAGACAGAAAAGGAGAGCCTACTGGTGTCTGTTGTGGGGTGGAGGGAAATTAGCACTGCTTACGGAGATCAATCCGATTTCTCTCTGTGGCAGACGACTTTAATTTTTTCCTGCCTCTGTGTATCAGCTCCTCAGAGCAACACAGAAAAAGCAAATTGGTCATTGAACGGTTTAAGATATTCAAAGAAAATGTTTTATGGCTGGCAAAGTGCAGAATATAATCGATTTTAAGAGCTTAGCGATTAAAAGATCCAATAGCTTAACAGCAAGTCTCCGTAAATCTGTTGACCTGTTGTACAAAATTATATCCATCCTGTACTTTATTAGAGGATATATTGTAGCTCTGATTTGCTGATGTAGTGTGAGCGACTGCAGCCCTGTGTTGATGCATGGTTTGCATTAGCCATCATCTAGCAATTCATCAGTGGTCAATTTCTGACCTCAGAGCTGCTCTTGGTAATACTTTACTCTGCTACACAACATTGGCACCATTGACTGCTGTGCTGAGAGGGGCCACCACCTAAATCTTATCTAGACTGCAGTGGTTTTATGGTTAGGAGCTGACCAAGGAGAATGACACTCTTCCCAACTGACCATTGGGAAGGTGAATCAAATCAAGGCTGTTCAGAGCAAACTGGGGCATTCTGCCACCCTTACTTTACAATGGGCTTTCAAACAAGTTCTGTATGTCTGAATCCATATCGGTCCATAGACTTGCGTCTTAAATCGAAAGACTTTGTAGCTTATAGCTTATACACGGCTAGTGACTCTCCCGGAGGCTGTGTTTGATGTTTCGGGGCGAGTATTGAGCCTGAATCTTCATTACTAAATGTGGCAAGTTGTGATTAAAGAGTTTCAAATCACACTTCACAAAATGAAACCTTCAGCAGGAGAAAGAATAAGAAGAGACATGATTAGCATGCAAATGGATGTATGGATGGTGGTGGCGTAGTGGGTAGGATACTTGCCTCTAGACCAAGAGGTCATGGGTTCGAATCCTACCTTCAGCACAATACCAATGGGTTCCTGAGCAAGACCCTTAACCCCAAGTTGCTTCAGGGAGACTTTCCCCTGTAATTAGGGATTGGAAGTCGCTTTGGATAAAAGCATCTGATAAATGTAGGAATAAGCTATTGACTTGCTTATAACTGTGTGGTTAGCTAGGAAATATTAACTAAGAAGCAATGTTTTCAGATTAATATTATTAAGTATAATTATATATTAATAAGTTTAATAAGTAATACGGGGCAGCTGGTAGCCTAGTGGTTAGGTTCGATTCCCAAGACCGCTAGGCACATCTGAGGTACCCTGAGCAAGGTACCGTCCCCACACACTGCTCCCCGGGCGCCGTGTTCGTAGCAACCCCCTGCTTCACTTGGTGAATGGGTTAAATGCAGAGGATGTATTTCGTGCTGTTCACACTGTGTGTTTGTATTTGTGTGCACATACTTCAGCACAATTTTGATGGTTTTGTATTTCTTCAGTAATTCAGTAACACATATCCTGTTATGGTTCTCTTTATCAGTGGTATGTTCATTTATTCATTTTCTGTAACTGCTTAATCCTTGCTATGGTTGCGGGTACCCAGAGCTTATCTCGGGGCCAGCGAGCTCAAGGCAGGGACGCACCCTGGGTGGTGCACACACACACACACACACACACGCACACACCATTTGCTCATCCCCAGTTCACCTGACACGAATGTCTTTGGACTGTAAACAAAATCAGGACCCTGATTCAAACAGCCAACCTTGCAGGTGTGAGGCAACAGTGCTACCCACTGCACCACTGTTGGGCTCTCAGTGATCTACTATATTAAATAATATGATTAGTTAAATATTACTACACACACGCACCTTAAATTTCATTTGAGGGTAAAATTAAGGTATCAGTTCTCAAATTAATGGCCACTTAATTCAAATTAAGTGTATTTTTGGGGGTAAATTAAGGTAGACTTCAGCATATTTTTTAAGTAAAATGTGTTTCGTAGTGTTTAGGTTCCTTAGTTCTTTAGGGAATGTGATGATTCAGGAGTTTTGGTGTGTGCTAGTTGTTTTTTTTTATTATTAAAGTTGTTGGAGGCTTTTTTTGCTAAGCAATTTTCATATGTATGTGTACAGCCTTATTCACCTCTGTTTATGAGTTTTGGTTTTCTTCCTCCAGCTTTAGGGAGGTTTTCATCACCTCTGTCACCGTTATTTTGCTGGCTAGAGCCTCAGACCTGGATTCTGTAAAGATGCTTTGCGACAACATTGATTTTAAAAAGCGCAGTGTAAATACAGTTTGAATTGAATTGAAGTGAATGAAACAGCCTAGTCTAGTCTAGTTAATGTGTGA
Source organism: Brachypetersius gabonensis (assembly GCA_037577145.1). NCBI lineage: Eukaryota > Metazoa > Chordata > Actinopteri > Characiformes > Alestidae > Brachypetersius > Brachypetersius gabonensis. Next base: position 5,723,641 of record JBBJLR010000111.1, read on the forward strand.
CCTGGCTGATGATGGTACAGACTGCTGCTGTAAAAATGACAAAACCTTGTTACTGCTCTTAGCTATGCATTATGTCACCTATTCCTTATCCCTTAGGTCATTGAACGCAGGAGGCACGAAAGGTCTAATCAGTGAATGTGCGCTACTCCAGCAGCTCTTTATAGGTGCTGTAACGCTTCTGACATTAATGATTCACCATATGGCCTGCAGTAACACACACAGAGATTTCACCATGTGTGGGTAAATATTGTATGTGATATCTGTGTGCATGCTGTACTAGCAGATGTGTATATGTGTGTGTCAGACTTTGACTAGAGGGGTATAAGCCCCCCAGCTGTCATGATTGACCCCTTCTCCCCAGTGAGGGCAGGCGCACAGGCAGATTTCCATTTTATATACCTTTTATGTTTACAAACAAAACAGGCATGAGGGCCTAACCAAGAAGAAAGGGAACATGCGCAAATACTCAGGATGACGGTGGACCGACAACTATGGTCGGTCGCATAAGAACAATAAAAACGTTCTTAGGGAGTGAGCAGGATTTTCTTAGCTTTGACTCACATTTTCTTGTTCTTGTTGCTGCTTTCTCTCTCTCTCTCTCTCTCTCTCTCTCTCTCTCTCTCTCTCTCTCTCTCTCTCTCTCTCTCTCTCTCTGTTGGCTGCAGGCTAAATAGTATGAAGTCTTTGTGTCAGTGGTTCCCCAGGGTCGCATTTGCACGATGATTTGCAAAATAGAACCCCCATTCGTTCTTACTAATTCCTCTCTCTATCTCTCCCCTTCTCTCTCTACTCTCTCTATTTCTCCCCTTCTCTCTCTCTCTCTCTCTCTCTCTCTCTCTCTGTCTCTCTCTCTCTCTTTCTCCCTCTCTCTAGCTCTGCCCTTCTCACTCGCTCTCTCTCCAACTCTGTCCTTCTCGCTCTCCTCTTTCCATCTATCTATCTATCTCTCTCTGTCTCTCTATCTCTATCTATCTCTCTCTTTCTGTGTGTGTGTGTGTGTTTTGCTCTCCTCTTTTTTCCAATTTAAGTGTGGCTCTTCTTCCGGACTGGCGTAGGAGGCAATTTTGAAGGCTATGCATCTGCAGCGAGGAAGAGCCATGTTTTATTTATGAGAGCAAATATGACTGTTGGTGTAGCTTTAGCATGCAGGACGTTAGCAGTGTGGCACAGGGGCGCATTGAGTTTCTCCCGCGCTGATTGATACTGCGCTGAGTTCGTTTTCCGGAGCGGAGGAGGTGATGTTAATATGAGATTAATGCCAACGCTGCCGAGAGAGAGGCTTTTGCAAGGAGCTTTAGCCCTTACTCTCACACCCGCACGCTCACAAACGCTCACACAGCCTATTGTGGTGGTGGCAGGCTAAATCCATATATAGCTAATTAAAAGAGCAGTGTTGCAGCCCCTGCACTCCTATTCTCCACCCTCTAGTCTCTATACCCGTAATCCACCCGACTGTTCAGAACCTCTCAGCCTCCACAGAAATGAGCAGAGACTTTGAGTTCTGCAGATTACACTGAAACCCCCAGAACTCCTTGATGTTTTTAACGCCTTAGGGTCAGTACATGGGTTCACATTCGCTGTCACATCTACACAGATTAGTTTAATACACTGCAAAATCTCCTGATCTAACCAACACTTGCAATATACTATTTAAGAGCAGGTTTTGTAAGATTATTAATTTTGTAAAATTACTGCAATTTCATTTGTTTCTAGTCTAAAGGTTTTTTGAAATAGGAAAGAAGTATACTACATAAGAGGAAAAAAGTTATATATAGCTTTTATATAATATATTATGCTCAAAACAAGATCAAGAAAACTTTTAGGCTAGAAATAAGATTGCAAGTCTTGTTTAGATCAGGAGTATTTGCAGTGTAGTTTTAGGGTGAATTTTGTAAATTCACTATGATTTATAGTAGTTACACAGTTATATAAGATGATTTATAGCATTGGCACAACCATGTCTTAAACATATGTCATATACTGTCAAGTGTTTTCTTTACAGAACGTACTTATTAATCTGCCAGTGTTACTCCTTCTGGGGCACCTGGTGTTTAGGGAATTACCCCTGCGATCAGAAGCTAATGGGCTCAAATCCCAGGACTGCCAGTGACACCACTGAGGTACCCTTGAGCAGGGTGCTGTCCACACATACACACGTGACTGTTAGGGGCCACTTAACATGACAAGTTCTGTAATATAGTCCATAAGGGGATTTGTGTGTTTCATCCATGCCAGATTTCCTTTAAAGGACTTTGAGATTTTTTAACATTAATATGCGTTCCCCTAGCCTGCCTATGCTCCTGCAGTGGCTAGAAATGGTGATAGATATAAAGTGTGCATTGATCATCCTGCTCCGCTGTTGAGAGAACAACAGCTCAGATGCTTGATCTGGAATTTGCACCCCCCCCCCCCCCCCCCTTTTTCTCATGCTTTGCCCACCCAGAGAGTTTCGACCCCCTCTCCTAAAAAATTAGCTCCACCGACTGTCAGTGCTATGTGTGAGAGACCACTTGTCCCTGTAGAGACATCATGGCTTGCAAACGAGTGAAGTGTGGCAGTTGCTTGGTGTTTAGATAAAAATAAGCACAAATGTATTTTTTAGTTCCTTCATGCGATGGAAGGCCTACCATGGCTGCAAGCTGGCCCCTCCCCCACCCTCCACTTTGCTCCGCCTCTCTCCTCCTCATTATCATTTAAAGCTACAGACACAGAAAGGGCACGTCCTCTGAAAATCTCTTTGTGGCACATTGTCCTGGCAAGCCCAAATAGACGTCAGTGGTACCCAAAATGCGCACCATTTTTCAGGCTTCACAGCGCAAATGCGTACCTAATTTGCGACTTCATATGGTGCGCTTAACCCCGTCCTGAACCATGCCTAGGCACAGAACCCGACACGGAACCATCAACCATGGTCCACACTGAGACATAGTCAACGGCACGGACACCACATGCCCATTCCCCCACCCGACATTTCGAGGTGCATATCTCGGGGGAGGGGAGACACTCCACAGTTGGAGACCTTTCCAATGAGCCTTCATTTGTATTTTCATCCCGAGTAGATCAGGGGTTATTCTCCGAAAACCATTCACCATGTCCCAATACTTTTTTCCCGCAACCTTCCGAGTTGCATACTCTCTGCAGGAAATTTAAATTCTAATATGGGGTTACCTTTACATTTAATGCATTAAACTTTAAAATGACAAAGTGTTTTGGGAGCATATTTGGGGGCATATTTTGGTTCCATGTAACGTATGGACTGGGAAGTGAAATTTAGAAACCTCTCTCTTTCGTTTGTATGAAAAAGTGAAGGGGAAATCAGTTTTCCTAATATAGGCCCTTAAATTGTTAGTTATTTAATAAAAAATTAAATTATTATGTTTGGTTGTAGTTGCAGGATTACTCAGGGTAATACAGTCAGTGACACACAGCTGAGAGCAGCCTGACCTGCTAAGGAGCTGAGAGACTCTGGGGATTCACACAACACACACACACACACACATATGTTGATGCATGTCCTCACGTATACACCCCCCCACACACACACACACAGAAGCATACTCCTCTGCATCTCCCTGAAGTGTCTGATTCCATTGTTTCATTGTTGACTAAGTAAAGATTAATTCCTTAAAGCAGACATAATTAGATAACAGACGTTGTGTGTCAGTGTAAAAGCATTAGTGCTGTCCCTCCACAGTAATGCTTTAATGTGTGTCTGTGCGTGTGTGAGTGTGTAACCAGGTTTGGTTTTCAGTAGATCTAATAAAAGTTACAGAGTCTTTGTTCACTCTAATGGATTAGTGCTGAAGAAATACAGGCTGCGTTAAAGTGCCTCCAGTGAGTCGATGTCCAGTTGACTGAGGTATGAATGGATTGTTGTAATGAATAACCACTCACACACACACACACACACACACACACACACACACACACACACACACACACACACACACACACACACACA
>JBBJLR010000111.1:5731543-5734043 GCA_037577145.1 Brachypetersius gabonensis
TGTGTGTGTGTGTGTGTGTGTGTGTGTGTGTGTGTGTGTGTGTGTGTGTGTGTGTGTGTGTGTGTGTGTGATTTTCAGAGGACCAGATCCCTCATGGTTTCCCAACCATAGACATGGGTCCCCAGCTGAAAGTGGTTGAGAGGACGCGTACGGCCACCATGCTCTGCGCAGCCAGCGGAAATCCTGATCCAGAAATTTTCTGGTTTAAGGACTTCCTGCCCGTAGATATCAACGGCAGCAATGGCAGAATCAAACAGCTTCGCTCAGGTAAGAGGAATCAACATAATACCCCTGACACCTGCCAATCTGACCTACATACAAAAAACAAATTATTATATAAATTGTTTGGTTTTTTTTTTGTTTGTTTATGTTATGTAAGTATGTAATTGCCTCAAAAGGTCCCTTTGCTATAACACATTTAATTCAGTTCTCTATTTTTGCACCCTCTGGTAGAGGTGGATGCATGCTACCAAACAACTAGGTGATCATTTGGATCAGTTTTTCAAGTCACTGATGTTAGAGATGTGTCAACTTGCTGGTAGGAGCTTCGTCAATAAAAAAGGAACATAGAAACATAGAAAAGTGTGACCTCAAAAGAGCACAAGGTCACAATTAGAATAGCCAGCACCATGACTCTTACTGATATTGTACATATTGTGATACTGATTGCAATACTCATATTGTGCACTTTAAAAAAAGGTTAAGAGGAAAAATGCATCCTTGTGTAAATCAAAAACAACTAATTAACTGTTATACGCCATGCAGTGATATACTGAATTACATTTAAATATATTTAAAACACTGACAACTGAGTTAATTGCTTTGCTGTAACCTGAAGCCAAGTGGAATTAAAGACACACGGCTGAATTTGGAGTCAAGTGGAACAAAGAGGAGAGTTTCAGTTCAACGGTCTTGCTGTAAGGCAAACAAATGTGACAGGTGTTAAAGACCGTACCCCTGCAGACTGGAACAGGGGCTAAGCATTAACACGGCTTAGTGACTTCTTCTGACCAGCCCTTGTCACAGGAGACATCCAACAAAGCGAAACTGATGAACAAGTTCCCGTTCGCTCGATCCATCACAGGGCCACTGGATGTTTATGTAATTTATTTGTTTTGATCGAGTCCATTATTTGATCCTGAGATTAGAATTGCACTCAAATTACAAGACCATACTGAAGAGCCTTTTCTATCAAGAAATGCTAATCAGCTGCATTTTCCCAGCTCCCATAAAATAGAATAATAGTAATCCAGTGTCCTTTATATCTAATAGAGCCTTATCATGGCTAGAGCATGTCTCTGTCTTAGAGTAATTACTAGAGTAGTGATTCCTCCCTAGCAGTTGATTAACAACCTGCTTACAATGCAGCACGCATGATGATGTGCAGGCAGAGGGAGGATTTTTTTCATACTGCAAATGAGTGTAAACAGATAGAGAGAAAAATAGACTAACAAATACACATAGATGGATGGACGGATGGTTGGACGGATGGATGGATGGTTGGATGGATGGATGGATGGACGGATGGACGGATGGTTGGACGGACGGATGGTTGGATGGATGGATGGATGGATGGATGGACGGATGGACGGATGGTTGGATGGATGGATGGACGGATGTGTGGATGGACGGATGGGTGGATGGATGGATGGATGGATGGACAGATGGTTGGATGGATGGATGGATGGATGGATGGATGGATGGATGGATGGACGGACGGACGGACGGACAGACGGACAGTTGGATGGATGGATGGATGGATGGATGGATGGTGGATGGATGGTTATATAGATGGATGGATGGATGGATGGATGGATGGATGGATGGACGGACGGTTGGACGGATGGACAGGTGGTTGGATGGATGGATGGATGGATGGATGGATAGATAAATAGACAGACAGAAATAACATGCAGAAATCATAATCTTCGGAATGTCTGCCACAATAGAGGTAAAAGTAGCTACAATTTCAGTAACAGTTCCTTTCTGTGTTGAAGATCAGTTTGTAAATCAACTGCTAATGACAGGAATTTCGGAATGAAAAAAAATTGACGTATTAGTGTATTAACTACTGACCTCGTCATCCAGAGCGTAGTCTGGTTACAACAACAAGAACATTGAGAAACTGGAGTTAAGATAGAAAAGAGAATTTAAAGTGTAAAAAGAGCCTGTTAACAGTAAAAAAACTGGTTCATTTGGTTGCATTTTATAAACATGCATTTTCTCAAAGTTCAGAGCAAAATGCTTTATTGAATATGAAAGCGTTGTGATTAAATATATTTTTAACTGTGCAAGTACAAAATGAATATAAAAAGACTGTTTTATCTAATTCAATTTTAGTACAACTAATATGTGAATTTTGGCACTTTGTTGTGTTTCGGATTGTTGCTTAATAATTCATAGCAGTTACTGAATGATGATAATTATGAATTATGAAGTCTTATCTTTAATAAATAAATAAGTTGCAGTTTCAGGGCAAACGTTTCATAGAGAGTAAAAA
>JBBJLR010000111.1:5739043-5743272 GCA_037577145.1 Brachypetersius gabonensis
CCTAGTCATGCTCCGCAAATGGGTTCTTTTTTTAAGTTTATAGGACAAACAAATGCGTCAGTTTCCCGTCCGGTTGAATGGACCTTCTGCCAGCATTTTGTAAAGTTTTTGATTTTAGGTGGAGCCTGTGCTGATCTGTTGGACAGAGGATAAGTGACTGTTTGTCAAGGTAATTTTATACACAGTTACTGGCGCAGCCCTCTGAGGTACCGCTGTGTTTAGATGACTGTGTCCCATCTCTGCCGTATTAGCAACTCTCTGAGAAAGTGTATGAAGTGACAAAGTGACTATAAAAAGCCATTAGAGGCAAGAGGAGAGCTTTTATTGATCAGCATTATGTGCTCCACTTACGGCTTCAGGTCCGACTTTAAAGAGGACAATGACTGATGACAATATCACTGCAGGATCTCCATCGCCTCTGTCATGTTTACTCTTCTTTTTGTTCGGCTCTGCGGCTGCAGATCCGCGTCGATGGCAGTATAAATAGCTGAATGGTGGTAATTTCTGCCCTTTTGAAAAGGCTTCAAGTGCCTTTGTCCTAGAGCCAGACAGAACATCCAAACAGTCCAAACAGTTCAGACTCAAAGCAATGAGGCAATAACAGTAGCAGCCACTTTCCAAACACTATTGGTCTGACCATTTAGGCTGAATAGATATTACAATAATATATTGTAACTGTCATGATTTACCCTTGTATCTATACAGCTCCAGAAACAAATAAGTGACGAAATTGTTCACTTTCTCAGGTTTTATTTTTTATAGGTACAATTATTGAACAGCTTGAACAACTGAACAGCTTTGCCTTCGTTTATAAGAACTGCTGATAATATTTTCAAAAAAATATTGCTATTTAAAGCATCATTTTAAGGGAAATGACAATACATCCGAATGTGAGAAATGATGCAGTGTTTACAGAACAAATCTCTTGTTCACTCTTAAACAAAATTGATTGATGTACTTGTAGTAGTGTTTTACCATCCAACTGGTCTCATTTCGAGAGGAGAGAGTCGATTACAGCAGTGTTTTTATACTTTTCCTCATTAATTAAGACCTGATTCAGCTGAAAACTAATCAGTCCCTCATAAAGCAGAATGAGGTGCTTGTGTAGGGATTTAACAGACACTGGACTGGAAGTCGTTCACACTTTATTTACATCTACGGCATTTGGCTGACGCTCTTATCCAGAGCGACGTACATCAATGCTTAAGAAGTCCACAACTGTTTCTTACCTGAAAAACAGCTTAAATCCAAGTCAACTATTTAACCAAGATACTGCAGTCAGAGCATCTATACAACTGTCAAATAATAATTAGCCAACACCCAACCCAACAATACATAAGCCATAGAGAAGAACAACAAGTCATAAAGAAGTCAAGGGAATATAAGTAAGCAGTAGGAAAGGGACGTAGTTAGTCACCAAAGTGCTCCTTGAAAAGGCGGGTCTTCAGGCGACGCTTGAAGAGGTGAAGGACTCTGCCGATCGGACCAGAAGAGGGAGTTCATTCCACCACTGGGGGGCGAGACTGAGAAGAGTCTTGACGCATGTTTCCCTCTCTATTGAGCGGCGCCCACTCATAGAGATGCTGATTTCAAAATATATTGCAGTCCTCTCTTATTTTTTTCTGAAGCTGTATATTGCAATTCATTATATCAGACAACTTTTCTCAATTATGTAAAAAACGAATGCCAAACATGATATAATGGACATTGGCGTGTAGAGATTGCATGACGCCACCTTTTTTTCTGACCAGTGCTAAAATCAGGGGCATCATTCAATCAGGTACCAATCAGATTTTTAAGCTTCAGCATGTGCTGCTTTTAATTGAAGCACTTAAGAAAAGCACCTGAAAGTAGCCTATAAAACTCAATCTACTCAAATGCTCTATTTATCCACAAGACGAAATACACAACTAATAACATGACGCCACGCAACATGAGTGTGAGCGATTTCAGGCTAGATTTGTTACAGAACTGGATCAGATTTACATTTACATTTATGGCATTTATCAGACACTTTTATCCAAAGCGACTTCCATTCCCTCACTACAGGGGGCAGTCTCCCTGGAGCAGCTTAGGGTTAAGGGTCTTGCTCAGACACCCAGTGGTGGTGCTGAAGGTAGGATTCGAACCTGTGACCTCTTGGTCCAGCGGCAAGTATCCTACCCACTGAGCCCCTCCACCCTGATTTATTCTTATTCCTCAATTTTGCCCTTAAGGTTGTACAGTATATGCCTTTTAGGATTAGTGTTCATTATGCAGTTGTGACTCGACTGCCTTGTGGAATAGATTTGTTGCTGTTTCCAGTCGTTTAGTCAACTGTATTGATTGTTGTGTTCAAAGGCTCAGTCAGAGCGCAAGCGTTTGTGTCCATTCTGTGTGGCTGAGGGTGAATGTGTGTGTGTGTGAGTGTGTGTGTGTGTGTGTGTGTGTGTGTTTTCCCATCATAACCCGCTGTGTTGGCTCTGCAGGTGCATTACAGATTGAGAACAGTGAAGAATCGGACCAAGGCAAGTACGAGTGTGTTGCTATGAACAGCGCTGGAACTCGCTACTCTGCCCCAGCCAACCTTTACGTCAGAGGTAAGAGGGGTCGACTCCAAATACCTCAAAATTAACTCTAAATAACTCTAAATAACTATATCTCCCCCCAGCTCTAACAGCAGCAATCAGGACTGAGCTCAAAGCCGCTCTGTCTAACTGTTTTCCTGCAGCTATTTTGATCAAATGAATAACTCTGAATGTAATATCAGCCGCAGCATTGCTTCAATCTGTAGGGATGACTATTCCTCTGATTCCATGTCTAACATACATGTGCTCTTTAGTGTCCTTTCTCTAACTGTTTTCTTCTTCTCTGTTTTGTTTTATCGTCGATATTTCTTATACAAGTATTTTATGATGTTTTATTTTATTTTTGATGCATCATTTGATTTAATAAGGCACTCTATAAGACTGTATTACATTAATTTGATCCACACAGTAAGGCTGGAGTAAACTACAGGAAGTGTAGAGAGCAGATTTGCCTCAACTGTACCTCAATAGAAGAAATCACTTGTGGCACAGATGCAACTCTGAATAGTGGTGACAGCAAAGAGAGGGTAACAGTAAAAGGCATAATAGTTTGATCAATGATAAGCAGTTAGTTGCAGCTCTAAAAGACAAAGGCGTTAGTAGAGGAATGAGGATTGCTCTGAAGTGCTGCGTGGGTAATGGGAGGTAAAGCTTGAGTGTTGTAATGGATAACGGGTGGGTTAACTGTCATATGCAGGTGAGGCAAGGGTCACGGAGATGGGAGTACAGGTGAAATGAAGGTGCAGGGGAGCTATAAAAAGAGATCAGATGAGGTGAGGCTTGGTAAGAAGTGAGAAAAGGGTCAGATGAAACAAGGGCACAGGTGAGCTGAGGGTCAGGTATAGGTGGGGTGAGGGTTAGTAAGAGGTAAGAAAGGGGTTATTAACAGGTTAGATAAGTTCCAGGTATAGCTGGAGGACGAGTCTGACACAAGTGTGTGTGTTTATGTGTGTGTTTATGTGTGTGTGTGTGGGCTGCCCCTTTCCAAGCTGCTGAAGATGAAGGTGAAAGTGGAAATTCCCCTGTGAACAGTGTAATGTTTCAAAGGGAATTCACCTGTTCTGTTTCAAGATCCTTTTTAATCAAGTGATTCTATAACTCTCAGATATTCTGTGGTTGCAAAAGTATCATATTTTCTGAAAGATGATTATATCTACAGTGTAATAGATGTAATGTGTAGGTACATAATCTACATATGATGCCATTTTACCATTGGTGTATATTGAAATAGATGCAGTTAAACTACATTAAGGTTAATGTCACTGTTGCATCTCCAGTGGACTAGATTGGTACATCATTTCTGGAGTCAACACTGTTGGTACACATGACCTGTTGTTATTGCAGAAGGTTGTAAGAAACCTTTCGGGTTTTGCTTGAGGGAAAAAAAGGGAGCTTCAGATTCCAAGAGCTCGATGAAAAATGGAGACAAGCGCGTCCACATTTCCATATATGAATAGGTGCATGTCAGTGTTGTTTATTTCCCTGGTATGGCTGTGTCTGAGTGATGAAAGAGCGGAGGAATGCGCTTGTGTTTTTTTATGCATCGTGCTTTTTTACTCTGTGCTATAAAGTAGCCATGTATTGTTATTATATATATATGTGTGTGTGTGTGTGTGTGTGTGTGTGTGTGTGTGTGTGTGTGTGTGTGTGTGTGTGTGTGTG
>JBBJLR010000111.1:5754951-5769537 GCA_037577145.1 Brachypetersius gabonensis
ATATTTGAATTACCCTGAAAACATATAAAAACAAAAATATCTGTTTGCATGTGTGTGTATGTGTGTATATTTATTGTGTCTTCTTCATCCAGCTTTCCTGGTAGAACCCTCAGCATCTTTGACTTAATGTCTACTCTCTCCCTCTCTCTCCCTCTCTCTTTTTCTCTCAAGCTCCCTTTCTCGTCTTGTCCCCTGGTGGCATGCCTGCAAGACCAGTGTGTGTGTGGAATGTGTGTCTGCATTTCTAACAGCTTGCTCCACACACAGTGCTAACCCTCCCAGAGCTCAGGAAAAATGGAAACAGTGACTCCTTGGTGTGGCCTTGTCCTAACCACCACTACTACTGCTGGGGCTCAAAAGCAGTCCATTCACATTCTTAACTCACTCTGAGCGAGATGGTCTCTGCACACAAAAGACTTCTTTCTTGGCTACTGCTTTGACGTTTGACAATACAGTGTTGGAAAGTACTGTTTATAAATTATATGTTTTTTAATGCACATGTGCGGTCTTGCTAGAACAGGTTGAATGCATTTGTAGTTTCACTTATTTTTATTGATACAAGAATTGTGTTTCTTTAGTTGATGTTCAGGTGCCGCTTTAAAATCCTTTGCTCTCTGTGCTTGTTGGATTGGAAACAGCAATAACATAACTCCACTTATAGTGGGGATGCACCTCGTAGCATTACATAGCCTTCTTTACCATTATTTATAGTGAAGGTTACCTCAGCCAACATTACAGCTCATGTAACAGTAATCTTTTCATCCTATTTCTTACTTCAGTTTGTGAAATTTACACAAGTAGAGGATAGCTGTAGAGCATAGCTATGGCATATACTGTATGTTTGTACTACACTCATTGTATTCTAGCATGATTCACATATATATTCATTTTAAAATTCTTAATTCAAGTGAGTTGCAAGTTACAGGTCCTCATTTCGCTAGCGTCCTGTGAATCTTGTCCAGCGTCCAACATTAGCTATGAAAGTGTGCATTTGTGAGCAGACCTTAAACAGGTCAGTTAATCTCGGCCATCACGGTGTTGATCATCCTCCATGTCCATGGTGTCCATAGGTAACATTTCCCTCTCTGTGTTTTCTCTGACTAATGTGGACTAACATGGTCTCTCCTACTCACCGGCTTTACAGGCTGTGCTTTTATCTCTCTAACACACTGACTCAGAAACTCTGTGTTTGTTTTACTCTGACTCTGAAGGTCTGCCATCGCTGGCTTTAACTTCCACATCAAAACAAAATAGCTTTGACTAGATATGAGTCAAACTCTCTGTCTCCTAAATTTAAATTGAACAGTCTTCCACTATCTCATACATTAAAGGAACAGTTCAATTTGAACTGTCTTCCACTATCTCATACATTAAAGGAACAGTTCAATTTGAACTGTCTTCCATTATCTCATACATTAAAGGAACAGTTCAATTTGAACAATCTTCCATTATCTCATACATTAAAGGAACAGTTCAATTTGAACAATCTTCCACTATCTCATACATTAAAGGAACAGTTCAATTTGAACAATCTTCCACTATCTCATACATTAAAGGAACAGTTCAATTTGAACAATTTTCCACTATCTCATACATTAAAGGAACAGTTCAATTTGAACAATCTTCCACTATCTCATACATTAAAGCAACAGTTCAGTTTGAATAATCTTCCACTATCTCATACATTAAAGGAACAGTTCAGTTTGAATAATCTTCCACTATCTTATACATTAAAGGAACAGTTCAATTTGAACAATCTTCTACTATCTCATACATTAAACGAACAGTTCAATTTGAACAATCTTCCACTTATCCTAGATAAGGTTGATCAGCCAAGACATGTTTAGAGTTCAAATTTAGTGCTGAAGCAACAAGTTTATTGTTGTCAACAAACACTGGAGCTCAATAGTCCCCCAAATCTTGTATCTACATTCCCAAAACTACGTCTAAACACACTCAGCTCTTCATCAGAGTGGTGCAGACGTGTGGATGTGTTTTAGGACTCAGCTTGACTTACTGTAAGCTCTAAAAATAAACTTCACCCTGTTGCTGAATGCATCAGGCATCTGTTTTAGATGCCTTTGTTTAGACAGGACTGTTTTCCACAAACCACCTCAAGAGTTGAAGTTTTTGTGACAATGAGCATCCACTGCAGCCCTTATGCTGTCCATAGTGGTGAAGCTGAGTTTATTTTTATAACTCACAGGAAATCATACTGTGTCCTAAACCACATCAACAAGTCTGCACCACCTTAATGAAGATGCAGTAGGAATAGGTTGAGATTTAGGTGGCTGTTGGCTTCTGATAATAACATTAACTTTGTAACTCCAAATATAATCCATTAATCCAAATATATGTGCTTGATCAAAGCTGGGCTTAAAATCTGTATATCTATTTGTTTTTTTCCCCCCACATAACTACTCTTTTAATGTAGTCCCATACATACGATAGCTGTGGAAAGTCCACTCAGTTTTCCTAATTATGATCTTTATTTATAGTAATGTTCAGAATAAAAGTGAAGATTTTAGGTACATTTATGCTGTAACCTTTTAAATACAACTCCCCCACCCCCCACCCCCCCATCCCAAACACAGTATAGCAGTCCAGTGGGCAAACTGGTCAAATGTAAGCAAGCATGGCCAATGAAAAGGAGTAACAGACTGCATTAAGAAGAGTGTGGTTATTTGGTTATGAGACAGGACACTGACGATTCTCCTGCAGCGGCTAAAACTTCCTGACAGAGTGATATTTAACAGCCCGGTTTTCACTTTCTGAATGCAAATATGTTTTGGTATTGTGCACGGCCAGGTGCATTAGATAAGGTGCCGCTGCTCTGCTATCTAACACTTCCCTCAGGGACAGAAAGAAGCTGCCGTCACCTCATATCCAGTGTGGCATTCAAATCACATAAACAGGGAAAATTGATAATCGCCTCACTGCTCCGGCTGCCTGAAACCCAGGCTGGCCGTTCGCCATCAGTGTTGCATGTAGCTGGGTCAGGCATATTCATGAAGCTATAAAGCTGCATATATACGCATTTAAGCGTTTATCGGGGAGAGTCATACATCTGTTTACAGCTGACTGAATGCATTATATGTCATTCCCAAAGCTCTATACGTACAAGCTCAAACGCTGGTTCTAAAACAGATACTGATAGTGAAGCTGATGCCTAGACATACATTTCTACAAAACAAAATTGACATTAAAAAATGTATATTATTACAAATAATAATGGATATTATTATCAGGGCAGCTGATGGCCTAGTGGTTTGGGAGTGGCCCCTGCGATTAGAAGGTTTTGGGTTTGAATCCCAGGACTGCGTGTGGCACCACTGAGGTAGACTTAAGCAAACTCCTGCTCCCTGAACACACTGCTCCCTGAGTGCTGCATCGCTGCCTGCCCTCTGCTTCACTTGATGAATGGATTAAATGCAGAGAATTCATTTAATTTGTTATTGTATGTTTGTTATTGACACCTTCAGAGGGCAGTGATGAGTCATGGTGCTTTATTTGCTCTTAGACTGTCATCAGTTTGGTGTTACTTAGTACTGACTGCTAGAAAGTTTATTAGTTCATTAGACATTAATTCTAATAGCTGCATACAGTAAACAAACAAAGACAATTAAATCATTAATTGCATACATTTTTTATTACCGACTGTTACAGCTTTTTACCAGTGATCAGGAAGTCGTGGGTTTAACTCTCACTGCTAGTGGCTTGATGAATGGGTTAAATACAGAGGAATCATTTCGGGATGTTCACACTGGATGCTGTGTTCACGTATGACAGAATAGACACTTTCATCACAGTCCTTTTGGAAAGGTGTCCTCATGAAGGTTAAGGGAATGCGAAAGCTGCTCAAGTGCAAAGGCAGTTTATTACGGCCCTAAATGAGGAAACTGTAAAAATAAACTGAAGAGGCGTGTCTGAAGTTTTGACTGCTACTCTACGTCATGAAAAATGTTGCACCTGTGGATTTTTTTACTTTTAACAAACACATCTGCAGAGCCTTCCATGTTAAACTTGGTGTCAGTGCCAAGGAGAGGTTGACGCGTCTGCAAACACACGCGCGCACACAAACACACACACACACACACACACACACACACACACACACACACACAGCTGCAATAAAATTCGGGTTATTCATAGATCTCACACCAGACGCAATCAAACGGCTGCTTAGCTGCGATTGAAAATCACACAGAGAGGCGCAGGAGCAGGCGGCTTTGCGGGTTTTTAAAAGCTCTGCAGATTGATGGTGTCTGTCAAGACTCCTGTGGGAGAATAAAATGGCGAGAGCGACTTGGCTTTGGCTTTGCAGAGCGTTTGTCAATAATAACATACCGTTTTGTACTAACTTTCACAACTATGTCTCAATGCCTTTAGCCTGGTTTAGAAACTTTAGAGGCAGAACGTTTATTTCTCCCCCTGGAACACAGGCGTTTTTAAAACTGAGCTGGAACTTCTTGAGTTTGTTGTGTTTCTGGTTTAAGCAGAAAGTTTTGTACAGAGTAAAAAAGACCCCGAGCATTTCTGTATTCCCACCCTGCTACCTTAAGGACTCTCCAAATAACAGTGTTTGCATAAAGGAATAAATTAGATCAGTTTTGTACTCCTGACTACAGGGCTCTCAAACCCAAATCCTGGAGGGCCAAGCAGTGTGTCACAATATGCTTTACTGCTGCAGTTGGATTTAACGTAATAATCTAGTGCTGTAAGAATCTAGTTAACTGTTTAGACCGTGGAATGATTCCTAAGCTGCCTCTTATGAAAAAGACAGCTCAACAGAACAAGAAGTTATTTACGAACCACAGTGACTTTACACTCACCGAACAATTTAGTAGAAACCACTACTTTGTACTTCAACCCACCGGCCTCTTTATTGGAAGCACTCCACCCATCTCATAGACCACAGTGTAGCATAGGAGAACCCTCAGTGCCTTGTAGGCCTTTTCTAAAGCCTAATGATTTGTAGGAACTAAAATGTATACATCTGTAAATTGATGTTACATTTTTATACAGTAGAATTATATTTGTATTTAAACGTGACAGTTACTGTTTGGAAACAATGGAGTTCACTTGAAAAACCCAATGGAAAAGTATCTGATCAGACTTTGTTTCCCTGTGGTATCTACGTAGATATATTTAAAGCCCCCCCCCCATCAATTGGTCAGGCCTTCAAGAATCTGTCTTGCTGTGTCAGATTAACCACCAGCATAGTCGGGAAGTGACCATTCACATTTAGATTTCCAGTGGGTAGAACCAATGACACCAAGAACAAAATTTCACTTTACGTCCATGACTGAGGTTACAAGCAGTAGCTTAATGAGTTTCTGTCAAATTATAAGTGGCAGGTTTATACCAGGACTTGAAGCATTATTATACAGGTCTGCTTTTTCTTCATCTTTTAGTATTTATAGCCCAAAGTGACAACCTAGCTCTAGAAGACACTTCTCTATAGGTGTACAATTACAGGCTTCAGCCCATCACTTGTAGCACAGTTCGCCAAATGTCCTTATTAAGGCGATTCTGACCACAGGACCTCTGACATGACATGCGCTGGCTCTGTGGTCAGAAAATGAAAATGTCTCACATCATCCATCTCTAACACTGGGTAACACATTTTTATGAAAGGTCTGTTTTATTGCAATTTTTGATGTTTCTTAGTCAATTTTTGCTGAAAATCACATCATTTTTTTTCTACCTTCACTGGTTCTAGAGATAAACTAATGTATGCATATTCTTCATTATAAGGCTGTTATAATACTACTATTATTTTCATATTAGTCTCACTCATGCCTGTGTCTCACGCTCAATGCGTGAGAGTCGGCAACCCTGTTATCTCTATGTACAACAAACAAACAACATATAAATATGCAAAAAGTTACAAAAGACCGTCAGCCGAGCCGTCGAGTTTAGTTTTTTCTAAACATGACATTTCTAACCCTTGAAGCTACATGAAAAAAACGTCACCACCGTAATCAGCGCCGAGATTGTATAAGAAACACTACAAAATGTATTGAATTGTATTTGTTGCCTGGTGTAACTGTTCACCAGCAAGGCAGGGGTTTGTAATGAAATGGCCAGTTTATGTCTACCAAGGTGAGCTTGATACAGCGTTTGCATACCCTGGTCAAATCATAGAGAACCACTCCTGCACACTTTAATGCAACATTACTGTGTATTAGCTGAATGTAACGCAGTCGGAAAAAAAATGTGGAGGATTTGGCTGACACTCTTATCCAGAGTGACAGTTATTAATGACAGGGACTATTCCCACTGGCCCAGCTGAGATTTAAGTGTATTGTGCAAGGACACTGTGTTAAAAAGCTGGGGTTTGAACCAGCGACTTTGTGTTCATTGGGTTCACAGGTAAATGTTTTTACCCACTGGGCTACTACCACCCCTGTTGTGTACGACGGTTTTGCCTCGTTTCATATTATTTGTTTTCTTTTTTTTGTCTGGGATGTTAAATTCTGATAGATCCTCTAAATCTTGACATTACGTTTGTAACAAAACCTGTCATTTGATCGGGGTGTTCAAACCTTTGCACTCAGCTGTAAGTTGTAGGGAAGAGAACAAAGCATTAGATGAATGCCGGGCTGCACATGTCATGGCAGTGACTCTGTATGTCTGGAGTCTTGAAGCTTGAAGTGTTCTTTAAGTCTCACATTCGCAACCATGTGTAGCTAAGGCAGCTTAACTCTGCGCCGGCATGGAATGCATTATTAATGCACGGAGAGTGCGGTAGTGTTTATTTAGATACAGCATCGAAAGGCTGAATGCGCTTCAGAGGAACTCGAGTGAGATAACAATAGAAATCCCATGCAGCAAATTCCATACCTGCAGCTTCACAGCAGGGGAGGCCACAAATGTGTTTACGCCAGAACCGCACATTTTGTATTATCACAGAGTCCATTGAGCATTGCTGCTTGTGACGTGCTTTTTTTTTTCCTGGCTTTTTAATTTGCATGTTCGTAGTCTTTAGTGAGGCAGCACCTAATGGGATAAAGTCTAGACAAATTGGACCATTAAGTGTTGTGTCAGTTGTAACACTGTTTCTAAGTGGAAATAAATACATATCCTCTACTGGGAACATGCTGAAATAAAGCTTTTCTTGCCGTTTTCAGTTCAGCGCCTTTGTATGTATTTGCGGAGTTGAATATATTGGGGGAAATATCTTTCAAATGTAAAATGTGTTTGCATAGGCTGCCTTTTATGATTTCGTCCCATAAGTTCAATTCAGCAGATAAACAGTAATTGTGCATTAAAATGCAGAAGTGTGATTTCTTACTGGGTTCTTATTTTTCCTTAAATAATCTGCCGGAGCAATTAAAACAGCCAAAAACATTTGCACACAACTGTAGTTATATTATTGCTCTCTATTGATGACACCTTTGAGTTCAACGTTTTCAAGTTTGTTGAGCTGTTAGAAAGTGACTGGCTGATTGTCATTAAATAGGAAGTGTTTGGCAAACTTTAATTAAATGTCATTCAAATCCAACACAAGCTACCTGCGAAAACAAACATGGTGTGAAATCTGAGTTTAGATCTAAACATTACTCAGAGTTTCCATGCGCCACATTTGTTACTGCCAGCGATTGCCGCAGGCTTCACAGTCATGGGGAACTTATTTGCAGTTTTGTGAAGCCAGAGCCTGACTTGCTAGGTATTCTCGTCCTGTTTTCTGTCTCCACTTCTGTCTTTAATGCCCTCTTGTGGTCCTCCAACAGTCCGGCGCGTTCCTCCGCGCTTCTCTATCCCCCCGACCAGCCATGAGGTGATGCCAGGGGGCAGTTTAAACCTCACCTGTGTAGCCGTGGGTGCCCCCATGCCCTACGTCAAGTGGATGACTGGAGAGATGGAGCTAACGAAGGAGGAGGAGATGCCTATTGGACGGAACGTCCTGGAACTGACCAACATCCGCCAGTCGGCCAATTACACCTGCGTGGCCATTTCTTCTCTGGGCATGATTGAGACTACCGCTCAGATAACTGTAAAAGGTAAGTCGAGGCTCTCCTATACACTCCTATACACCATAAACAATAACCTCAAATTAGCACATAAGCAACCTCAGTAATCTCAACTAGATATAAGAATAGGAGATGTTTGTCTAAAATCAACCACAAAAAATGCTTGTGTATTAAAAAATTTAGATATGCTATATGGACAAAAGTATTGGGACAAACTTGGTTTTTCAGGGTTTTTGGCCCCTTACTTCCAGTGAGGGTCAGTCTTAATACTTCATAATACCAAGACATTCTGGACAGCACCATGCTTCCAACTTTGTTGACATAGTTTGGTGAAGAACGTGTCCCAGTGCGCAAAGACATGGCTGAATGAGTTCAGTGTGGAAGAACTTGACTGACCCTCATAAAGCCCTGACCTCAACCCAAGTCTGTATTAAACTTTACGTATTTTAATGCAGTGTCATTGAAGACCCTGTTGGTGTGATGGTCAGCCGTCCCAATATTTTTATCCGGATCATTTATTAGTCCATAAAATATAACAAAAATGAAAATAGTTCAAAACGTAACCTTTGATTACTTGCAAGCTACTTTACCTCCTAGTTCCACAGTAAAACTAAAGAAGCAAACAGAGTGTGAATTGGCCCACCATTTTTGGGGGGTACTACCTTTTTTAACAACAAAAAAAAGTAAAAAAAAACACCACCCCCTGCATTTTTTGTCTCTTTGGGGAAGTCTGGGTCTTGATCAGGGGGTACTGTATCCCCCAGTAATTCGAACCATGGAAGCAAACCTGTCTTGGTTGACTGAGTCAAGGGGAAACCTGCGGTAAAAATGGTTTCCCGTCAAATTATTGGTTTTTTTTTTTTATCAAATACCGTGGAAAATAGATGAAATGTCAAAAGAGGTCACATTTCAGACAGATCTGTGACAGACTGAATGTGATGTCTGGTTAGCTGCGTATTCTTTTGCCTGTGATGATCTGATAGATGCTCTGTGATCTGCTCCGGAAGCTCTGATGTTGTTCTCGTCAGGCCATAAACCCGAAAAGCCTATCTGCTGAAGGAGGTCTCTTTAATAATGAAGGCGGGGGGTATTCCCACAGCCCCTGCCTCACACGGCCTGCAATCAACTCATCAATCTTTCATCAGAGTTGAAATGTGATGAATAACTCTCTGCCTCCTTCTCACTGCCACCGCAGAGGTGTTTTCTGGGGGTTTTTTTGTTTTTTTTTTGGGGGGGGGGGGGTTGTTTTGTGTTGTTTTGCTTTTTTCCTCGCAAATCCAAATGAGAGAATGTCACGCAATGAACTCTGCCAAACTAAATTAAGATTTATTTCAGAGCTGTCGCTTGATAAGAACATGCTCAGCTCCATCATTTCCTTTGCAGAATGTGGAATAGTTCTGCAAAGTCAAATTTCCAAAACTTTCCCTCGATCCCAAATGGATCAGCCAAGTCGTGTTTTGTGCTGGAACTAAAAGGAGTTAATGAACAATGAACAATAAGGGGATAATGATTTTAGCTATGCAACATATTTTATACAGTTAACAGTACAGTATGTTTACTTTACATAAAAGTATATTATTCAGTGTTAGCATACTTTTCTTTAGAATCCTTAACATGCTGTTAGACTCAAATGTATGTGATGTGATCCGGGTTTCACAACCACTGTTCCGTGGACCGCAAAGTCTTTTGATTGGGCCACGAATCAAAACAGGCGATTGGTCTGCAATTAGTTGTACTGTAATATCATCAAATGTGGCCAAGTGGGCCTTCAGTGTGAGCGGAATTTTATTTTCTTTCCAGAATATTCCGTCAGTCTGTTGATTGCTTATCATGACCAGACTTTGGGGTTTGAAAGCGACAAAAAAAGAAATACACTCTCTGAGGAATCCTACACAGGAGGCTGGAGCACTGTGGACTGGATTTATCACTTCCACTTTCATGGTCTTAATTATCCTACCTCAGATTATTATGTCAATCAATTTCAGATGCAAAGTCCCATTGGAGGGGTTAATTGGGGCTAGAAGTTCTTCTTGTTCAAAAGATATTTGCCAAGTCTCAAAATTAGTCTTCACTCACCGTCTGCATCTTATTCCACATTACATAATTTGAGTAAATGATTTCAAAATCCATGGTGCTGTTGGTTTATCTGTTTGTTTTTGTGGTTTTCTACCTAGCTTGTTATTATGATTGGACTATTATCTCTTATTGTAGTGTTTCGAGGGTTTACTAAGGTTATATATACTATATAGACAAAAGTATTGGGACACAACTGTTTTTTAGGGTTTGGACTAGGCCCCTTACTTCAAGTGAAGGGTCATCTTAATGCTTCAGGAGACCAAGACAAAGGAGACCAAGACAAAACCATGCTTCTAACTTTGTGGACACAGTTTGGAGACGAAACTTTTTAATTCCAGCAGGACTGTGTCCCAGTGCACAAAGCCGTAAAGACATGGTTGGTTGGATGAGGTTGGTGTGGAAGAACTTAACCGGCCCACACAGAGTCCTGACCTCAACCCCACCCAACACCTTTTGGATGAACTGGAATAGAGATTGTGAGCCAGACCTTCTCGTCCAAAATCAGTGCCTGACCTCATAAATGCTACAGAATGAATGGGCATAAATTCCCACAGAAACACTCCATATTAAAGTCTATGTGTCTGAATGTAATGTCATTAACGTCCCTGTTGGTGTAATGATCAGGCGTGACAATACTTTTGTCCTTATAGTGTATTAGTTCATGTTTATTGAGGTTACAAACTAATATCTCACATGCTAGTGTATAGGACTGTTTATTAAAGATGTTTATAGCATTTTATAGATTGCAGTGTTTGCTGAAGGTGTTCATGAATAGATCCTCGAGTAATCTGTAAAGTAATCTATAGAGTTTATTCAGTGCTGTATCTCATTATCTCTTGGTGAACTGAATCTAGGGAGCGGGATCTAATACATGATGTTTGTATCAAAAGTTCTTCTTATTATATGACTCTGCAAAAACAGAAAAATGTGCAAAAGCAGAAAGGCATTAGTGTGTATGACGGAAAAAGGTTTAAAAAAAATTCCCTAGACCTCCAACTCTTGATTAGCCGTCTTACTAAATCCTGCTTTACGTGTCATATATACTTGGAGGATTACAGGATTTAGAATGATCTGAACCTCTTTAAGAGGTCATTTTCAAATATAGAATGACATAAAGAGTTTGAATCAAAGCTATCTCTGGTTCTTGGTTATAAGCAAGTCACAGTGTCATATTGCAAAGTCATACTTAGATGGAAAAGGCATAGTGAGAATTTGATGTTGAACTGTAGCCTGGAAATGAGGGAATGGAGAATGTGAGCTCTAAAGGATATTGTAAGTTTGGCTAAGAATTATTTAGCGCAGTGATAATCCATTCTACACAGTTTTTGTATGCACAAAGCTATCATATATCCTCTCTGCTCACCCCTCAGCTTCCCCAGCCCCACTCAGCCATTACACACTTACTATTCACACAGGCAGAGGGGAAACTAAGTGGGTTTTGCGGGACTTGGACGCCTCGCGTTTCTGCATAGCAGGCAGGGATATTTAAGCTCCGTAAAGCGGCACAAAGCCGGTGCTTGTCGTGTCTTTTTTCCAGCCTTTTTTCCACGCCACTGCCTCATACTCTCACAGATCCATTTGGACTCTGACAGCAAGCACAATCACATGCAACACAAAAGTGGTTTAGAGTCATTTTCTGCTGCAATTTTGTTACAATGCCGGCACTTTGTTGTTTGCCCGTGGAACCAGAGTAGCCTGGGACCGCCAGTCCATTACACAAAGCCAAAGTGATGATGATAATATTGCTGTTTATTGTGGAAAAGGCACGTTTTACTGCAGTGTATCTGCATTCTTCTGGTGTCAAATACCAGGTCACTGTCACATAGCAGTTCTGGATGATCTATAGTTTTTCAAGTTTTCAGTTCTGGATGATCAAATGTTTTTTAAACATTAAAAAAAATGGCATTTGTCACGTCTCTCTTCCTCCACACAATGAGAACAGGCGCAAACGCAGATTTCCATGCTCAGAACCTTTTTGAAAACCTAATCAAAACAAAAGGTACGAGGGCCAGAAACAACCTCTAAACAAAAGGAGAATGGTGTGCATCCAAACCAAGTGACACAAGCATGACGGTTGACCGACTCAGGTCCACCACGAATGTACTTAAATACATAAACACAAAACCCCAAAACTCAAGCACTTAACTCCAAACACACCACGGCTGTGACTAATAAACAAGATATCCCATCACCTTCAAAATAAAAGTTCATAATCCAAAAAAATTCTAGTGGCCGCGGACCGGTCATGACAGCATTTAAGAAAATAACACTGGGGAATTAAACTGAAAGGACTTTTATGCCCATGTGCATGTAGAAGACTACTTTAGAAGGGTTAAAAGCTTTTTTGTATCAAAGTTAAAGTGCAGTGTTGGATAATTTAGATAGTACTACTGTACTACATCAGTTTGTGTTGGTCCTTTTTTTTAAAAATCATTTTAGCAAGTGTCATTTATATTGAATTTCGTAAATTTTGTATTATTGTAGTGAGACTGCATTTTATGTCAGGCACCCCTACAACAGGACATCTGTCAGTCTGTGGTTAGACTGTTCCCAGCACAGTAATTGACTGAAAGTGACATAAATGAGCTACTTGAGTGTGTTTGCCTTATGCTCCCAGTAGTGACTGAAAGTGTACTGTTTAATTCCCAAAGGTCTGTATGTGTGTCCCCACTTCAGTTCCTTACTTTCATAACTACAGAACTTTAGTTCCATGGTAGATCCTGAAGAATAAGTTACTGGAAAGCCCCAAGATAAAGAACTAAGAATCCAACAGTTTCCCATCATATCATAAACCACTTTTAAAAGAACAGGACTAAGAAACAAAATACTTTAATACATTTAGTCAAATTAAATAAATGAATTAGTAGTAGTTCAAACTAATGTAATCAATGTGTTTTCCAGCCCTACCTCGGCCCCCGACCTCTCTGATCGTCACAGAGACCACGGCAACCAGTGTGACTTTAACATGGGACTCTGGAAATCCAGAACCAGTTTCATATTATGTGATCCAATATCGGGCAAAAAACTCGGACAATGGTTTTCAGGAGGTGGACGGCGTGGCGTCCACTCGCTACAGCATCGGAGGCCTCAGTCCATATTCGGAGTACGAGTTTAGAGTGATGGCGGTGAACAATATCGGCCGTGGGCCCCCTAGTGGAACCGTTGAGACAAGAACAAGCGAACAGGCACCATCTTCGCCACCACTGAGCGTCCAGGCCCGCATGCTGAGCGCCACCACCATGCTGGTGCAGTGGGAGCCCCCCGAGGAACCGAACGGCCACATCAGGGGCTACAGAGTGTATTACACCCCTGAACTACACACTCCACTCAGCACCTGGCAAAAACACAACACAGACGACAGCCGCCTCACCACCATTTCAGGCTTGGTGCCAGACATCACCTACAGCCTGAGGGTGCTGGGCTTCACTTCAGTAGGAGACGGGCCACCTTCAGATGTGCTGCAGGTTAAAACACAGCAAGGAGGTGAGACTGGTGTGTGGAAAAGTGAGAGTATGTGTGTGTTTGCTTTTGTCTCTACATGTGTCCTGGCTATGTAGGAAAACCAGTAGGAAAACAGGAAAATGACAAAATGTGAAAAGGTTTTCTAAGTAAAACAGTACATGCATGTCATTGAGTAGATTAAATTAAAAATATCTGCCACATTGAGAAGAATGAATTAAACAAATGGGGGAAAAAAATTTACTGCGACAGTCAGTGACTTAACAAGCAAGAAACATTTCTCTGAACCTGGTCCAGTAATGAGACTTTGAAGCTGTACTGAAAATGAGACTTTGAAAGTTCATCAGCAAGCCTAGAGGAATATTCCTCAAAACTAAAAGTACAAGACAGTCTGCTCTTTAGAAGCAAAATATAAAGAAATGAGGCTCTACTGTATGGGACATATTATTATTGTTGTTTCTTAAAAGCATTTACATCCAGATAAGAAGTAAAATGTGTTTGTGTGTGTGAAAGTACGTATTTGAGGGAAGAAAGAGGATTTGTGCTTAGCATTATCTTCACTGCCAATTCTGCATGCATTCTTGGACCTAAAACATTGAATTCAGGTATTAACTCCTGACAGCTGGGTACAAATTGCATGTTTTCCTCCCTTGTAGTTCCTGCCCAGCCCACTGATTTTGAAGCTGAAGCAGAGCTGGACACTCGGATCATGCTGACCTGGCTGTGGCCCGTTCAGGATCAGATTACTAAATATGAACTCATGTACTGGGAGGCTGACGCTGGAGATAAGGTACACACAACTCTATTTGCATGCTGATGCCAATAATAAAGAACTGATAACACGTAATATTCTATAATAGCTGCATGTGATCTCTGTCTCTGTGCACTCTAATAGCTGTACATGAAGGTCTCTCCTTCATTTGTATTTTTTTAAAGATACTTTGATTAGTATAGCACATTAGTATTGAAATTATATAGGAATACTGAATGTAATATATTTAATACATCAATATTTTAATCATTTAATACATAGAAAGCATAGTTAACCCTTAAATCTAACTTCAGTTCCTCATTC
>JBBJLR010000111.1:5781211-5792651 GCA_037577145.1 Brachypetersius gabonensis
GCAGTTCTGAAGGCAAAAGGGGGTCAAACACCGTATTAGTATGGTGTTCCTAATAATCCTTTAGGTGAGTGTATATATATATATATATGTGTGTGTGTGTGTGTGTGTGTGTGTGTTAGTTTGTTTGTTTATTTATTTATTTATTTATGTGTATATATGTGTGATGATGTTACTTGGTGGGCTAGATTCTTAAATTATTGCTCACTGCATTAACATCGTAGTTCCAGCACAAAACTGAGGAAAGAAACCTCAGACGAAAACATACCTTGATCAACTGATCAACTACATTTAGGATCGGGGTCACAACTGATTTTTTTTTTATCAAACTGTCACTTTATAAGAATTCATGACTAATACAGGAGCTGAAATGAAAGATAGAAATGAATTCAGCACTAAAATGTGTTCTGCTGATCTTCACCCTCTATAAAAAGGCTGAAAATGCACACCTGGTGTTTGTTTGTTTACTGTTTGTTTGCAATGTATGTGTGGAATGTGTGTGCCTGTCAGTGTGTATGTGTGTGTTTGTGCATGGTTTCTGCTCTAATTGCTCTTCTTGTTGTGGTGTGTAGGAAGCGAGCATCTCCCTCAGCGAAGGATGAGCACTCTGCTGGAGTGAAGGATCATCTGCTGGCCCACTCCTCCGACCCTGTAGAGATGAGGAGGCTCAACTACCAAACACAAGGTAATAGAGCCCTCTCCCTCTTTCTCTATTAACCACACACACACACACACACACACACACACACACTGGCATATAGAAAAAAGGGTAAATAAATAGGCATCTAGTCAGAATGTCATCAGTTCACCTACCTACCTTGTACATTTTTTCACTGGCCATTTTATCAGAAGCATACAGTGACGAGAAATAAGTATTGAGACACTTCTGTTTTAGTTATTCGATATCATTCTTGCTCAAGTACACACACACTGCCTCACAGACATGTAATATTTGGTAAGATTGCAGAATTTTCTTCTGCTCTGTTGAAGGTTTGTTCAGTTTTATGGCTTATTGTGAGTCATACTGAGTCTGAAACCACATCCAGAATAAATAAAGAGTTCTATGTGTTCTGAGCAGGTTCTAAAAATTTACAGAACAGATTACGGATTGAGTCCTAGTGTTTGCAAGCAACCCGACAGCCCTGAATTTCAATGGCTGGGCTCTAAACACATCTTGGCTGATCTATTACAGCTGGGCTAAATTAGATTTTTCACAGAACTATACTTTAAATTCAGCTGTGCATTTTGTGAGCCTGGCCCATAGACACAAAGAACACACACACACACACACAGACACACACACACACACATGCAGTATGGTCAAACTGCTTTATAAACTGAGTCTAATCTGCTGTAAGCTGTGTGGATTGGGCTGAATGGCTGGAATGCTGTGGAAGAGCGAAGAAGCTGCGGAGCACAGCTGGGCTTTTAGCATGGAGATAAAAAAGTATTATTCACCATCAGCTTCACCTCAACATAAAGGACACGTTGAAGAAGAGGATAGACATCCATTTACACACACACACACACACACACACATGCACTCATTCACACACCATCTAATTACACACCCTCATTCTGTACGCTCTGAGCTTTGAACTTGGGAGGAATTAGGCAGGATAAGTCACAGGAGGGAAACTTTATCTCTCTTTTTCTCCTCTCCATTCCTCGTTTCCTCTCAGTCCTTCTCTCCCTGCCGTGCTCCCTGTTCTCTTTCACTGCATAAACCCCGTCAGACAGTGCAGGGAGATTCTGCCAATCAGCTCTGGTTCCACAAGCAGCGTGATTGGTCCTTTAAAGACAGAGGCTTATCTGACGACTCACATTTTTGTGTGTCAGACTTAACCAGGGACACGGAGTTAATCAAGCATCCACCATCGTTTGGTGAAAAACTGCCAGCAGTGTTGCCAAATTCAGCAGTTAGCAAATCACTGTCTTAGGCTGTGATTTCATTTCTTTTCAGTGCTTTCCTCCTAAAGACAAATTTAGTGACTGAATGTAGCTAACAAGTAACAGAGACATAATGGAAACCCAACTAATAGTATTGTACAAACTGCACACCTACACTATATGGGCAAAGTATACACCAACCTGGACATTAATATGGAGTTGGTCCCCCTTTGCAGCTAGAACAGCTTCCACTCTTCTTGGAAGGCTTTCCACAAGATTTTGGAGTTTCTGTGGGAATTCACTCTGTAGAGCATTTCTGAGATCAGGCACTGACGACAAGGTCTAGCTCGCAATCTCCAGTTCATCCCAAAGGTGTTGCATGGGGTTGAGGTCAGGGCTCTGTGTGGACCAGTCAAGTTCTTCGCACTGAACTCATGAAACCGTGTATTTATGTGCACTGGGACAGAGTCATGTTGAATAGAAAAGGTTCTTCCCCAAACTGTGTCCACAAACTTGGTATTTTGAAGCATTAAGAATGTCCTTCACTGGAAGTACAGGGTCTAGCCCAAACAAGGCTTTTGTCAGTATAATGAATCATCACACATTTACTTTAAGCCAGGCCACGTCCTAAACAAACTTGTTCAAGCAGTTTCTACCAATATACTTTAATCTACAGGGTCTGAGGAAAGAGTCCTAGTCAGGTTTCTCAGGCTGGGCTGGAAAACTGCAGCTTTGTTTTGTCTACACTGAACTCAAAGCTAAACCGAGTGCCTTGCTGACTGTGGGGATGATTTCTGGCATCCTCCTTTCTCTTCTCCTCTCTGCTCTCTTTCTGCCTCCTCACTTTTCTTCCCTCTCTTTTCTATTCGTACACTTTTTCCATTTCCTCTTCAGTCACCTTCTTTTCATCTTTTCTCTTCTCTCCCCTTTTTTCTATCCTTCCTTCTGTCTCATCTCCTCTCTTCTCTCCATTTTCTTCTCTCCTTTTCTCTCCTATGCATTCCCTTCATCATCTCCATTTTTGCTCTCACTTCTCTTTGTTCTATTTTTTTTCTCCTGTGTTATCACTTTTCATTCTTTCTCTTCTTCCCTCTTCTTTTCCTTTCCCACCTTTTCTCTTCCCCCGTTCCTTTCTAGTCGGTATCTCCTCTCCTCTTTTTCTGCATTGAAAGTGCTCTGTCGGTTTTTAGACAGCTTTTACACTTCCCTCCTCCGTTTCTCTCTCTACAGGTTCCAGCTCCCCCAGTTGCCCGAATACTCCAAGTTAGTCTCCATTTGTTCCTCCTGTGTCTTCCTCCTGTTCTCTTCTTGTTTGCTCCACTGTCTGCGTTTTCCAGCTACTCCCCTTCTCCCGTATGTCCATTCGGGCAGTGTGCCCTGCCCCCTGCTGGCTACACTCATATCACAGGTCATCCTCTTCACAGCCGAAGCCCAAGCATTTCAAACTGCTTTTAGTTGGATGGAAAGCATCGGGAAGGGGGCTGGGATGGAATTTTCATTTTGTAATGCTTTAGTTACTAAATACGATGTTGCTGTTGCATTTCTCCATGCAGTTTGGATATTGATTTGTTATAAAAAAAACAACAAATATGCTGTTGAAGTGTCAGTATTTTCTAAACAATCTAAACTTTCAATGTAAGCCATTTTAGTTTCCTTTCATCGGATTATCTTGAAATTTTTTCTCAATGCAAAAGATTTAAAAAACTATTTAAACACTAAGTATGGAGATACAAGCTTTTGTTTCAACAGAGAGGATATACCGTATGTGGGAGCATCATTTAAAACTGTCAACAAAAACAGGATTAACACAAAACTGTGCTGTTGTGTGTGAATGGTTAGACTTCTTCGCCCTACCTTTGCTGAAGTTTAGCACTAGCATTAGCTGCTACCAGATTGTGGAATTACATGAACGCTTAAAAAAAAAAGTATAATAAAGAAAATGTTTATTTTGAATCAATACTGGCATCATTTTATGGCCCAGGCCACGGCAGCAGCTTATCTCAATGTGCAACAATCCAGATCCCAACCAAGCATGTCTAATCACTCATGTTACTCATATCACTGCCTCTGGAGTTAGCACATAGCATGGTGTTGCAGTTTCTACCTCTCACTTTCTACCTCTCTCTCTCTCTCTCTCTCCTTTTCTCATGCTTTCTCACAAAGGTATCATACTCTCGGTTGCCTTCATCTTTCTGATGAAGTGTGCTTGTGTGCACATTTCAGAGTGTGTGTGCTTGTGTTAGTGTTGCACAGCTTTCCTAGTCACTGAACAACATCAAAGGAGATATTAATGTACTGTAATGGAGGAACTTCCCTAAAACCTCCCTTCTTGTGCTGCAGGGATGCGAGAACACCCGCCTGTGTCCATGAGTGACCTGGCTGACCACACCGAGCGGCTTAAAGCTAACGATGGCCTGCGCTTCTCACAGGAATACGAGGTACGTATCCTTCTCTCTGAAAGCCACTTGCAATCAAGTCAAATTCCAACTGTCATCTCTGCACACCAATATGCCCTTCTGAGGGAGATTTATACGCTGAGCCGAATGTCAAATTGCCCTTTTCTGTTAAAGCAGATGTTTCACAAAACCCTGTCTGGCTTTCAAGACTGTTTTTAAACCTAGTCTTCATTTGCTGAGATGCAGGTCTCACCTCCTGTTATAGTTTCACCATAATGACATACTTTGGTCATTTCTGTTCCATCCTTTTATTTCATATTTATCTAATTATATTTATTCTTTTTAGAGTTTTATTGTTTATTAAATTGCAAATAAATCATAACTGTATACATCTAGAGAAGATAAGACATTCAGTTTTTTCTGTGTTACGATATTTCACATCGTCAGGCTTTGAAAGTAAATGAAGAAAATAAATGAAAATAAATGGAACATAAAGCAAGTACATGATGTTTTGTATTGATAAAAAATGTCATTTTCCAATGAAATTTGTTCTCTTAGATTTTTTTTTCTTTAATAATGTTACATAAGGATGCCTTTCTTACCCAAAGTTTGAATCCATGGTCTATCTAATTTGGTGTAAAAATCCAAATTATATGCACTCCAACAGAATTAATCATCTTCCTATTTGTGTTCTATTATTACTGCTCTTCAGCCCCTCATTACTAATTTCACCCAGGGGTTGTTCTTTCTGTTTGTCTTGGTACCTTTTTTATCTTTT
This sequence comes from Brachypetersius gabonensis, assembly GCA_037577145.1. Lineage (NCBI taxonomy): Eukaryota > Metazoa > Chordata > Actinopteri > Characiformes > Alestidae > Brachypetersius > Brachypetersius gabonensis. The sequence continues at coordinate 5,786,273 of JBBJLR010000111.1, forward strand.
TTATAAGTACAGCCTGTATAGAGACATCATTATTAGAGATGGTATCCCCCATCTTCGCTTTTCCTTCAACAGCTGATATTTATATTGTATTTAAGGTCTATATGGTTTTAATAAAGAAACAAACACTATATACAAACTATCCCCGACTCAGGGTAAACATAAGAAACATATAACAAGAACAAAGCAAGGAAACACACAGTATGGTCAAAACACAGCAGGGAAAACACAATACACAGGAAACAACAGAATGTAAACAAAGACTAGGCCCGTGCTCCTCAAACGAACAAAGAAACCAAAACAGGAACTTGATGGCTGACCCTTCCTCGCAGCTCAGCCAGCAAGACACGTGGACTAGGCAACCAGCGCAGACGCGCAGAAACAGAGAGTCAAAAGGGAGGAACACGGACCTGTAAACAGAGAACAAAGAACCCAATTAAACATACAGATAACCAGGACTAACTACAGGAATCAGAAACACAACCAAACACCATGGAGGAAATACAGACTCAGGGAACAAGGGATCGGCTGGGGACACGGAACCCCCCAGTCCAATAAGGACACGGAACGAGACACAGGTGAAACTGATAATGAAGGGACGGGACACAAACCGAACACGGAGACTAGATAGGGAACAAGGGGGAATGGGAGGAAGGGAGGACAGGAGGTGGAATGGGATTGAACCAGACATGGGGAAACACAGAAGTAAACACAGGAAATAAACGAAAACTAATACTCAGGGGAAGGGGAACGAAATCTACGGGCGGAGAGTGTGGTGGCCGTTACACTATTCATCAACTAAAGCACAAAAATGGTCTATTCTGCTTTGCTCGATCTTCTTTAATTGTATGGTTTAAAGGGTTAAAGTTGTTCTCAAACATTCTTGTTTAGCTCAGTTTCCCGTGTATGTGAGAACGCATTCTTGAGTTTTTCAAACAAATCTAAATTTTAAGTGAGTTTTCTATGTTATTTATATTTAATGTGTGTCCCGATATGGGACCAGGTTCTATGAGAAAATTCATCACTTCTGGTAGAGATACCTCTCTTTTTTAAAATATAAGAGGACATAATCGACACAGCATGCTATACACATTCATTTTGATTACTTTCATTTTATTATTCTTTCTAATATATTATGCTAGAGGCTCTATGAATAGTGTAGATATAAATGGTATCCAAGCATCTTGCCTCACTCCCCTTTCTAATGTAAAGGATTTAGTTAAATGGCCATTGATGCAGTCATAGATAGTGAAATCTAAATTTACTGAGAACATCTAAACCTTATTATTATTGAGTTTTTTTGCTTATGTTGCTGCATGTGGTTCTTATCCAATCCAATCCAATCCAACTTTATTTGTTAAGCACTTTTGTAAACGCAAAGGACCAAAGTGCTGTACAAAATATAAAAGCATACAATATAAAATAAAAGCATAAATAAATAAATAGACATAAAAGATGAACATACACAGTAAAATCACTCTACATCAAACGTTACGTAAAATCAGCGTCTCATAAAATGTTAAAGGCCGAGGAAAAAAAGTGGCGTTTTAAAAGAGATTTAAAATCAGAAACAGAAGAAGTCTGTCTGATGTGCAACGGCAACCCATTCCAAATTTTCGGGGCTGCTACAGCAAAGTCGCGATCCCCTCTGAGCTTCCGCTTTGTTTTCGGCAGCTGATCAGCTGACCTGAGAGCGCGGGTTGGGGTATAGGAATGAAGAAGCTCAGCAAGGGGGGAGCAAGACCATTTAAGGCCTTAAAAGTAAATAAAAAGATCTTAAAATCTATCCTAAAACGTATAGGCGGCCAGTGCAATGAAGCTAAGATGGGGGAGATGTTTTCGTGAGCCCGTTAATAGATAATCTGAAGACGAGAGATGGAGGACGCACTAACCCCTACATATAGTGCATTACAGTAATCTAACCTAGAGGTAACAAAGGCATGAATGGGTTTCACTTCGGCCAGTTGTCTCAGATGGAAGAAACTTTATTACTCATCTGATCTGGCTGTCAAATTTAAGATCCGGGTCCATCTTAATCCCAAGGTTTGTTACAGTTGGTTTAAGATACTGGGCAAAGGACCCCAGATCTACTGAGGGCAGTCTACTCTAGGTTCTTAATATGAGAGTTGGGTTTAATATTATCTTTTGAATGAATTGTGTGTGGTGAATTAAACCAGGGAGATTTTTTGTCCATCCTGATCATTGTAGATGTGAATGCGTGGAAATGTGTGCAGCTAGATCACCCTATATGACTGGCATTCAGTTTTGTTTGCAATTCTCTGCTCAATTGCGTGTAGGTAGTAACATCACTTTTTAAAGCTTTGTGCCACTTTCTGAGTCACACAGAAAGTGTTAAAACAATCAGTTCATCGTTTTCTGGTGACTTTTCAATTTTTATTGCCTCTTTCAGCTCCTTTTCAGTTAATTCTGCCTTTAGGGGCTTGTTCTGATCTTCAGACACTAATTGGTAATTCTAGGCCCTCCAAAAAAGTCAGCCTGGTCTCCTTTATTCTCTGTTGCTCTTGAATATAACGATTTATAGAACGATTCAAAGATAGCTTGAGTCTTATCCTGCCTGCTCTCCATGCCTCCTGAAGATTCAATTGATTTCGTAGGTCGAGTTTCTTTTCAGCACTGATTTTGCTAGAATTAAACTTCCATATTGTGTTCCTTCGGAGGTTCTTCTAACTGAAGGTAATATAAATAGGAGCATGGTCACGCAGATCTTTTGTGCTGATGTCCCTGACCCCTGATCTGAAAATAGGGTAGGGTTATGTGTGTGCTGCTTCATGTTGGAAACATTTCTCTCCATTTATCTATTAAACTTTTCATTAATTCACAAACCTTTTTGCTTATTGCTTTAAATGCATAGTTTTGGTTGTAGGTGAATTTTCAAATCTCCTCTTTTAAAACCCCCTCTTTGCAATTTATCGTCATTTCAGATATCTATTGGAGAGAAGAGAGGTCACTTACTGTCCCAGATAGCAAACCCCAAATTATGCTTCAATTTTGTGAAGAGAAAAATATTTTTCATTTTTCATGTTTCTTATCATTGTAAATATACAATATGGAACTTCTAGTTTTGGACGGTATTTTGCTGTGTTTTATGGTGTTATATGTACCATTGACATTGAAGGAAATGATGCTAATATTTTAATGTGTCACCTTTTAAAAAATATGTAAGTTGCCCCTGCTTCAAACACTTTCTCTCTTCTAACAAAATGACATCAACTAATTTAACTTTTAACATTCAGCAAACCTGTCTTTTGCCAAACTATAGCCTCCAAAGTAAAGGGTTTTGTAAACTGATCCTTTATTTCACCACAGGGAGGGAAAACCCCCCTCTAGACCAATGTTAGTGCAGGGCATAGACCAGGGGTGTCAAACTCCGGTCTTCGGGGCCGGTGTCCAGCACAGCTTAATGGTTCTCCTCCTCAAACACATTCACTAAACCTGACAATGAACTGGTGAACCAGGTGTTTCTGAGCAGGGAAATCACCAAAACCTGCTGGACCCCGGCCCTCCAGGACTGGAGTTCAACACCCCTGGCATAGGCTTTATAGGTGTACTCACACTAGGCAGTTTGAACCGTGCCCGAGTGCGTTTGACCACCAAAGCGCGGTTCGTTTGACTAGTGTGAGGCTCTGTGCCCGGGTGCGGTTCGTTTAGCCGTCCCTGGCCCGCCCGCTTGGAAGAGGTGAGCCAGAGCACGGTTCAGCTGGACTCGGTTCGCATGCAGTGTGAGCGCTAACCGTGCTGGAGCACGGATCAGGACACGTGACGTCACGTTTTTGCGACGCTCCAAAACCATTTTTCATGCCACAAAAGCGACAGACTTGTTTAGCAACAGGCTGTGAGAGGACTGTGGACCACCACAAACCAAACGACTCAAAATTACTATCAACAAAGTCACCAGAGCGATGGACTCCATTGCGTTCAGCGAGAGCGCCGCTCTTCCTGTTTATCCTGAAACCGGCGCAGCATAATGACGTAAGCGTGCTCCGGCATGAAGGCTGAATCCCAATGTGAGTGCAGGCCAGGGGGGGAGGGGGGGGGGGCAATCGTACTCGGGCCCGGTTCACGGCAACCGTGCCTAGTGTGAGTACACCCTAAAATCATGTAAATCTGCCTCCAATTCGTTTCTACAGCTCTTATGTAAAGAACACAAAGAAGAAATCAGTGCATATTTCTCTGTCTTAATGGTTTAGTTGTTTTTGTCACATATTGCAGTGACCAGTTTTTTTACTCAAGAGAGAAGAAGATAAGAAGGAGCTTTATATATCCCGAGGAAATTTTTGTGAAGAATAAAGATAATAAGACAAAAGAAAAAAATCGCATTCAGAATATGGTGAAGTGGTCCGGGTGACCTCCAGGTGTTTGAAAACAGGTGTTCGGGATGTTGGAACCATCCAGAAGCCATTTTTTATCCATGTTGGATCAGTGACTGACTAGAAAAAGTTATCCTTGATTGGTCAGCTGTGATGTTGTATTGTGCTTTTTCTTGGAAACTCAGTTACAACATACAGGCACTGTTTAAAAGTGAACGACTTACAGTAATGAAGTAGAAAAGAATTTTGGTAATAAAAGAACCCAGGGTTCCTACCTGATCTGCTATTTCCCACAGCTCCAACTAGTGGTCATTATTAATCTGTGCAGCCTCTGTCGGAAACTGCTGAAGAGTGCATTACTGCTTCGCCATCTTTAGAAATATTTTGCCCTATGGTTACTTACTATAGAAGCCACTGGGGTGCTATTGCTTGCTGATGTTGTTCAAAGGCCAATCATTTGCATTTAAAGTGGTGATTTTCAGCGAGGATAAATCAGTGAGAATTTGGGAGCTCACCTCAGCCTGTTTCCGCAGAGTTTCAGCTTCGCAGAGCTGGCCGTAAACAGTACAGCTACATCACTCACTGTCTCTGACCTCCAAATGCAAGTCGCTGAGAGAATAAAACTAACACTGGGTGCTTATGTACAGGACAAAAGGGCACAGCTCAACTTTTCCTTTCCTTTAGACAAGAAAAAGTTTGGCAAATGATTGTTGGCTGGGTTTGGTAGAAAGACTGAGGCTGTGGGAGGCACACACACCACAGCAGTGGTGCCAGACTTCAGGGTAGTGAGTCAGCATTTTTGCAAGCACAATGCTATCTGATATGGAAATTTTTAAAAATGCTTTTTTAAAGAAAATAGCCAGTGTTAATTTTATGAGGCAAACCTAAACTGTGCACTATATAATAAGTAAAGTCTTGTTCTTCATATCTTCAGTGCTGTGAAACGTGTCTCGGCTGTTCGACTACATCCGCAGCAAGTGGAAAATTGTGCCAATTAGACGTCTGGGGATCCTTCTTCATGCCTTTTGCATTACTTTACATTCATTTGGCAGAGGATTTTTCCTTACAGTTTGTGGAAACAGTGAAGTTTCAGGACAGTGTGAGATCAAAAGAGGAGATGATCTCTGAACAGATGAGTCTTCAGGAGGTGTTTGAAGCTAGGAAGGGATTCCTAGGCAGCTCATTCCACCAGCAGGGAACCACAACAGAGACGAGTCTGTACTGGGTTTGCCTTGTGTGTAGGGATGGCAGAGCCAGACGATGTGCCTTGGAGGAGCAGAGGCAGCGAGTTGGAACATAAGACTGAATGATGGGATTAAGGTAGCTGGGTGCAGACCCAGCTGTCGCTCTGTAGGCATGAGTTAGTGACTTGAATGTAATTCAGGCAGCCATGGTCAGCCAATGTAGGTCAATTAGCAGAGGGGTGACATGCGACCCTCTGGGTTGGTAGAAAACAAGCTGAGCTGCTGATTTCTGGACCAGCTGTAAGGGTCTTATCGTACAAGCCGGGAGACCCAATTGAACCCACTAAGCATTGCGATAATCGAGGCGAGAGATAACCATGGCTTGTATTAGGAGCAGTGTTGGGCACGTACCTTTAAAAAAGTAATTAGTTACAGTTAATAGTTACTTCTCACAAATAGAAACTGAGTTAGTAACTGAGTTACATCATTATAAAAGTAACTAATTACCAGGAAAAGTAACTATTGCATTATTTAAAAAAGTCTAATTTAATACAACTATAAAATAAATATAAAACATTGTACACTAATCTACACTATTTTAATGTTGTTGTGGACAACGTGAGAGACAACTATCAAATTCAACATGTTTGCCTTTCACCTCAGCGAGGGAAACGTAGTGCTTATACTTCCAGTTTGCAAAAGATACCTGTAACTCCTGATGTGTGCGACTGATCGTGTGTGTACGTGTGTGTGTGTGTGTGTGTGTGTGTGTGCGACTGACCACGCCTGTGCTTGTGTGTGTACACCCGCACTACTCTGCCTCTGATTGGCAAACAATGGAAATTTACTCAATCTAAGCCAATCATCGCG
>JBBJLR010000111.1:5874082-5895435 GCA_037577145.1 Brachypetersius gabonensis
CTCTCTCTCTCTCTCTCTCTCTCTCTCTCTCTCTCTCTCTCTCTCTCTCTCTCTCTCTCTCTCTCTCTCTAGCTCTCATACACACAGAGAACAGTTGTGAAATGTTTGTCACCCAACATTATTAACCTCCCAACATTGTAAAGCTTTGCCAAATTGCCACAAAAACAAAACTCTGGCCTTCTACACACAGATACGGTTACAAAGACGTTAACAGTGCTTCTGTCCCAGTCAGCACAGCCACTGAAACTTCTCGGGTGAAGATTCTTAATAATGCATTCGCAAGTAAATGAATATTATGTAATGAAACTATAATAGAACAATGTTGACTGGAGATGACACAAAACCCGTCTCTCTTGGTGATATTACTCTAAAATCAATGCTTTAAAATGAAGTATTTAATTAAAATACTTCACTTAACAGCCATCTAGAAGCAGCTGTGCTGCAACATCTAGCCTATGGAAATCATGACTTTTACAAAACAGCAGTGTTTTGGTAGTGCAGTTTACACTATTATAATGCGGCCTACTTTATTTTACAAAATCGTTCTTTGAAGTGCAGTATTTTGATCATCTCTAGTTGCGCTATGCACTGAATCGCAGGAGTCATGAAAGTAAATAATCCCCACATTGGCCCGACTGTTGACAGAAGCACAGTGATCTTTGTAAGAAAACGCTTTTTGCACAGGTTGAGCTGCTTCTTCCCAAAGCTGCTGCAAACACCAGCAACTAACCAGCACGCATCCCGCTGTGGATCCCGACTGTGACGCTAATACAGCCCGCAGTACTGCCTCACACACATGCTCTCTCTCTCTCTCTCTCTCTCTCTCTCTCTCTCTCCTACGTTCACTCACTGGTGTGCATAAATTGCTCAAATTGTCAATTTATATCTGCTTCCAGTGGATCAGCATTTTAATACAAGACCTTTGTCTGTTTTAACTCCAGTTTTCAGGGTTTTCTTTATTTTAATCTAACCAGTGGCCATATAAGCTTGGCTTGTTTTTCCAAAGCAATATTTTTTTTCTTTTTTCTTTCCCGTTTAGTGTTTTGTTACGACATTAATATGTAATGTTGCTGCAATTGTTTGTGTTTTGCATGTGTAAACTGTTCAATAACTATCATTACTGTTTAATTGTTATTTTGAACTTGCAGGCTCATCTGGTTATGAATATTCATGGAGTAAAGGGTTGCCTTTTAAACAATCAAAACTAGAGGGAAACACTTTTTTTTGCCATGTATATATATTAGGACTGCATGATGAGATTAAGGTTGGGGGTTAAATGCTAATGAGGCACATCAAGGCACTTAAAAAGGAGTGCTTGGTGCATCATAGAATACATTAAACTCCAGGTGCCAGCATTCACTCTGTTTGGCATTTAATAGTCGTTCTCATCTAAACAGCTGTTGTTTTTGCATCATTAAGCAGAAAATGAGCCTATACTGTGGCACAGAACAATTTATTGCAGAGTTTGTTGCTCTGTTTGGATACAGAAGCTTCATTGTTACCATTCCTGATCTAAAATGAGCTTCGTTTAGCTGTGAAAAAAAAGACCTGGTGACAGCAGTGATGTGGTCAATGTGGTTGGAGTGCTACCACTGCAGCTCTGGAGTCCTGTTACTATTTGCAGAATAGTTGAATCGGATCCCATTCTAACAATCAATCAATAAAAAAATAATATAATTTTTTTAAATATATACTAATACTTTATGAAGCAGTTAATGCATGGATTTTGTGTTTGTGTTTGCAGTAGGTTCATAAATAGACTTTTAAGCTGCTATTATACAAATTGCAAGTATTACTATGGAAGGATTAAATTAAATGTGCGCAGATTATTCTTTACAAAATTGCTGTGTTAAAGAATTGATGGTAAGAATTGTCCGTTATAATATTTTTTAGCTCATCATCTAAGGTTCCCTTTAGGTGAATTTGTCACGCTGAAAGAGGAAAACTACTCCTCTACGAAGAGCTGTAGACTGGGAGGAGCCCAGCTTGACACCCTTGGTTTAAAGGTTCATTTACATGCTGCAGATTTCTGTGAGCTCGGTATTCTGAAAGCAGAAAATGACAATACCAGCGCTATGCTGTGCAGTCCTAATATATATTTATTTTGCTGTTAGGAAAAACACGGTGGAAAGTTGTTTTATGGCCAAAGCCACCATATAGATAAAGCATGATGAATCTGCATGTTAAGCTACGCAGTAACCAAACTTTCGCCTCTCTCTGGTCATCACCTCTTGTCCCAGAACTATGGAAATGACCGTCCGGCTGCGTCTACCTCAGCATCTCCAGCCACTTTGAAAACAATGTTTTGTGTCTCTTTCATTTTCTCTGTTTCAGGAATGTTGTATGTTGATTTCTTTCATTTGTTTTCTCTTTAGTGTATGACAAGCAGGGATTCCTCATCAAGCTTGATGGAAAACTGTAAGTACAGTGTGTGTGTGTGTGTGTGTGTGTGCGTGTGCGTGTGCGTGTGTGTGCGCGCGCGTGCGTGTGTGCATAGCAGTAGTTTAGTAGTTAGTTAGTATTTCCTTTAGCAGTAAGCGCCCCCCTAACCTTGTTTGGCACATAAAGTCTTTGTAAAGTCTTATTTGACTTTGACGTAAAGGGCCCTGTCTACTAGTTTTTTTGATTTAAAAAAATATATATATAATTCACATTTTTGTGATACTTGCACGAAAATAGCGCTGGCGAAGAATTAAGTTAGAGATGTATGTTTGGCACCTGCAATTGGAGCTGGTTCTGTGGAAGCTCTTATATACAAGCAACATCAACATGTTCTGTTAAATGTACAGTGTTTGGATTATTCCCTGGCTTTAGTAACTAACTAGCATTGCTATATCCAGACCACTAGTGAAAGCACATTTAGACAAAATGAGGGAACCAAACGCCTATATAGGGAAGATCCAATGAAAAGAGAGATCAATCCCAAGACATAAACAGAAGCTGGAAATAGTTTTGTTTTTTGGCACATTTAGCCAAACAGATATCAAAAGTGGTGCTTTTTGAAAAATAAAATATACAGAGGCTGAGGATTATGGGCCCTTTAATTGAAAACTGCTGTTCTGAACACTATCTGTGTGCTCAGTGTGACCCCAGTCTCCCCCAGTATATCTCTCTTTATATCTTGTCTGGTTGTTTATGTGAACAGTACACAACTATGCAGGTTATAAATGAAGGGCTTGAGGGGTCTTGGAGCTTTGCTGATTAATTGTGCCAAGATTTTACATCTTCGTTATAGGCGCTTCATGGGAGGTCCGTTAGACCAAAGAAAAATGGGGCGGCCTTTCTGCTGATACTACTTAGCTCCAACTGCACAAATGCCTCTGCTGTCAACAAGTCGTCTCACGCCTCCCAGCGTAATGAGTATGAGTGGTGGCCTACTGGAAAGATCTCATTTGCCTTTCGGCGAATCAGTAGGTTTACAGGGCCACAAGTTAAAAAATAAACAATCCTGTGCACAGACCTTTCAGGGGTTTTAGTTCTCTTATTTAGGACATCGTACCAATTGGAGTAATTGGAACATATCACAGCTGGTCCCTCATAATTGAACCCCGTGCTCAGTCCTCCGTGACCCCAGAACATTAGTATGTGTAAAAGGAGGATTTATGTGTTATTTCTCGCATCAGAGTCTACTGGATGGCCTGCTTATCTTCTCAGGAATGAAGGTGCCTCTGCTCTGCCGAGGTTTAGACTCATTCGCTTTACTTTGAATTATTTGTACTTGATGCGTTTGACCTTGCTTTGTGTGGCCGTTACGTCCGCATTAATCCTACGCCTTTCTGATGTACAGGAAGTGTATTCAGAAAAAAAAATCCCACACAGGATACAGCGTGCCTCAGGAAATGCTTTCTTGAAGGCGTAGTTCAGCTGAGCAGATAGCGTAATTGTTCGAGAAGCCATGAGGGCCTGAAAATGAGGGCCTAACATAGCAGAGAGTCCTGTAAAGACAGTAGGTTTGTTAACATTTTAGCACTTGTGCTGGGAAAATGGATACAGTAGAAACCTGCAGCACCACAAAGACGTGTCTACAGCAGCAGAACATTCTTAAAGACATGCTTCATACTCATTGTAACACCAGATTAGTTGGTACATGAAGCCGCAGCAACACAAAGACGTAGAGAAAAGGCCCAGATAGACAATCAGTGAAAGCTGGCAGGGTCTGAAATCTAAGGGCTTGCATTTCTAGCTTTTTATATATTTTAGCCACACTGAGCTTTTCAAATAAAGAGGCTGTTTCTAAGAATCAGAACGGTTGTTTTGAGGCAGAACAGCAACCACAAGATACATCTGACTAGCTGGGCTTTGAGCTATTTATCTAGTGGTGGGTTTAGAATCAGAAAAGAATTTCAGGGAAAGTTCAGCCACAAATGCCAGGTAACAGCGAGCCCTAGTCGGTCCTCGAAGTTTGGGGTAGTGTAGCTATTTTTAATTATTAAGTGAAGACCAGAACATTTTCACAGTATTTACTTCTTATATCAAAATAGCTGGTACTGCAGGAAACCAGAGCAGCTGAACTGATATCCTGCTTAGCTTCCTTTTAAAGAGACGGTTCTTTTGTGTTTCTGTCTCATGGTCAGTATGGAGCTTTTCCTTCCGTGTATTTGCTCCTGTCTGTGTTTCCTTCCCTAGGCAGCACTTATTATGGGCTGTGCTGCTTTGAGTATTCAATCTGTTGAAAGAAGCAACTTAATAAGTAGAACTAAATTCAGTGACGACCTTCACAAAATATTGTTTTCTTACTGTCACTGCAGTACGAGTTTGACACAATGTGAAAAACTAAGGGTTAAATCTGCATCTTTAGTGTGTTCTGTGAGCATCCTGACCAGTCACAGCTGCAAATGAGTTTTTCTGCCTTTTGTGTTGCAAAGAAATATGTAATGTAAATACAATTACAGTCAGATTTTGTGTTCTACAAATTTGATGTTACTGTGACACACATGAGAATATAGTTATAAGATTAAATTAGATACTAATGATGATTAGAATTGTCTTCATTGTCCATCTAAAAGTAGTTGGCTGTTGGATCAAAATCAATCTTTAATCTGTTTAAATTCTCTGCCATGAAAGTTACATCCCCATTCTGTTAATTAAGATTTTTTTATGTTCTCTTTCTCCCAGGCCCCTGGAGCTGCAGTATAAATACGGCAATCTGAGTAAGGGAGAATGTAGGCCCGGCTACTCAGAGGCTAAAATGACCTCCATCTATCCAAAGCAAGTTTGTGGGGGGTTTTTCCGCCTCTTTTGCTCCCACTGTACGACATGATTACTTGGGAGTTGTTCTGCTTGCTCTGTTAATGCTTTAACATGCACACACACACACATGCACACACACACACACACACACACACACACACACATACACTAAAACAAACATACTTGATGTTCATGCCGTGTGACTCAGTAGCGTATTGGGTCAGACTGTAGTGAATTAGGACAGTAGACCTTTGTTTTTGGATCCGTCGCTTTGTCCTGGGGGCTTCTTAATGACCCTTAATCAGTAACTCACAGTACTATTCTCACACAAGGTTCAAAATCACTAATGGTTTATACACCAAATATGTCACCAAACGAGTACATTTGTGGTCAAATGTGTAAGTTAGATTTTGTGCTAAATTTATAACGTGTGCCAACATCTATCAACTCTTAGGTTCTTGGAGCCTGTTTTGTTGTAATGGTGTTTCATTTCACGGCCTGTGTGTGCGCGCATGGTTTGTTTACAACACAAAAAACCCAACGTTCTCACATGCGAGCCCCTCTGCCACTCTAGTTTCTACTCCGGGAAGCAGAAAGTGGTGTAAGAAATGAAAAAAATCTGTTATCAAACTGAATAATTTAGCACTAAAGAAGACTTCACGCTGTGAATACGCTTCCTCATTGTGTGTGTGTTTACTTAAGCCTTGTTATAAAGAAGCCTTACCGCCCAGGGGACACGCCTTGCTCTTAGCCACCATGCTGGGGGTCTTTTTTTGGCCTGTGATGCGCTGCTGGGATCCCAGTGCGTGAGAGAGCTGCAAACGCCATCCACACTATTGGTCATATTAAGACCAGGAGACACGCAAAAGTGTGCAGTGGCTAGGAATTGGGGCAGCTGGCGGCCTAGTGGTTAGGGTGTTCGCCCTGCGATCCCAAGACTGCTAAGCACCTCTGAGGTACCCTTGAAGAAGGTACCATACCCACACACTGCTCCCTGGGCACTGTGTTCCTTGCTGCCTGCTGCTAAATGCGGAGAAAAAACTTTGTGCTGTTCACACTGTGTGCTGTGGTGTGCTCTTGTATGACAGAATGGTCACTTTCACTTGTTTGGCAAAATATGCCCCCTATATGCCAAATGTAGTGGAACCAAGACCTTTGTTGTGTCAAGTTTTTGCTTTTTTTTTGTTTCTATAATTGAAGTAATCTCACCTAGACTTGCTCACAGAGAACATCTGCCGATGTTAAATTGCTGCATAATTCTGTTGCTGAAATCTAAGCAGTCATTCAGTGTAATTTATTGTCTAATGATGCATTCTAGAGAAACATTCTGACTGGATTTCTTTATAGGTGCCAGCAAAGTCATTTAAATTACTATCCAAAACTTCCAAGTGAATCTGCGTGTGTTTCCTTACTTGTGCTTTAAATGAATTTTAAAAAAAAGATGAGGTTAGAACTTTTTTCAAAACTGTCATATAGGAATATCTCAAGCTCCAGGAAGCCTAAACATAAATATTTAATATAAATATTTTTATATAATCCTCTAGTTCCATCTCTCCATAGGGTCAAGCATTTCATAGCAATTCACTCTGAATTACTTTGTTGAAATCTTTAGTTTATTTATGTAGGAATTCAAAAATGGGGTGAAACCGGTGGCATGTATCATACTGTTATCTACAACCCCTGGCAAAAAATGATGGAATCACCCAACCCAGCAAATCACTGATCCGACATCAAACAAGATTTGTTTAAGACAAGTTTTGTTTAACTTTCTGGCTTCTTGTTGCATGCCTCAGACAAATATAAATCAAGTTTTTCACAAACTCCTCTCTAACTCATCACAGAGGTACTGGATGGAGCTTCGTCTCTCCAAAGAACACAGATCTAGTTCCGCACAGCCCAGTATTGAAAGGGTTTTATACCCCCTAGCCCAGTGGTTCCCAACCTTTTTTCCTTGAAGCCCCCCTTGCCCGTGTCCAAGACAAGCCGGGCCCCCCCAACCCCAACTCCTACCCCCACAGACGCACAAAAAGAATGAACTGATTAATTACACACTTTTATTTTGCAAAAAATAAACCGTGGTTGTAGGTTTTTATTCTCTTATATACACACACACACACCCTTTAACGTTTCTCAGACATTGGGATTGTATGAATTTAATATTTTTATGAATATAATTTTGGTAACGTCAGTGCAGACAAAATTGTGTACCCCCCCAATGATCTCTCGCGCCCCCCTCAGGGAACCCCGGACCCCAGGTTGGGAACCGCTGCCCTAGCCCACAGACATGGTGGCCTTGTATGTTCAGAGTAGGAGGCAAAAATGTGCTGGATCTTCTGAGTGTGTTCAAAGCTGGAGTGGGCGTCACATATTGGCATCTACATTGGACATGTAAAAAATATGCTCTGTATATATTTGTATGTGTCACGATTTTCATGAAAATATTTGAACAAAAAATGAAACAACCGTGTACCTCTAATTCTAAAACAAATCATTTAAATTGTTATGCAAATGAGCAAATATTCAAAAATGCAAAATATAAAAAAAAAACCAGATAAAAAGTGAAGGAACACAGGAGATCACTAAAGGGGTTGTTACTGTTTCAAGACTGCTCAATATGCAACACTGAAAATACAGTCAATATAGCAGTGCAGCAGACGCACACTGACGCCATTTAAAGCCACAATGCTTGAAATAATGCTAAAAAAACATAAGAGCCATTCTCAAGGATATTGGATTTCATTGCATGCACTGTAGCCTGCATAACTTCACTTAATATTCCTCTAAAATTTTCAGTACCAGGTCTAAACATTTGAATCAGCATAGTGTAGATGCACCAGAGCTGTTGTAGATGTGAGTGAAAGGCTGTGGAAGGGTGTAATTTATCAGGGCTGTTGTTTATTAAATGGGCAGTTGGAGGCAGAGAGGAAATGGCTGTAAACTGGTCTTCAGGATTTTTGCAGTTGCTTTTGATTACCCTACGATTACCTAAATTCATCTCAAAAATGTTTTTAGGCAAAATCGTATCTGAAAAAAATGTTTCTCTCACTCCTAGTGCATGTAAAGTGGAGATTTCATCAGGCAGACACTCAGCAGCTGACTGTGTCTTTATTAGAGAGTAAATTGTAGAATAAACTTATCATAACCTCAGTCTTTTAGAAATACTGAGCTGTTTAGTTTGTCATAATGCTTGCCAATTTGGAGCTGCATTTAAGACAATATTGTCTGGACATTACTTAACAATTGGGAAAAACGGCCTGTGCAAGTATTTGTAGATGACAGATTAATTTGTGAGTAATCGGAGAGTTTAGGGCCAGTTGAACAAATACTCATTCGGTCCAATCCCAGTGTCTCTAAGCATAGGACTTTTTTTAAAAAGAGAAATCAAATCATAATTTTTTTTTAACATATGGAATTTGTAATGCACTGCAAAGTATTAAACACATCCCCTTAAGTTTTATATAAAGTTTTATATAAACTGAGGTATCATTTGTTTTAAAACCAACTGAATTTCATCACATTGAAATACTGAAACGCTGAGTGTTTCCAAAGCTTGCAAAAATGCCAAGTGACACGGGCATGAGATTGAAAACAGGAGCTTGTGATGGAGAGGGTGGATGTGTGTGTGTGTGTGTGTGTGTGTGTGTGTGTGTGTGTGTGTGTTTCAGGCTGGTGTGAGTGCGGGGCCTCGGCACTATTCCTCTCAAACGCAATGCCTTTAAGTGGAGCCAGATGGCAACACTAAATAGACCATTACATCTTAAATGTTTGTTGAGACACTAAACCTACAAAACGTAGTTAGCCATGTAATTTACATCTGACACGCATAGTTGAACATGCCCTCAGAGCGCTCTAACTGAATTTGACTTCAGATGTGAGCTGCGGACCTGAAACAATAAACATGAGTTTAACAGTAAACCCTGCAGGAGTAAAGAGTAATACCCACTAATCTGTAAAACCCACTGTATGCTGTGCGGGTATCAGTCGACACAAGTGTGTACAACATAACGCCGTCTGCATATTTTGTACAGTTATTTGTATTTGTAAGAAGAACGTTTATAATATTTATTTCATATTATTAGTGTGCATATTGGGTGTTAAACATTTCTTGACAGTTGAACGAACTGAAAATGTCAGAATTGCTCACTTCGCTACAATTTACTACATATTTAATTACAATGTGTAAAGAATGTATTATATTCATGTTTTTTGTGTGCGAACATACAAAATCAGAGCTCAACAGTGTATTTGATGGTAAAAAAAACGTGTGCAAGACAAAGTGTATGTGTGTGTGTGTGTGTGGGTGTGTGTGTGTATTTGTGTGTGCGACATTCAGGGTCACTGAGCCTTTAGAGAAAGTGTGTCCTCTTCATTTACGCCGCAGTACTGTGAGGAAGGCCAGACCTGTTCTCTGGCTCTTTGTCCACAGTGTTCCTGAGAAAGAACCCGTTCTCCTCCAGAACACCTGTGTTATTACCACATGCCTGTGTGGAGAGGGGGGTTCTGTACATCATAACTAAAGTGCTAAGAGGGTTTCTCTGAGCCAACAAGACGTTTATATCATAGCAGTTCCATAGAATAATCACGCTTGTGCTTTAAGGAATGTGGACAGTTGATACTAATTCACCCTTTTTTCTTTCTTTTTTTTGCTACTACTATAAAGGCCAAAGTGGTAATTATTCACAGAAACAAAAGGGAAAGCTTTTATATTGGAATTGTAATGGGTCATGCATAACACTGGATGTTCATCTTAAAGCTCTGTAACACAATCTGAGTCTGTTTTTTTGCTAAAGGGGTATTACAGCTAACAACTTCACCTCTAGTTAGAAAAATAGCCGAATGACCACATAGCTTGTTTGGTTGAGCTGCATTAAGATATTTGATTAGATTTTTTTAATTCTGTGGTGAAATTTGATATTAAGGATTTAATAACGTTGCAGTAAATAGGCTGTGCATTATAATGATATTACTTTAGTAAAGGAGTATTGATACAAGGTGATTATTTATAATTGTGTGTAGTTTACAGTAGGCTTTGGGTGCATAAACATCATATAAACTAGGCTTGTCACGATACTGAAATCCCCCTGTAGCTGAGGGTCCCTGTAAAATGTTGCGCTGCTAGACTTTTCACCAGCAAAATGCTCCTTTTTCATTAGTTGCACTAATTTAGTATTAATGTAGGTAGACGGCTTTGGTTTTAATTGTTTTTTGAAGCCACGACCTGCTGTTTGGTCACAGAAGACGTGAGGTTGTGTATGTAATGTTTTGATCGGGAAGGGATCTGACGTTCCTCACGTGTCTTTAGAATTAGCACCTAATAATTCTCAGCACAAACACAGCCTTTAATATTGATAGGCTGTAATATGGTTTTAAAAAATAAAGCTTATGAAATGATTCCTGGCTTAAATATATTGTAGTAGGGAAACCTTTGTCTATAATTTAGATGATATGAGGATTTCTTGCCAGTTTTGCCGTTTATGCAACTAAATTCTGAATATGTTGAAATATGTGGTATGAATAAAAACGCCCTGGTCGAAGCCCGAAAGTGGTGCGCCGTGGAGTATGGCATGCACTTCAAAGAACTGCAGGTCTCCCTAGATGTAATAAAGCCTTCTGCGTGTTTACTTTCATGCTACTTCGGGAATAGGAAAATATAAACTATAAACGAAATAAGTAAAAGTGGACAAGAATCCAGGCAGACAGGAAATACGGTAGCTATGTTAATGTCAGGCTTGTTGACGTCTCACAGTATTCGGAGAAATTAACGTTGTTTTTGCCTTTATTTTTCTATAAGGTGGTCAAATACCAAATTGTTTTGACTGACGAGGTAACACTGGATACAACCTAACTGTTTCTATCTAGCTTGGTAGTGATGCAATAACAGTGGACTACATTTAAAACCACTGAAACTAGACTAGAAAAATGCAGAATGGAACTAATTATCACAGTGATAGGTGAGTTTGTGACTTCGAAACTCCTGATACAGCAGGCTGAACGTCAGCTGGATACTTTGTCATTCAAATCAGTGGAATATCAGTTGCCCAAACTTTAAACAAACAATAAAGACTTTTCAAACTGTACTGTAAGAGCACATAAATAGGTGATTTTTACCTCATATTTTTTTTTACAGTGTATGCAGTTTGTATGCAGTGATAGTCAAGTACAGAAGAATTTAATGTGATAGAGTACTGATGGTAATACAGTAAACAAATGAAAATGAATAACTATGAAACCTCAGTAAGTCCTTTCTTTTAAAAAGGTCGCTGTCAGAGATACAGAATCATATGAATAGTTTGACTGAAAAGCAAATGCTTGATGTAATAACAAGTAGTTAAACTCTTTAGTAGTTAAACGCATACTTCAAATAAAGCAAAACAAATCAAAAGTTTAGAAAACGTGAAATATTTCAGTATGTTACAGAAAAACACATCAGATCTCGAACTGATACCTGCTTGCGTGTGTTTAGTCTCCTAGCTTGAGGCCAGGCTGGGTCAATCTCTCATTTACTGATAAAAACGCAAACAGCCAGTGGATTATCTATAATCCAACACACTTAATCCTCTCAAGTATTCCAGTATTTATCAATACATCTCGCTCTCTTGCCTGCTGTCTCATGTTGGCTGACGTAGCTGTGGTGTGTTTTTTTCATTCATTATTTTTTATTCCTTTTCCATTACTTGTTTTAATGTATGGGTTTTCTCTCTCTCTCTTGTTTTTATTTTCGTTTTTATTCGTCTCTGTTTGCAGGTTCACAAAGCCAGCCCCCATGTTCCTCGATCCAAATTTTAAAAGGCTGTCAAAGATAGGCGCTTATCCACCTCCCTTTGGCCTGAAATCGCAAGGTACAGTAACAAAGTTCTTCTGTTTTGCACCGTGTTTCACACAGGAACCCCCAGCTACAGCTCTAATGACAGTTTCCTGCACCATTCGATTTAATGCAGATTATTAAGGCTAATTTTTCATTTGGGTTCATTTTATTTCCTGTAATCCACTCTCCCTGCAGCTTTTGCAACACTGTATGTCCTCATTATTGTAACCAGCCACAACATCTGATGAAATGTATTATTTAAATCCAGAAATCGTGGAGAGCCTAGTTGGGGGTTGCATGATAATGTGATCTAGCAGGGTAGAGCCCAGAGGACGCAAAATGTCCCAGTCTGTTTTATCACCCTCATGTTGTTCCTTCATGCTCCACAGCCAAGAGATTGTCAGCTTAGCTAATCTGCCCACTCCCTACAGGAACTGGCTCATATGTGGACAAAACAGGACTTGAATTAGTGAGGTTTCCTTTGACCTTTATGTGCATTTTGCAGGCAATGCAATTCTAAAGCTTGCAGCTCATTTACAGTTGACTTGTAGTGAATAGAATATTTAACACAATGATATAATTTACTTCAAACGCCTGCTGTCATTTTTAAAATTAAAATCCTGCTTTTATAGAATAAAAACTGCCATCATTAGCTCCTTTAGCTCCTTCGCTTCTTTAAAGACAAAGGGCAAATTGAAAATGAGTTAAGGATTGAAAATGTATGAAGAAGTAACAACAAACAAGAAAAGAAGCTGTAGAAGAAAGTGATGATGTGCTCATTGTTTAATTGTGTGTCATGGTTTCATATTGTTATTGTCCAAATAGGAGGAACTATCAGGATATAAATCTGAGGCTATATCTCTCACATCCTAACCTGGTGCTCAGCCACAGTGTAAAATAAGTTCACCTAAACATTTTTTGCACGAAATACCTTAGACTGAATATCTGCCTTTGGCTGTTTCCAGCAAAAAAAAAAAAATGTGTGTCTATTTGTTTATTTATTTATGTATTTATTTATTCGTTCATTGGTCCATCTGACATTTTTTTACACTCTCCTGCTTTGGTGCCTCTGTCACACACCTGGCTGCTCACTTGTGTCCGACTCTTAGAGTGAGAGCCCTGTCATATTTCAGCATACAGAGCTTTGTCTTTTGTATAGGAGCTTTTCATTGAAAAATGTTCAGTACATTTGAGCAATTACATATTAATCAGAAAATTCTTGGAGTATTTTTTTAGTGCGATCATTGCCGTGGAAGAATCAAAACTCAAATATGAACTCCCTACTTTTTTTAAAATGTAAAAATCACTGAAATCAATAAAGCAGTTCTGTACAGGTTTCCCAAAAGAAACATAAGACTACAGTTTCAGGCTTAAAGGCTGTATGGAAGGTAGTAGTTTTGCCACATTGAAAACTTGCATAGTTGGTGGACATTTGCTTCATGCCGCAGTTTGCCATTGATTTTGTCATTTTGTGACTGGCGAGTAGATGTTGATCTGTGGTTTTTACAGCTAAGTGTGAGAAAGCAGCTGTGCATCCGTTTGATTTCCTCCATCTTATCATGGTCTATGAAAGATGGCTAGAAGACGGGATCCATGAGAGAGAGACAATAAACAGCTGAAGCAGGATCTCTGTTTGCTGTTGGGGTACTCCTGTGTTTTCCAAGCCCAGTCTCATTCTCTGTTCACCACTGAATGTTGCTGTTAAACAGAAGGTAGTGCTTACAGCTTCATTCACTGATTTTAAAACATACCAGGTACCTTGCCACAGAGACTTCTTAACTGAACCCTGAACCTGGCGTGTGGCTTCTTCCTGCTCTACAACTAACTGTATATACAGCTCTGGAAGAAAATAACACCGCACCACTGCAGTTTATTTTTAATCAGCATCTCTAAGTAACTGACAATGCTGTTAAATTCCTACACAAGCATCTCATTCAGCTTTGAGCAGTTATTACAAACCAAAGTGAATCTGCTCTGTTCAGTACTTGCACCTATAAGGCCTCGTCCACACAGACGTCTGAACCAGGCGTTTTTCTGGCGTTCGTGACTCCAGGTGAGCGCCTATTGAACGCCAATCGTTTTTCTGCTCATTGAAGCAAATCGAAGCGTCCACACGGCGTTCAGCCCCGCGTTCAGGCTGGCGCCGCGTTCGGATGGCGTCAAATAAACGCTGCATGCAACGTTTTCTTGGCGTCAAAATAATACACGAAACTACAGATTAGGCGTCAGACTGGCGTTAAACGGTGTCAGACGGCAGTCGAACGCCTTGCTGACGTCGATCAAGCGTCGCTACCAAACGCCACAAAAACGCCTATGGAGTTCAGAGCGCGTTCATTTCGAACGTCCGTGTGGACGAGGCCTTAAAGATAAAACCTGAGAAACTGAACATTTTTGCAGTGTTTTACATGGGTGTCAAAAAATGGCATTTATTCTTTTAGATTTTTCATTCAGTGGAATAAGAAAATAAACTACTTACTGATGGGCGGAGCTGGCTCAACTTAGTTAGCTTTAATGTGTTGACCTTGTTATTCCACTGTCATTGCTTGTGCAGACTTATCTGACTTCATTCAGATTCCAAAAGTCAATGCATTGTTATGTCATTGGCTTATTTTGTCAAGAATGTAGCATGTCTTGAGATCAACACTCTCTTTGTTAATGTAATGAAGTTTTATGTGTGTCTGAATGGGACGACTCTTCTGAAGATCTTTTGAGTGCTTTTTGAGATGTGAAATGTTACAGCATTAGTAATTTCTTTGCACTAATGGCTAGAAAATGAATCTAATGTTAGCTGTCTTTTAGAGGGAGCTGCTGCCATCAGTGGGAAGCTTGTGTTTTCATCCTGTTGCTTCACACATTGCTTCCATTCCTCTGGGTGTTTGTGTTTTAAATGCTGAAATTATTTGGTCGGGTTGCTGCGTTTGGTTGCAACTGGCTTTGGACAACTTGCACTTTTCATCTATCACTAATCCTGCCTACTGTAATTTGACCCTGCCTACTCATGAATAAGGCCTAGTACAAGGCAGCTAATCATAACAGCAGTTTGTAATTATCAGCCTTACGATCATAAAGAAAACAGATTGTTTAACTCACAAAACTTCATTTGTACAACACAAGAAAATGTAGATGTAAATAGCAGAGAGTACAGTAACTGCGGATCAGCAGTCGCGGTTTAGCTGGGAGCTGGGTAGGCACCGCGCCCAAGCATAAACAACCCAGCATGAGGACAAGGGGGCGTGGCGGACAAAGATCGGACGTCACAGCTTTTTTTGTGGAAATATATTATTTTTCCTTATTTTTTTTACTTTAGTGCTTAAATATTTAGAAAAATATAATTTACTAATTTTGTAACATAAATATGAATGAAAATTCAGCTACATTTCAATATGAAAAATAACACATTTTTTGGTACGGTCCAGAAAACAAAGAAAGCGCATCTTGAGACGCTGAAATACCGCTGTACTCAGAGACGGGAGGTTTGAAAGTACCGGTCCGAGAGCTGCAGACCAGAATTTTTCCTGTGGAGCGTCTCGAATGTTCTCATGCTTTTCATTTTGTTTTTCTTAAATCTCTGTATTTTTATTACTGTAAATGAAATTATTACTGTATTTATCCTGCTTATACCAAACGACAGCGCATGCAAAAGAAAACGCAGGTGCATCAATTACAGTCTATACAGCGGTAATATTGGTATTTTACATTCTAGCACATCAGAGTTCAGTGTACACTGTACAGTACAGATACGGGTTTACCTTTACATTTTCTTTAAGGATGATGAGTTTAATATAAAATTAAGGTGTTTTGGGAGCATATTTGGGGGCATATTTAGGGTTTACACTAGACATTAGACATTATTAGACATTTTTATACCACATCACACATTTTTCTCGTGTGCTTTTAGAACGTTACTGTATACACTTCAGAGCAGCTTGAGTCACTTTGATAGTAATAATACTGGCCACCTTCAGCAGAATCCCTAACACATTGGACCTTTCAGATCATATCCCAGGTATTTACACTGCAGCAGACCATGCAAAGTGGCTAAAGAATCTGTCTCATTCTTCCTCAAAGTATCAGAGGCTGTAAATTCTGGCAATTAGGGGAAAGGTGTTGAAAGGACTCTGATCTCAGAGCTGTCTCCTGTCTGCGTTCCTGGGATTTTAGAAATCTGCTTAATTAATTCCATGTGTCTTTTAAACTGATTAAAGACATTGAGCTGTTCAGTGATGCATAGTATTTTCGGTTTTAAAACATACCTATATGTATTTAGGCTGCCAAAAACAAAATGTGAAGCTTGTTAAAATCTCATAATCTCCATTCCCTGCCAGTTTTATTAGGCCTGACTACTACTCAGGCTTGTTGGCCGCTTTATGAGAAACGCCTAGATGTACTTTGTAGGTTCACAATTAATGACTGTGATCCATTTGTTGCTGCACAATTCATGGACCCTCCCAATTAATGGAAAATGATTACCATCGTACCACCAAGTAAAATCTGGTCAGTAGGCAATTCAGTCTCACAACAGTCCGTGAGTGACACTGAGATGAAGTGGGTGATGTGCTGGGCTTTAGTTTTGCTATTTAATATTGTCTTACATTGGCTTTGGGGTATTAGTTTGGTTTTAAATGCCCTGGTTTGCACTAAGGCAGTGGTTCCCAACATGGGGAACCCCCCTTAGGGGGGCGCTAGAGATACATGGGGTGCGCACAATTGTGTCTGCACTATGGTTACCAAAATTTGTACACATTAAACTCATAAAATCCTCATAAAATGTGTGTGTGTGTGTGTGTGTGTGTGTATAATAGTATAAAAAGAAAAACCTTTTATTTTTTGCAAATAAAAGTTCATAATTAATCACCTTATTCTGTTTATGAGGGTTGGGGTTGGGTTGGGGGGGGGGGCTGGCTTGTCGTGGACACTGGCAAAGGGTGGGTGCTTCAAGGAAAAAAGGTTGGGAACCAGCAATAAAACTAACTATTTGTTTATTCCCTTTTTAAATCACACTGCCATCATCTCACTCTAGTAAGGGGGAAAAAATAGAAAGAAAAAAGAAATTCACATACTGTGAGTGGTCTCATGTGCACTCGCGTGTGTGTAGCGCTTTAAGCAGTCCGTCTAGAACACAGGTAGCGTTAGTTCCATTATTCGAGCAGCGCATGTCGCGATTCGAAATTAATATTTAAATCATTGGCTGTTCAGTGCAGGGGCCATAACAGGGGCCAGGAGCAATTCTACAGGGACCCTGGCCCACGCTGGCCCCATCTAGAACCGCATATGCCCCCATCTAGAACCTGCTACAGTAAGGCCAGCATTTTTTTTAGACTGTTAACGCTCCAGAGTGAGAGTGGTGAGCAATAGAGGTGCATGAGCCCAACCCAGAGAACAGAATTGCATGAAATCCAAAAAAAAAATAAACTGAACTGAGTAAAGTGTCCTTTCATGACCTTGCATTTTGAAAAAGTAAAACTGATGTCATTTTTAAGTACAAATTCATCACAGTTCTGAGTAAATTTAATAAATGTAACTAGTGAGCTCCCACATGTAGAAAAGACCACTGGCAAATGATCTTCCGAGCTTATCATGAGACTCCTTAGGTCTGTAATAATGTAAACATAATTAAGAATAAGATACAATTGCAAGACATTCTCTTTGTTGTCCTTTCATTTATTGCTATCGCTATGATGTACCAAAACCCTAAATATTTACCTACCGTACTTGTTAAAATGCAAAATATACCACAATAATGCATGTCGTTTGTCGACATACTTATTTAAAATTAATTTACTTATTTACTTATGTGGTTTTTCTTCTAAAAATACACAGCAAAAGATTTTCCAAAGACATGCTGCAATTTCATTACCAGAGCTCTGAAGGATTATCACTGGAACTGTTTACAATTGTCTCCCTTTTTATGTGTAGGGAGTCTTCCAGCATATTTACAGCTTTTTTTCCTTGGTGACATAATGGAATAGTTTGGCAAGAAGTCAAATTTGCACATTCTTCAATCATTATGTGGGTATAATTACATCAAGCTGAGGCCTGAATGTTGGCCCTCAACATGGATGTTAAGTATCTCTACTTAATGATTGTTCGGGGTATAAGTTTACATTGGTATCGTAGAATGTTACATTATTTTAGGCATACATTTTCATTGCTCAGATATTAAATTTACATAAAGCCTCATAGCA
This sequence comes from Brachypetersius gabonensis, assembly GCA_037577145.1. Lineage (NCBI taxonomy): Eukaryota > Metazoa > Chordata > Actinopteri > Characiformes > Alestidae > Brachypetersius > Brachypetersius gabonensis. The sequence goes on from JBBJLR010000111.1 coordinate 5,892,263, forward strand.
CCAGAGCAAAGTAACAGTCAGATTTCAAACACGAAATCTGATTGATTGATTTTACTGATTTATTTATCTATCTAATTATTTATAATTTTGCTGAAATATCACTGGACCCTTCTGTTTTTACTGCTAGGATAGGGTTTGTGTGTCTAAATAAGTGTCTAAATTCTTTATTTTGTGTGTGTCCACAGAAAGGGTCATTGATGTCATTTTAACCATGACGAAGAACTATGGACTGGGATCTGAACTGGACAGGTACAAGCAAATGCCCTGAAGTTATTCTTTATAAGACTTGCTCAGAGAGCGAATAAATGACTTGGTCCAAGTTTCAAAGCATGCCATGTACTCCCCAGTTTCCACAGTCCGTATATTGTTGCTGTCCGAAAACGCAAACAAAAAAATGTCGCTCTGAAATGCCAAGTTTACAGAAAGTGAAAAGATGAACTTTTATTATAAAGAGATTGCAATCGTTTCTATTAGTCTGTTCATTGTGAAGTTTCAGCACGATGTAAATTATATGTTTAAATGGGAAAAAAATCGTACAAACATTATGAAGTAAGGGAACAAATCCCAGAAGAATGCCTCTTTAAAAGAAACAATTTTGTTAAAGCGCAAGCATCAGATGTCAACCAGGTTACTTTGTATTCCACTTTTTCTGGCTTCTTATCCTCTTTTTGTCCTTCACAGTATGAGCTGTAAAAGGTGTGTCATTGTCGGGAATGGAGGCATTCTTTCCAACAAATCCCTGGGATCCAAAATTGATAAATATGATGTGGTCGTAAGGTAGGCAGTGCAAGTTACTTTTATGTGTGGAATGCAACTTTGAATTATTTTCCAATGTATGTGAGTACATAACCCAGGCATGCGTGATTGGCGTGATAACCCAGGCATGCAGGGTAGTTTGGCCCTTCAACTTACAAATAATGTTCATGTTTTTAACCAACAAAAAGTGCTGGAAGATTCATGTAGACCACATACTGTAAGCTTTGTGTTAATAAAAAGGCTAAAAAAATTGTCCAGCACTAAAGAGCCGTCCTGAAACTGGAACTTGCAATGCTGGTTTTTGACCATTGCATCCCTATTAACTTGGTGATATGTGATCCGGTTGGCATTAGGGATGGGAGGAATAATTTAAATATGCACGTTCAGTAATCCCCCAGTTTTACGTGGATCAGGAGTCGCGGATTCAGTCACACGCAGATATTTTTTAAAGAACCAAATTTATTAGTAGTGCTAAGCTTCAGAAACAACCAAAAATAGGATATTTAAGTAAAGTGCATATTAAATGAAAAATATAATATTAAGATCATTCCATACCAATTTACCTAGAAGTCCGAGTTTATATCATGGAAAAAATGTCTGTGAAAACACATTCAGAAAATTCATGGGACCTCGCTGGGCGATATGGCCTAAAAGTAAAATCTCACATTTTTTTCACAATAAATCCGATTTTCGATTTTAATCGATTTTGCCCCTCCTCAAAATCAAATTACAGATGACAAATAAATAGTTCAAAACAAGTTTTAAGTTTTATTTTTTTACTTTGGGGTTAAAGTTCAATTTGACACGTACTTTGGGTCTAAAACTTAGCATGTTGATGAATCCTGGCTTTTCCAAAGTACAGGGCTTTTTTTAGGAGCCATAAATTCTGTCAAATGTGATATAAATACACCTTTTTAAAATATAGTAAAACTATGTTTCTCGTGTACTTAATCTTTATTTTTTGTATATATTTTCAGATATTTTAGAACATGCTCTGCAATGGGTTGCCAGTTTCAAATGAAACTCTATCTGTCAACATCAATGTTGATCACAAGTCAGTTCTTTGACTAGATTTGGGCACAGACATAGATCATTACTAGACTGACCACAGACAATAAAATGTTATTATGTAATCTTATTGTGTTTTCATTCTGCCTGAATTCCTTTGCATGCCGCTTCGGCCATGCGCTGCCGTATGGTGTGAACTGGGAACGCAGGGAATGCGGCGTCTCTCTGTCTGTCTATTTTACACGCACTAATACACACTCATGCACACATACAGTACATACACAGTACCGGCGTTCCGCACGGGGTCTGAAATGCCACCGCTAGCTAACATGGCTAACGCTAGCGTTGCAGAGAGTGGCTTCGCTGCTTAAGCTGTCGCACACAGGACCTGTTTGATCTGTGTCCGATGGCATTAAATCGAACCAATTTCATATTACAGATGTAATAAGAACTTTCTTGGGCACAAACCCTGCTACAGTGTTTGGGTGCGCTGTGCTAATATCCCCGTGTAGAACGGTGCGTCGCATTAGTCCCGCTTTTGGCGCTCGCATGTAAAATAAGTGATAAAACCGATTTTCATTAAAACACATCGTCCTGAACTGTAAATTTGAATTCCTCGATAAAATCGCATTACATTAGCTGTCCTGTGTTGTGTCTTGAAGTGTCATTATGTTCCTGACAGACAGGTGACCTACCCTTAAGCAGCATTACCCACTAAATAGTATTTTTGTGTAATTCATGTGCAGGCTGAACGAAGCTCCTGTGAGGGGCTTTGAAAAGGATGTAGGCTCTAAGACCACCATGCGCATCACCTACCCAGAGGGGGCCATCCAGAAGCCTGACCGCTACGAGAAAAAATCCTTGTTTGTCTTCTCTGCCTTCAAATCACTGGACTTCAAATGGCTTAGGCACATGGTGTTCAAGGAGAGGCTGGTAAGTCTGGTCAGATTCATAGAAAGGGTGGAGTCAGTTTCCTCTTCAAACTTTTTTCATCACCTAACAACAAGAATTTGGGTGATAAATAACATACTTTAAATAGTTGAGTGGTTTTTGTCTACTTATCTAACTTTTTTAATCACCTCTTTTGAAATATGAGGCATTTGGGTATAAATTTTATTCATTTGCAACAGCTTCTTGGCAATTATTTCAGATGTGACATTGCACAAAATTAGTATAGGATTATATTTATATTAGGGCTGCAACTATTGAATATTTTTGGAATCGAGTATTCTGTCGATTTTTTCATCGATTAATTAAACTATATCAATAGTGGGTTATGCAACATGAAAGGCCTCTTAAAATGAGCAGCAATTTGCTGTTATTCCTCAAAAAAAAAGGTTTTTATTCAAACTCAACACTTTTATTTGATCAAAACTTAAAACCTTTGGCTTATTGGCTCCAGAACTAAG
>JBBJLR010000111.1:5895535-5903035 GCA_037577145.1 Brachypetersius gabonensis
AAAATTGATTAGTAATGCCTTACACTACTGCGTTACAGCAAAAAGTATTACGTTACTGTAATACATTACTTTTGTAACGCATTACTCCCAACACTGGTTATAACCCTACACAACTACAACTTCAGGAAAGGCTTAGTAAATTAAACAGAGTAAATTGTGCCAGAGCTACAAGACTAATGTATATAACAAGTAATCAAAGAAATGTCAAGTCTGATGGAGTACTTTCTTTCATGTCTTTCACTTTGGTGAATAATAAATGAGCAAATCTCTAGGATCAGCAGTGAAATTAGATTCAGGTGTTTTCAGTCAGTAAGATTAAAAACTGAGATTTAATTTTTTAATTAAAGAACAGGGATCTGTCGAAAGCAAAGGACATTTCTGAGGATGCTCTTCGGGTTAAAAAATAATCTCTGACGACTTTTGCTCCACCAATACATAGACAGATTGTGTACAAATGGAGGAAATTCAAGACCATTGTTACCCTCCTCAGCAGCGATCTACCACCAGAGATCAGTCCAAGAGCGAAGCTTCTAAGCATCTAAAGGCCTCAGTCATAATTATTAACATTAATGTTCTAAGTCCACCACTGAACAAAAACAAAGATGCTGCCCATCTATAGTTTGCTAGAGATCATGTGGACAACAGGGAGAATACTGGAAGAATGTTTTGTGGATGGATGAGACCAAAATAAAAGTCTTTGGTCTCCAGTGTTATGTTTAGAGAAAGGGGAACACGTTCCAGCAGAAGAACCTCAGCCCATCTATGAAACTGTATCACCATGATTTGGACCTGTTTTGCTGCATTTGGGCCAGGACTGCTTGCCATCACTGATGGACTCATAAACTCACAAAGAAACACTAAATGCGTACCTAAATGTGCTTAACCCTCCCTTAATTTAGCCCTGAAAATACATCAGACCCCTTCATTTGCATTATGTGGCCATTCATTTGTGAAACCGACCGCTAAACTTTGGCTTAAAATTAGATTTAAAGGCTCTAATATTTATGGGGCAAATGTGAAAAAGTGAGGGGAAAATGTAATACCTTTACCCCTTAATCAGCTTTAAGCTGTGCACTTTTCCCCTTAATTTTCCTTTATTTCCTGTATGGGCTTTTTTAAAGGGTAAAATGAAGGGAGTTGGTTTATTTAAAGAAGAATGAAGTTAATGTTTTGGGATGGTATGGAAACCCACCACCATCATAAAGATTTAAAGCTGTTCTGTATGAAGCAATGGGCTAATATTTCTCCAGTTGGATGTGCTGAACTGATCAACACTCATGAGAAACACTTAATTGCAGTTATTGTGGAACAAGGGGTCACACCAGATAGAAAATGCAAAGATTCACACATATATCACTGATATGTAATATCGGATCATCTTCCTCAGTTAATAAATATATGTAGGTTTCCTTTCCATTTTGCGTGTAGGACTTTAGGCGCCCTGATGATGTTTTTGATCATATGTCTGCAGAAACAGTCCATTCTGATGAGTTCCCAAGCTCTGAAGCTCCAGTGTAACTGTATGGACCAGAGAGTGAATGTTTAACCATGCAACTCTACAATAAACTCTTACTTCCAGAAACTGAGGAGAATTTAGGAAAAGGGCAGCTGGTGGCTTCGTGGTTAGAGAGTTGCCCGTGTGATCAGAAGGTTGTGGGTTTGAATCCCAGGACTACTGGTGACACCACTGAGGCAACCTTGAGTAAGGTACCGTCCCCACACTATCCCCCCGGGCGCTGCGTCGCTGGCTGCTGCTTATTTAAATGTAGAGAAAGAGTTTCACATTGTTCACGCTGTGTGCTGAGCTGGGGTATGTTCACACGTGACAACATGGGCCACTTTACTTTTACTTTTTAAATATAGTTTTTCCGATAAATGTAGTTTTTCTGCTAGCCTTTAAATGCTATGATATAATGAACTGTACTGAATACACATCAGATCACTGGAGTTAAACACACTGAACTGAAAAAATATATGGGGTTGTCTGGCATGAGTTAAACTAGTTTGAGAATGAACTGCAGCCAGATGCCTTGCATTCATATGTCCCTCTTCATACTTCATACTTTCGCATTCCTTCTCTGGCTGCTTTAATGTGCTTTCAGTATCATCTGCAGTAAATAGCAAACAGATATAGAAAGTGGTGTGAGATTAGAGCCCGGTGAGGTATGGATACAAAAGGCAGGTGTATCCTATTTCAGGCCGATCCTTGACCTGGGTGTGCTCTGAATGTATGCTGGTGGAGGGAAGGGTGGGGGTGGTATTTTCTGACAGGTGTCTCTCCATGTAGGTGGCCCTGAGTGACAAAAGAAGTCTGTAATGGTTTCATCTCTTTTTTTTTTAAAAGTGGGAGTCTGAAAACAAATAGTAGCTTCATACTTAAGAGACTAATAGAGCCAGGTAATGGAAGCCTGTACCTGAGCACTACGCAAAATGAATGCCTAAATCAACACACACTTGCTCCATCCATGTTAAGCTGTTAAGTAAAAGGCATGTTTATGTGGTTTCTGACACTTTATGACACACGGCTATCTATAAAACAGATCATGGCCAAAGCAGAGAGACTCAAGAGGAGCTTCTATCCTCAGGCCTCCCTCCCCTTATAGCATTACCTTAAGGCACTGATACAGAACCTCAGGGTGTCATATTCACTGTCATATTTCCTATCTGTCATATTTCATAACTGTTTTTCTTGCTGCTGTTTCGTCTGTTACATTGCAGTGCTAATGCACTTTAATATCCCACTTGTACATTGTACATAAGAAAATCTGTCAGATTGTAGCTTCACTTATAACTTAAAACACTCAAATTATGCTTCCTTGTGTTCCTTGTTTATGTCGTTTTACTCTTATTTAAATGTTTTTAAATGTAAACGTTTTATATATTTAATACCATTAAAAAATGAGTGGTTTAGGATACATTTCGCCGGGTGTTGTACTTGTATAACGATACGTGTCACAAATAAAGAATCTTAAATCTAGACAGAAGTGCATTACAGTGGTCAAAAACTAAATTAGCAGTCGAAGTGCTACCTGATTTTTGTGTATGCTGGTACATGTTTAGGTTTTTAAGACACCACTTGTATGGTGGTTTAATCATTATGTGTGCATTATGCTAACTGGAGGGCTATTAAAGCAGTTAGCATAATGCACACACCCCCAAACCCCGCCCCCAACCCCCCAAACCCACACATAGGGACCCCCTTTTTTCTGTTGCAGAATGTGTTTAACTGTGTTAGCCATCAGTTCAGCGGTGTCTGCAGCTTTTCTCTTGAGACGTCCTCTGATTGTGTACATCTGGGTTTCTGTAAAGACTCATAAAGTGTTCGTTTGCTTTATGTTTGACGACATTTCCTTCATACACACCATGACAACCCCCTTCCTACACATGTCCAGCACTACACACTTCTTAAACACACTCCCACTCCTCACACTTATCAAAGGTCTGCCAAGCCACCATTTGTTGTCCTCCCACCGGCTTTGCAACACTTAGGTTTCCTCAAAACATCACCAGAAGAGCTGATAAGTTCATGCCATCGCCAGTTTTACGTTTGGTCTCAGAATGATCCAGAAGTCAAACTCAACCTTATAGCCTGTGTTTTGTTTAGTCAGGACAAGAGGTTTGGAGTTTGCTTCTTTAGTTTAGTACTTGATCTATGGGTTTGAAGCACCTATCAAGCAATGAAAACTTGTGTATAGCCACTAAGACACTGTCAGACTGCATTCCTAAATCATCACACACCTCAAACCGAGTCAAACAGACTTTCTTATGTGGTTTCTGGCACTGTATGACATGTGTCTAGAAAATTACCTATTAATTTTCTATTTTAATAGCTTTTTTTTAGAATAGGAGTAGAATATTTTCTTTCACATTCTGGCTTCATTTTTCGTTCTCTAGTCTTTTCTAGGCACAAACTTTGTTGCACTGTTCAGTAAAATGTTCATTAAACCTAAGCTGAATTGTCTTTTCCGTGCTCTGCTCACACAAGTGTTCTTTCATAGCATGTTCTATAATGTTCTAAAATGTTTTCTTTCTCTCTTTCCTTCTTTCTTTCTTAATTTGTGATTAAATCCGGTGCGTTTATTTTCTGAGAGTGTATGAAATTTTTTTAAATAATACAATATGGCAAAAAAGTGAGTTGTAATCACACATATGAAACTCACTCATGGTCACACGGCATTTTAAAGAAAACAATGCCAAATCGAAAGCTGACCATGAATAAATGTATAAAACGCATAATTCTAATTGATATTGTTAAGTCAAGTTTTGTGATATTTTACTTTATCATATCATACTATATCAAGAATGTGAATGAATGTGTACATTAAGCTCTGTATAGTATATGGCTATAAACAGTTAGTGTATAAAATATTGGCCATCTTAGCAGGAATATCAACCTTATACGTTATATGAATAAAAGTATTGGGACGCCTCACATTTACACCAACAGGGACATAATAAGGCGTTGGCTGCCCCTTTGCTGCTATAACAGCTTCCACTGTTCTTGGAAGGCTTTCCACAAGATTTTGGAATTATGTGTCCATTCATTCCGTAGAGCATTTATGAGGTGAGACACTGATGTTGAACAGGAAGGCCTGGCTCACAATCTCCATTCCAGTTCATCCCAAAGGTGTTGGATGGGTGCTCATCTATCCATGTCTTTATGGAGCTCGCTTTGTGCACTGGGGCACAGTCAAGCTGGAATAGAAAAGGGTCTTGCTCAACCTGTGTCTACAAATCTGGAAGCATGGTGATGTGCAAAATGTATTCACCTATGGTGAATTTTATTTTTCTATTCACCTGCGGCAATGGGTATGATTAAAACACATGATTTCAATAATAAAGTGTGTCCCAATAGTTTTGTCCATATGGTGTATGTACACTTCGTAGGTTTACAGTTACTGTTACTGCACAGTTTATCAGCCACCCTCAACCTCATTAATAACAATGGCTGCTGTCCAGTTATTATTTGGGTAGTGGATACAGATATCAAGCTTGTTGCTGAAGTCTCTACTTTAACCAAAAGCATCCTGCCAGCGGTGGTCCTGTCATCACAGGCTGATCCCTGATGAAGGGCTATAGGATGACTGACACAAACTGTGCATCAGTACAGTGAGGCATCCAAGCTAGGCCCTAAACTCCACAGGGATCTCCCCACGAGAGTCTGCTCCCTGCGGACGGGCTGCTGGCCGCCACTGACCACCCAGGAACCTTTATTGACTGACCACCAGAGGCCAAGAGGTCTGCCGTGGTGAACGCAGGTCTGAGGTGTCCTGTTCTGTACTGCTATTGTTCTCTGCTTGGGTTACAGACTCTAGCTTGATTCTTGTGTAAGGCCACATCCCAGAGGAATGGCTGCACACACACGGAGCTCCCCAGGCGAGGTTGCCAGGGTCGAAGGTCTGTTCCCAGGTCACAGATGCATTGTTCAAGCTGCTTTATACAGAGGGTCAAGCTGCTTTATCACTCGTTTCAATAGTATATCATCAGTTGTGTTGCAGATAAACATACTGACTTTACACGTAAAACTGGAACAAACCTTTTAAATGTAGGTACAGTTGTAAAAGTGGTGATGAAAGTGAATGACTCGACAAGAAAGTGTTGTTTTTGTTCTCACATTTTTAAAAACTGTTCTTCTTAAATAAATCGCATGTAGTTGGTCACCAAACACATGTTCGGGATCCATCCTTTGCTTCTTTAGGTTTGTCATTTTTTTAAAACGCACTACTAATACACTACTTTTGGTCAACAACATCATAACCCCTATACCAGTCCTGACACATCGTAAAGGTTCACCAGATTGGACACACTGCTTGGTCACATTCTCTGCAATTATTTTGCCCCAACTGACATATATCAGTCCCTCAAATAAAATTTAATCTGGTATGAGTACACTTTTCTACATTCGCTCCTATCTTCAATTAATGCCTGCCAGGGTCTTGTGATGTGTTTTTTTCTTGCATTGCTGTTACGTAAATATTTTGGCACTTGGTACTCTCCTCTGGTTCTCACACTGTAATGTAAAGCAAATTTACAAAATTCAAATTGCCTCTAAGAATGAAATATACAATAAACTTTGTTTATATTGTAGGTCCTCCCTCTTCCAGTAGATGGAGAGAGCAGTGGGAGAACGAGGAGAAAAGGACACGAAAGAGACGGAACGGTTAGAAAATGGTAATAAACGAGATAAACAGGGAATTCTAAGGTGCAGGGAATTCAAATAGCTTTAGTTGAGAGTGGTAACAAGCTCTTATGTTGGGTTATGACCTGCAAAGTTGGATTAAAGTCAGCAAACTATCAGTACGGGCTCATTTATTTCAAGTGAAAGCTACAAAACTTATTGGTCTATTTTTCCACAAACATCAACACGCAAAATAAGACACAACCGAAAATAAAAGACCTCTTTACGTCATGAAAATCGTACTCATTATTTTACAGTTATGTCACACACTGTAATGCTCATATCTACTTAATAACAGGTTTGAGAAATGCTTGCTGTATCCTCCGACATATTTTATATTTCTTTCCCAAGTTGTTATTAGTGTTATTTATTGTTTGCTTACTCTTATTGCATTTTTGCACATTCATTGTTTGGTGCATTTGTTAAAGAAAACAAACATGTTTGAAATATTTTAGTGCTTTGTCATTTTTATTACTTGGATGCTTTGCAAGCTGGATTAATCTTGGCCCAGTATTGTACAAATAAACGCAATAGTCCGGATTTATGAGTTACTGCTTTACAGCTGTTTGAATCCAAGCATTTTACTTCGTAGTCAAACCGCTGGGACACGGTTTCCTTCACAACATCTCAGTTGTTCCAAGCTGAGCAGATTTGTTTTTTCAGCTGAATAATGTGTACATCAGTTTGACAGAGAGAGCAACTGGAGTCAGAATAAGCACTAATAGCATATCAGCCATCAGTCCACCTCAGTAAAACATAAACGCTAATCTGAGAGCGCTGTTAAATGACAGCCTGCTTCAGCAGCAATTACACCTATGAACACCACATCCCTTCCAAACAAAGGCTAACTTTGCTCTTTACTTTGCTTTCAGAATGAAAGCTGAGATATGTTTGGGCAATTCCTAATTGATTACATCACTTCGGAAAGTTAATGATGATCTTCAGGGAGAGCTCAGCTGTGTATTGCTCAGTAGTGAGAAGCCTTTAACTCATCAGTGTCTTATTAAAGCCGTGAGAACATTTTATGATAAATGAATCAATAGCATTGGTCCAGAATGATTTAGAATCAATTATTTCATATTAACGTATGTGTGTGGGGGGTGTGGAAGCAGGACCTGGAATTTGGAGCACTGGCTCATGCAGCCCAGAGAAAATAGGATGGGAAACAAATGGACATCAGTATTAAAGACGCAGACATGGGTCAAACAAATGTCTGGAATCACACAGGCTAGAACAGGCAGGCTACGGTCCTTTCAGAGGACACAGACTGGAAATACAGGTTTTACCAACATACATACACAGTCCACAGCAGCGAGGCTGTC
>JBBJLR010000111.1:5905535-5908407 GCA_037577145.1 Brachypetersius gabonensis
ATCATGTCAAATATGTCTAAAAATAGACCTTGGTGTCAAGTTATAATCGTTCAAACATTTTATTTTCATCAAAAAGTGAGTATTGTGTATGAGATAGCAACTAAATAACAGCATGCGACATCAAGCTGTTTTTGTGCGCTCTGCATCCTGCTTCAGTAGAGAGTATCAGATGCTGCTTTTCTCCTCACTGCACCAATCCTTGTGTGGTCAGGGCCGTCTCCCCCTCCCACCAGAGTGCCACAGTGCCACAGTGTTCGGTCAAGAGTGAGACAGAAGGTCAAGCTTTAGCGGCACTCACTGAGGCAGCACTGACCAAAGAAGGCATTGTAGCCCTCTGAGGTTTTCTAATCTTCTCTCTGGCACACTGCTTCAGATGGGGGGGCTACGCTTTTGGGCACGCGTCCACAGCCTGAAAACGTGCCCTGAAAACTGTCCGTAGCTTAGTCTGATCTACTGCCAATCTTGATAACTTACAAAACCAGAGATTTTTACCCTAGTGCTTGTGGGAAACATTAAACTGATACTTTGCTAAACACAATTATTCCCTTACCACAAATGTGCTCAATCTGCCAAGGCATGTTTTGCATCCAAAGTCTTGCTATGAGGTGAATGTAGCTAACTAGTGATGAAAGATTACAGCCCACCCGTTTACATTTACATTATTTATCAGATGCTTTCATCCAAAGTGACTTCCATTCCCTAACTACAGGGGACAGTCACCCTGGAGCAACTTGGGGTTAAGGGTCTTGCACAGGGACCCAGTGGTGGTGCTGAAGGTAGGATTCAAACCTTTGAGCTCTTGTTCCAGGTATCCGACCACTAGGCCATCACCACCCATCCAGTTAGCATCTGCTGCAATTGTTACAACACACACGTATTGAGATTATAGCACAAATGTAGATCTGGTTTTAGAACCCCAAACAAAATGCTGGTCAGATGTTCACAAATCGAGTGGAATGTGTAATCAGCCACACACAGTAGTGCCCATAATCCATCCATCATCTGAGCCGCGTATCCTTAACCAGGATTGCAGGGGGTGCAAAATAGGGTGAAAAAAGCCAGTGACAGGTCACTAGTCTGGAATAGACCCAGGACCTTCTTGCTGTGAAGTGATAGTACTACCCACCTACACCAGTTTACCTACAACCTATACATTTAGGTCAGGACACCATTATTTGAGCCTCCGCCGCTCAATAGAGAGGGAAACATGCGTCAAGACTCTTCTCAGTCTCGCCCCCCAGTGGTGGAATTAACTCTTCCAGTCCGATCGGCAGAGTCCTTCACCTCTTCAAGCGTCGCCTGAAGACCCGCCTCTTCAAGGAGCACTTTGGCGACTAACTATGTCCCTTTCCTACTGCTTACTTTATTTCTTAAAAAAAAAAAAAAAAAAAAATTCCCTTGATTTCTTTATGACTTGCCTTCTTCTTCTCTATGGCTTATGTATTGTTGGGTTGGGCGTTGATCAATTATTATTTGACAGTTGTTGTATTGATGCTCTGACTGCAGTATGTTGGTTAAATAGTCAACTCGGATTTAAGTTGTTTTTCAGGTAAGAAACAGTCGTGGACTTCTTAAGCACTGATGTACGTCGCTCTGGATAAGAGCATCAGCCAAATGCTGTAAATGTAAATGTAAATGTAATCTAACTACTCTATTAACATTTACAAATTTGAAACTGACACAAAAGGGTTTGCACATCGGGCCCTGAAAAGTAATTCGTTTGCTTGTTTCTGATGCTGGATAGCCCTATTTTATACATGAACTGATACCCAGAACCTTACCTGGAGGAGCTGTATGCGATAACGTAAATGTTCAAGTCTTTCGGACCAACATTAAACAGACTTTACTCTTCCAGCCCCCTAGTGCGAAGTCCATGTAATGTCGGATTGTGCCCATATGTGAGCAGGACTTGTCAACATCCGAGGGTGAGGGGATAGGGTCATTTACACGAATTTGCCAACAAAAATGTTTTTGGGGCTTCTGTTGGTAAAGACTGATGCCGAAATCTAAAGAGAGTTAGCTGTTTATGACCAAATGAAAAAAAAGGGACATGACCACATTATGTCCTACCCTGAGTGCTGAAGCTAGACATCCTCTCTTTCCTAAACCACATTCCAATATAAAAGCGCAATCTCCAGCTTTTCCAGCACATGGTAGGAAAACTAATGTGACAAAACAAAAGCAATGAATGCTGATCGTTTATTTAAAACAATGACATCTGATAAACCTTTTATGCTCATTTTTTCCTCCTTGGCAGTCCTACTAGCTAGTCTAGATCACCATTAATTGTGCAGTTCTGCCAGCAACTCCCATGGATGGACCCCTGGCATTTAAATAAACTAATATGAACATGGTTTGTGAACTATCATCTATTTTCTTCCAAAAAAAAGCTGTGTACAATTAATGTTAAAGGTCTCATATCATCTTAAAATTGAAGAGACTATTGTGTAAATGTTAATATTAAATGTTAAATTAATTCGCCTTTGTATGTAGTAAATATATTGAAACTGTGCAGCAAAACTTTGAAATTACGGTTTTGTTCGGCCACAAACATTCCAGTTTAGCTCCACCCATTCTTACAATTTTTGTTTTTTTTAACCTGTAGTGTCTGGCATCTTAGCAAACAGTTTATGAAGCTCTGGGTGCCTTGGTGTGCCAGACACTTTTGCTTTGCCAAGTGGGGCTTAAAAGTGTATGATCCTCTTGTAATCTGAATTATTTATTTATTTATTTAAATTAGTTGATTTAAATTAAGCCAAATCAGACAGGGGTACAGAAAATACAGCGTGGAGGAGGAAAGAAAGAGAAAGAGAGAGAGAGAGAGAGAGAGAGAGAGAGAGAGAGAGAGAGAGAGAGAGAGAGAGAGAGAGAG
>JBBJLR010000111.1:5932124-5944436 GCA_037577145.1 Brachypetersius gabonensis
CACACACACACACACACACACACACACACACACACACACACACACACACACACACACACACACACACAGTCCATGCACTCAACTGTATGTTTACAATTCAACAAACACACCCAAAGTCAAAAACTCTGAGATAATGCTCCAAACATTTCAGTATTGCATTCGCTTACTTACAGCTCAGTCTGTATAGAAATGACCTCAGCTCTGCTTTCAGTAGAGAAAGGCCACTTTTATTGTTATGATGATGATGATGATGATGATGATTATTATTATTATTATTATTGTTATTATTATTGTTATTATTTTGTTGTTGCATTGTACCTAATCCTTGTAAAGACTCTCTCAGACTATATTTTTGTACTTCACTCCTGTAAAGGAATACATTTTTTAAAGAGAGAAACGCAGTGTGGTGTGGTTTTGTGTTCCCCTGGGGGTGGGGGTGGGGGTGGGAGTGTGACACAGAATTTATTCAATATCTTTTAAGCCTAATGAAAAGTTATCAGAGCTAAACCTTGGTCACACTCTTAAAAATAAAAGGTTCCTACATGGTTCTTGGCTTGGACATTATTTTCTAGGACACCTTTGAAGCCATTTTACGTCTCATTTCAAGCCATTTGGACGATTTCTGTTGGTGCATTCAAGCTGGTATTTTAAAGGCAAGCTGGAATTCAAGCTGGTATTTTTAAGAACCCCCTTTTAAGAGTCTCTCTTAAAAGTCTCTATTCCAAAGAACCCTTTTTGGCTCTTTTACTCTGAAGAGTGCAGAATCCATTTAAAGGATGAGTTTTTAGGGATATTTATGCATGCGTCTTTGTTTCTATGGGTCAGTGCGAAAGAATGCTCAGAATTTCGCTTTAAACCCAGTCCCACAAAGCGCGAAGCTCACCCACCAGCCGCCACGTCTCTGTAAACCCTCCACAGATGCCGTGTTGTTCTCTTATCCCCAAACACCACCAGCCTCTGCTCACCTCTGCTCCCAAATCGAATGGAGAGAAAACACAGTGTTTCTCCATTGGCCTGAGGAGTGCCTGAATCTGTGTGTGTGTGTGTGTGTGTGTGTGAGTGTATGAACAGGCAATAAAGCAGTGCATGTCTTTGTTTTCACTAACCACACAGAAGGGGGCCATCGGATTATAATCTCTGACCGCTGTGGTTCGCTTGACCAAACCTGTGCCCTCTGTTGTAGCAAAGTAGTGCAGGATGAGGGAGGGCAGCTGCATCTCACAGAGCAGAAATTTCATAGGACACAGGACACATGTTACTGTTTGTTGAATGTAACAAATGTGCTAAATTTGCCAATAAAAAGCCAGTAATTGCTGAAATGTGTTCTTTGTAGTGAAAGGAAGTAAGTAAATGGCCCCTTGTGGTCACACCACACAGTGTGGACAATGTGAAATTCCTCCTCTGCATTTAATCCATTCACAAAGTAAAGCAGCGGACAGCCAGTGACGCAGGACCCACGGAACAGTGAGTGGGATTCAAACCCAAAACCTTCCGATTATAGGGACAACTCCCTAACAACCAGGCTCCCATCTGTATTTGTTATTGTTGTGGACAGGCTGTTCACATGCCACACTAATGTAGAAGATTCACACAAACACTGAATGCATTCTTTCAAAACTAATTTCCAACCCTGTTTACTACTGTCTTTCCTGTAGGTCTGAATGCAGATGTGATTTTAGCCACTTGACTTGTTTTTGTCACTCCTGACATGCTTGCTTAAATAATGGACGTTATGTGTTTTCACATGTGTTTTAAAGCATGGTAAAATGTAATTACATCACACAGTACTCCTGACTGAAATCCTCGGCACACATATTGTTTCTTCCGTTATTTATTCAGGGTTTTCTTTTTGTCGCCACACTGTGGTGCATATGGGCATACTGCCTTTTGGCATCATCAGCTGTGAATATCATTTAACAGCTCCCTCAAGGAAATGCAGAATCAAGCTAAATTATATGGACAAAAGTATTGGGACACACCTATTAATTATTGAATTCAGGTGGGCCCTTTTTTTTTTTCTGTGAAAGGCAATCTTATCGCATCAACATACCAAGACATTTTGGACGATGAATGCTTCTAACCAGACCTTCTCGTCCAACATCAGTGTCTGACCTCATAAATGCTCTACAGTATTGAATGGACACAAATTTCCACACAAACTCAAAAATCTTGTGTAAAGCCTTCCAAGAAGTGTGAAAGCTGACATAGTTGCAAAGTGGGGACGAACTTCATATTAAAGCCAATGCTTTTGAATGCAATGTCAATAAAGTTCCAGTTGGTGTAATGTGCAGGTGTCCCAATACTTTTGTTCAGGCAGCGTACGAAAACCCACCATCAAGAATAACGTTACACCACCATCTGCAGGACAAGTAGTGAAATACAATTGATGTAATTAATTCAGGCAATTTCTACGTCTGCGTATTCACAATTATATCACAAATATTACAATAAACAGATTTATTTGTACATGATTATATCATACACTCACCACAACTACTGCACTCCTCACAATGTCACTTTAAACGATGCCACTTTAAACCCTCACTGTATCATTTTGCACTAAACATTCTATTAAAACTGTAAATATTAAACCTTTTCCGTACTTGTAAATACGGAAAATTCAATTTTCAATTTTTATTTACATAAATATCTTTTCTATATATTTATGTAAAGTTGGGGTATCACGAGCCTAATAATTTCATTGCGGTAATGATGCTACATTATATCTGTATATGACAATAAAACTTGAAACTATTATACCTTTAACTAATCCATCTGACTGACAGCTGCAGCACTGAAATCCTGCACTGAGATCTAAACTCAGATTTCAGGTTTTAGAAAGCAAATAAAAAAACCCTGCAGACATTTATCTTGTACAATTTAACGCACATTAATATCATAACCCGTGATGATCATTTTTATCATTTAAGAAATATTGATATACATCTAAATATAAAAAACACAGTAGATTAAAAATATACAAAATAGAAACGACATGTTTATATTGGTCTATTTGATACGTATTAATATCATATATCGTCATCATATTTTCTATTTAAGTAAAAAAACAAAAAATAAACTAAAAACAGAACAGAACCCCCCCCCAAAAAAAAAAAAAACCCAAACCAAAACAAAACAAAAAGGTTCCCTCATTTAAGCAACGCGTTTTGAGTCTGTTCGCGACCCGTAGTCGCGCGGGCTGTTCAATAATAAACTCTAAAAGGATTTGTCGAAGCGGAATTACAGCTAAAATATAAAAATACAAAAAGATTTCTACCTTCAACATGAAGGTGATTTAAACGGCAGGGTGTAACAGCTGTAGTCAACATTTACCGTCTCGGTGAAGGAGTTGTTCGAGGTGGAATAGCAGCATTAGCAAAACAACCCAGACCTGAAATCACAAACAGTGAAGAGTGTCCAGACTGAACTCTCACAGGAACCATGGTAAGAAACAGCGTGGCAGCTTTCACTTTTATGCAGGTTTCTTAATGAAACACAGTTTCTCGTTTAAGTCTAAGGATTTAAGTGCAACAGAGATGTTAAAGTCAGGACTCTTGACATTTCAAAATGTTTAATTTATACTGTTGCTCTTCATTTATTACGTCTAAGAAGAAAATCACATCCTCTTTTAACCAACTTTATGTAGAAAAGCTACTTTTCTACTGTGGTAAATCAATGTTTCATTTGGTTTAGAGGAGAAGCCTTGCACCGAGCCAGCTGGCCAAAAGAAAGCAAAGAGAGGATTCCTCAGAGGATGAGGAATGGGATCCTGATACTGTATGTATCTGTAACTGTAACTGCTCTGTGACTTTGCAGCTGGTTACGTGTTTGTTGAGTTTTTAATCTAACTCTAGTTTTTTATTGAGATCTTTTCTTGTGTAAAAATGTGATACTGTATTATGTTATCTCTGTATTGTTATCCAAGCCAAGCAGGCTGAGATGTAATTCAGTCATAAACATGTTCCACTGAACTTGCTCATACAGACAGCCAAAAGGAGGAAAGGGGACAAAGACTGTCGAGAAAGTTACATGTCTCCGTTTAGAAAGCCTCTCACTCAGCTCACAAATCGCCCCCTCTGTCTTGACAGCAATGAGCATGTAAGTCATGATATAGAAAATTATTTAAAAGATTTAAAAATGTGCATATTGGGAAAACAGGATTGTTTACATTTGTTTTACAGGAGGCTTTCATCCGAAGTATCCTTTCAAGACCATTTAAGATTCCTATCCCTAATTACACAGGTAAATTACCATTAATAGCAGCAGTTTTCCTTCACAGAAGAGATAGATGATGTATATTACATCATACTGAACCTTTAAAGGGAGATTGTGTGGTTCTGTTCTGTTGTTAAACTGTAATTACCAGCTCTGATTGATAAACACTGCATGTAGATTGGTTAAGGTCACAACTTATTATTGAGTTGGCTAATTTTGTCTTCTTTCAGTTCAAAGGCCCTTAAACAAAAATGGAAAACAGAACATAACAGTCCATATTGTTTAACTAAGCTGCAAAAAAGTCCATTTTGATTTTTTTTTTGGTGATATCTATTTATTTTATAGTAGTTTAGCCCCATCCATTTACGTTGAAGTTACAAGAAGTGTTTCAGCTCAGACTTGTTTTTGAATGAGGTGCAATACAGGACAATCAATCAGAACTAGTTTAGATAGTAGTCTTAAAGACATAGTAACAAATTGCCTTGTACATAAAACTACAGAAATCTAAATTGGCCTCAGGAGGAAAATAATTAATTAATCAGTCTCTCTTTCCCTGTCTGTCTGTTGCACTGCCTCTCTCTGCCTCTCTCTGCCTCTCTCTGCCTCTCTCTGCCTCTCTCTCTCTCTCTCTCTCTCTCTCTCTCTCTCTCACCCTCTCACCTTTCTCTCTGCAGGCTCTCTGGGGGTTCGGGCTCTGGGACTGAGAAGAGCTGGTGTGAGAAAGTCTCTTCATGACCCGTTTGAAGATGGAGCTTTGGTTCTCTATGAGCCACCGGCTATAAGCACTCATGAGCTCATCAAAGCAGACAAGTCAGTCACAGAGTTTGTGTCGTCTTCTAGATTGTCTAGATTCATAATTATCTTACAAGAACATATCCTTATATGCTCTATTCATTTTTCTACTGAACATCCATTCCGCAGGGACAAGCTGCCAGTACACGTTGTTGTGGATCCTGTCCTCAGTAAAGTTCTAAGACCCCATCAAAGAGAGGTAAGAAGTTACTAGGTTTGAAAAAGAGAACTTTGCAACTGTTCAAATTCAGGCAGTGACTGGAGCTGCATCAAGAAGAGGAACCAAACCAAACATATATTTCTTAATGTTTATTTATGGTCTTTCTAATGTTTTATAGTATATTTACAAGAAAAAGTACATTCCTTGCACAGATGAATGATTTCATTTTTACATTGCTTTATCATCTGGCCCATTATAAGACTGCTAAGACTTAATGTCTAGTCCTAATCACCCAAACGCACCTTAGTAATACAATCATCTTACCTGGTAGAGTGAGTTTTCAGAGTGATGCTTGCTTCGCCATTCAAGTATCCTTAGTCAAGTATGCTGAGATGCTTTTAGGAAACCCAACACATTTGAATAATTTTAAGTCAGTTACTTTCATTTTGAAATCAGTCGCATTGTTAGTACATGTTCTATGTATGGTTCATTTGAGGCTTCACCAAATCTTTGAAAGAAGTTTAGGGACATTTGCCTGCCTTGAAAACATCTGATTATTAACTATGTCACTCTGCACCAGCAGGCAGGAAGAAATAATGTTAATCAGTATTAGGTTTCACCCTTTTTTGAGCAAACGCTTAGCTAGCCCAGTTTCACTCAGAAATACTTCTTAGATCAGAAGGAAAATTTGTTTGTTTCACATTATTTGGCTGATGTAAGGCTTTGACACAATACTATGCAAAACTCTTAAACAAAAGTACCATATTGTGCACTGTCCCTCTCTCTTTGCTTTATCACAGTATCATGTGAAGCACCATCTCTGTATTAGGTGGTGTCTAGACTTGGGAGACTTTAGACTGTCCTGCCTGTGCCTGTTTAATTATGCCCTCCTTCTGTTTGTTGTTCTGCAGGGTGTGAAGTTTCTCTGGGACTGTGTGACAGGGCGGAAAATTCCAGGCTCGTATGGCTGCATCATGGCAGATGAGATGGGGCTGGGGAAGACGCTGCAGTGCATTACCTTAATGTGGACCCTGCTCAGACAGAGCCCTGACTTCAAGCCTGAAATTGACAAAGCCATTGTAGTTTCACCCTCCAGCCTTGTCAGGAACTGGTACAACGAAGTGGCGAAGTGGCTGGGTGCACGTGTGCAACCTGTGGCCATTGATGGGGGCTCCAAGGAGGAAATAGACCGAAAGCTTGGTACATATTCATTCTCTATTACACCACTATACAACTGGTGGTCTGGTGGTAAGGGAGTTGCCCCTGCATTTAGAAGGTTGTGAGTTTAAATCCCAGGACCACCAGCAGAACCACTGAAGTACATTTGAGCAAGGTACTCCCCAAATGCTCCCGGGCGCTGTATTCCTGTCTGCCCACTGCTTCACTTGGGTGAATTAAATGCTGAAATTTACACATGTAAAACATGAAAGAATATGCTCATTCTGATCTGCGTTGTAGCCTGTTGGTAGCTTTGAACAACAGCTTCAAATAATTTTGAGATTTGTACAGCCTCCCCATCTCAATTCAGCTCAAATGTTTTTAAATATGCCTAGATGGTTTTGGCGTCTGAAATTTTAGTTTTGTAGTTGAGCTGCAAATCTAATATAATTTTTTTTTTTTACCTGGGCAGTGTAGTCTTCGTCAGTTTTAAATATAACAGTATGGAAAAGAGTGTCCAAAATTTTAGGTCTGTCATAAGTACATTACTTATAAACGTGACACACTTTAAGACAAGTGTGTGCTGATTTGTGTTGTTGGTATAATGATAAGTGGGGAGTATCCCATACTTGTTAGCTACATTAGCCTTGTAGTTTCAATGTAAAAATCAAACATCAAACACCAAATGTGTTGGTGAATTGGCTTTTGAGATAAGAGCAACTGTAAATGTATGTTTTTTTGGCTGAACAATTGACAAGACTACTTATTCTTGCATTTCAGTGAACTTTGTTTCCCAGTATGGCGTGAGGGTTCCGACTCCAATCCTGATCATTTCATATGAAACCTTCCGCCTCCATGCTGCAGTTCTTCACAAAGGCTCAGTTGGACTTATCATTTGTGATGAGGTAAATAGTCAGTAGTACTGTTGCTAATGTGCTTATGATGATCTATGACTTTTAATTTCTCCCTTTTTGTTTAATTCAGGGTCACAGGTTGAAAAACTCGGATAATCAGACGTACCACGCTCTGAATGCGATGAGCGCTCAGCGGAGAGTCCTCATTTCCGGCACTCCAATTCAGAATGATCTACTGGAGTACTTCAGCCTGGTGCACTTTGTCAATTCCGGCATCCTTGGTATGTAGTTTAACTGATCAGAAATGTTAAGGGTGTATTAGTTATTGATGTAGCAAGCGATAGTAGTTGTGGATGTAAATGAATCGATTAATTATGTTAGAAAGCTTAATGGTTCTCCAGAAAAACGATTCCACCTTAATTTAATGTGATTTTTGCTTGATACAGAATCTAGAATTCTTTTTTTTATAAAAACACACAGAATAAACACATGACTGGAATTTTAAACTGTGTACTAAAGAGGTTTTTTGGATTTTTACATTCGAAAATGTAAAATTTTGGATTTTTACATTCGAAAATGTAAAATTTTGGATTTTTACATTCGAATTTGGGGGGGTTTTTTTCGGCCAAAGATCAATGCATGCTATGTAGAAAATCACTATAGTTGCATTATTATATGTGTTAACATTCTAAAATTAATAGACATTAAAATACAACTTTTATATACTTTTTTTATAAAAAAATAAAGATTGTGCATTCGCTGATGTAAAATTTTTTTTTATTGTTTGATTTCATCTTTAAACACCACAGAGTACTCAAATTATTAGACTGTAAGTGATATAAAATTACTTTAAGATGTCTTGGTCTTCATTCATATTTTTGTTCTGCTTTTACTTTCATTTCTCCTGTTTTCTCACAGGCACAGCTCAGGAGTTTAAAAAGCGCTTTGAGATTCCAATCCTGAAAGGCCGCGATGCAGACGCTAGTGACAAAGACAGAGCTGCTGGAGAGGAGAAACTAAAGGAACTCATCAGTATTGTCAACAGGTGAACTTCCAGAAGAGTGTGTTAGAGAGGTTTTTCCCCATCGCTATGTTTTATTCTAAACCTTATCTGTCTCTACAGGTGCCTGATCCGAAGGACCTCTGACATTCTTTCTAAATATCTTCCTGTGAAGATTGAACAAGTCATTTGCTGCAGGTAAAGGGTTTTCTTGAATCAAGTGATTAAGGAACTCATGACTAGCTATTTGTTTACATATAATGACGCTTATCATTCTCAGAATTGAAAATATGACATTAAATTTCAAATCTATATATTAAGATTTCATTCAGGGATTATTCTACCATTCCAGAGCACCATATTTGCAAATGAGATGTGTCAGTGGGCCTTTACGTAATGTTCTTATTTATAAGAGCTTAGTAACTTGGAGCTGGGAAATATGGAAACAATTTATTGTATGAGGACAAATGAAACCATAGTATAATAGAAAAAAGGATCGTAAGTTTGTATATTTCCCAATGTACCCACACCTTTTATAAACTGTTATTTAGATAGAAGAACCAGAAGAACAGTTATAGTCTCAGTAATTTCATTGTTATTACATTCAACCTAAAGCCTATCTTTTCTTTGAAAACTAGAATATATTATAACAATAAACCTTAGCCCTTTTTATTACTTTTGAAACTGTCAAAATAACAGAAGTTTCACAAACCACCTGGAAAAGGGGGTTATGGGATATATTGTTTCATCTGTTTAGACAGAACTCCAAAATCTTTATTAGCCTGTCTGTGATGTTCTGTGTGGATAATCCTCACAGGCTCACAGGCTTTATCCACAGGAAAAACATGTCGACTTGTTTTCCGTTGTGTTTTGTCTGTGCTGTGCAGGCTGACTCCTCTGCAGAAGGAGCTGTATAAACTTTTCCTGAAGCAGGCCAAACCTGTGGAGAGTCTCCAGCAAGGCAGGATCAGCGTGTCCTCTCTGTCCTCCATAACCTCACTCAAAAAACTCTGCAACCGTGAGTGTTAAATCCCCTGGTTTTGCCAAAGTCATCCTCCTGTACTCATTTCTGCTAGTATTTAGTAAGTCACATCGTACCTCTGCATTTAATCTCAATAATACCTGCTATGAAACCCAATCTTGTGACTAATAATTACTGCTATGGATGGGTTTTTTTTTAATATAAATTGACAGTTGTTTTTGTATAAATTCCTACGCTAACCTCACCTAACCTCACTCTGCTCATCATGTGCCTCCCTTAGAAAGAGAAAGACATGGGAGAACATAGAAAATAGAAAAAAATCAATTTCAATAAATGCAGTGATGAAAATAACCACCGGAAAGGATAGAGAAGAGCGAAAAGTTTCTCAGTTCTTCTGTCAACTTTATGTAACCACTTCCCAACGTCTGTTGCAGTCTGTTTGTTATTGTACCTTTAAGACTAATGAATGGAAATTACCTCACTTTTTGATCAACTGCATTGTGTTGAACACTAAAAGCAGTCCCTTTTAAATGCCCAGGACTAAACTATTATATTTTGAATAGGCATGTGTGTAAATGTATTGATTTACATCAGTGTGTTTAGAAGAGGGTGTTTTTAAGGCTTAGTTTTCATGTAGGATGAATCTGTTTCTGTGTTGAAACAGTGTTTACATAATTTTTGAGTGTTTTTATTGTAAAAAATATAAAATGATGAGAGTACATTGATTGTTAAAGCATTACGTTTCAGAAAGCATGAAGAAAAGATCCTAGTAAAAGCATATCCTCTTTTAACGTTAATGCATTGTATAGAACATTGACATTTTATGCTTTCTTAGAGACGTTTCAGCTTTGAAAAGGTAATTGTGTGCGTGTGTCCTTGCGTGTGTGTGTTTATTCCTCAACTCTGTCCAGACCCTTCGTTGATCTATGAGAAATGTGTGGAGGGGGAGGAAGGTTTTGCTGGAGCCGTGGACTTTTTCCCCCCAAGTTACTCCACTAAAGCTGTAGAGCCTCAGCTGTCAGGTCAGCTATATTTCTAACTTTCTAGTGTTTATGGCTGCTGGCCAAATGCTTTGTAAGATTAATTCTGTGATTTTTATTTATTTGTTTTTATCTTAGGGAAAATGTTGGTGCTGGATTACATTCTTGCCATGACCAGGACCACTACCAGCGATAAGGTGGTGCTGGTCTCCAACTACACACAGACCTTGGACATGTTTGAGAAACTGTGCCGAGCTCGGAAGTGAGACTTGCATTTAATCATATCAGCTCAAAAATTTGGAACCAGCATTGAGTCAATAATAATAATAATAATAATAATAATAATAATAATAATAATAATAATAATAAAACAAAACCATGTTGATATTAATTCTAACTTGCTGGTTATGTGCAGTGTCATAGGCTGAAGTGAAACCCCTTTGCATTAAGAATGATGCAATAATAAAATGAAAGAATATGCCTCATATCCCAAAAGTGGTGATATCTAGCTAAATACATAAGTACGTTATTTAATATACAGTAGATACAAATACAAAGCTAAAAATAATTGATATAATAGCATTTCCTCTGCATGTCTTAAAACCCAGACATTAACCTGCACTTTATCACTTTAATATCTGCTTTGGAAATTTGTGTTAAAAACCACAGAGTTTATGCTATGACATAATTTAACTTTAGTTTAATTTGTTTAATGTGTCAGGAATCTGTCAAGCTGATCGATTTGAATTTTTCCCTTGAATTAGGTATCTGTACGTGAGACTTGATGGGACAATGTCTATCAAGAAGAGAGCCAAGATTGTTGAAAGATTTAACAGCCCCTCTGTAAGTATGACACGCCCCCTCAAGCCAAACCCCTTGCACTTTTAGGTGGCATCCCTCCTTTTCTATTCATTTTCCTCTTTAGAATCCAGAGTTTATCTTCATGCTGAGCAGCAAAGCTGGGGGGTGTGGCCTGAATTTAATTGGAGCAAATCGGCTGGTGATGTTTGATCCGGACTGGAATCCAGCCAATGATGAGCAGGCGATGGCGAGGGTGTGGCGGGACGGCCAGCGGAAAACATGCTACATCTACAGATTGCTTTCGGTGAGAAATGTTACCAACTACTCAAAATATGTAGGGCTGCAATGCCGACTGGACAAAGATGTTTTAGCCAGCCATAAGTTATGTGGATTATGTACTTAATTATGTACTTACATAAGTTTACTTAATACAAAACTGCTCTAATAATGTAATAATGCAGCACTTTTTCTTAATCTTTCATAATATTGCATACAGTATCCACTTTTCAGCCTGAAGTGAAGAGAAACACACAAAAAGCTGTGTTCCAGCTGGGTTTAATCTGTTTAATTTATAAGTGAAATATCTGCTAGCAACAGTTTAGAAAACTAAACACTGAGATGGAGAATAAAATATTGTGTAAAAATGTTTCTGTATCAGCATCAGCAGGTACATTTATGAAAAATATGACGTTGAGATCAGCCTTTGTTTCCTGTATATATGTGTGCGTTCATAATTATAGGAAACAAAGGCTGATGCCAGTCTTGGTCATTTCTGTATCAGCTTTAGTCTTGTGTGCTTGTGTTTATAGACCGGCACCATTGAGGAGAAGATCCTGCAAAGACAGGCCCATAAAAAGGCCCTGAGCAGCTGTGTGGTGGATGAGGAGCAGGATGTAGAGAGGCATTTCTCTCTGGAGGAACTGAGAGAGCTGTTCGCTCTCAACGAGGACACACTAAGTGACACACATGACCGGTACGCAAGCGCACTGCTGTTGTCACACACTCATGGGCTGCTGTGTGGCAGTAAAGATTGGTAGCACAATTATGGTGTTAGGCTACACAGTGAACACACAGTTTTATTCCGTATTGAAGAATTGTCAGTTGTTCCGTATTGCAGACAGTCATGTCAGTTTATTTTCAATTTAACTATCATTTCAAATGATACTAATCAATTTAAGGAACATGGTGCAACACTTACACAAGTGTGGACAAAACTACACAGCATGCAAAAAAGAAAGTGCAAGACTTTAAGCCATGAGCATGGAATACAGTAGAACAGGATAGGAGAGCATACAGTGATGCGGGCACTGCACCGATCTGTTGTGGTGAAGAAAGAGCTGAGCCGGAAGGCTAAGCTCTCGATTTACTGG
>JBBJLR010000111.1:6035006-6045992 GCA_037577145.1 Brachypetersius gabonensis
AGTGTCAGTTCAGTCAAACTTGAGAAATTAAAACTGATTCTGAAATAGGAATTGTCTCAAATTGTCCTTTTTCGTAGACTGTCTTGTTTCTTTCTGGTAAAGGGTGCTTCAGCTGTCAAAGACGAATACAGTAAACACATTCGCAGATTACAAAAGACCACAGGTGTCTGTTTCAGAACTCTTAAAGCCAATCAGACCCTCATGAGGCTTGACCTTTTGTGACTGATTTGGTCAGTAGTTAAATATTCACCTCTCTGCTGCAATAAGAATACATTGCTTATTCTTTTTCAATGTGCCATTACAAGAAGTAACAACTGCTTAAGGTAATGTATATGTTAATTTCTGTATGTGGGTTAAACTGGGCTGAAGTTGAATATAATGGAACATTTGGATTGGTTCACCAGATAAACCAGAAGTCTAGAACTTCAGTTTGGAAGGTTCTTTCTACCTGTGGACTGAACTGATCAGGTGAGGCAGAGAGCGAGCTTTATTCCGAGATATACGTTCGTGTTCTTGGAGCAGCACCAACAATAAAATATAAAACCAAAAAAACTAACAGTGTAACACTGAAATGCTGTATATAACCTGTACCAGCAGATCAGTAGTGCAAAATGATTAGTGGCTTAGTGTCAATGTGATATAAAAAAAAATTAAATTTACTCAATTCACAGATTAAATGGTTTTATATTGCACAAATCCGATTCAGAACGGAATGATGGCTTTAAAGTAGTCACCGATCTAAGTTAGACTGACCTTCCAGGAGTTAGAGCTTCATCGCACAGCCAGTTTAACCAGCATGGCAGGAGCAGAGACGCCACACTTTCACTTTCTGTATTTGTACATCTATGTATTTATGTATAGATAAGTATACATGTAATGTAAAAAAACAAAACCAGCTTAATTATTTGTAAACTGGTTTTACACTATACATTTGACAGTAGCGGTTCTAGACCAAAATGACCAGGGGAGCCGAGGTGGGGCCAGTGTTTTTAGGGGAGCACATTAAACAGGTCACTATTTTATATGTAGCTTTTCATTTATTTTTATTACAGTCCTATATGTTTAAATCGCGCTCATCTCACTGCGGGTCTTCAGGGTGCAGAGCGCCTTCAGCAGTCCGTTTAGAACACCGGTAGCGTTAGTTCCGCGATAAGAAATTAATATTAAATCATTGTCTTTTCGGAGCAGAGGTCATTACAGGGACCAGGAGCAATTCTACAGGTGCCCTGGCCCACGCTGGCCCACGCCTAGAACCGCGTATGACATCTGGGGCTCTTTTCTTTCGTATTCGCGTTGGGAAAATTCACAAGTGATGCTTTCTTACTGTAGGGGGCAACAGAGGGCTTTTTATCCACCTGCGGGTAGTTTCAGAGAGGAAGGTGTTTACTTCCAGTTTATCCAACTAAACCGGTATCTTTGGAATTTGTAGCGTTTCTGTAAGTTTAATTTTAAAATTTATATCGGTTTCCATCTCGTTAACTATATTGTATTCGTTTATCCACAATATTTCTCTTAAGAAGCGTTAAGTGATTTAGACACCCGTGAAGAGGATGCTTGTGTTGATACTGCTAGTATAGAAGAATACACTACATGGACAAAAGTATTGGGACAGAGCTGTTTTTTTACAATTTGAACTAGGCCCCGTACTTTCAGTAAAAGGCCATTGTAATGCTTGAGCGTACCAAAACATTCTGGACATTTGGACGCCATGCTTCTGCGTTTGTGGACACGGTTTGGGGAAGCACCTTTTTCTATTTCAGTATTACTGTGCCCCAGTGCACAAAGAGAACTCCATAAAGACATGGATGAGTTCAGCGTGGAAGAAACTGACGGGCCCGTACAGAGCCCTGACCTAAACCACATCCAACACTTTTGGGATGAACTGGAATACAGATTGTGAGCCAGACCTTCTCGTCCAACATCAGTGTCTGACCACATAAATCCTCTACAGAATGAATGGACACAAATTCACACAGAAGCGCCAAGTCGGGAAGACTTCCAAGACAAGTGGAAGCTGTTAGAGTTCCAAATTTATGCCAACTTTGTATTAAAGACTATGCATATTAATGCAATGTCATTAAATTGTTGTGATGGTCAGGCGTCCCAATACTTCTGGACATATAGTCTATATCTCACTTCACCTGACAGTAGTTTTACTGGCATGGCTGATGTATTTAGTTGAAGTGAACACTTTTCCATATCCATCTACATTTGTTTGAGCTCTATGGGCATTAGAAAAAAAAATAGTACAAAAAATACAGTCTAACACTGCTAGCTGAATGTAGTTTTCAGATTGAACTTGAATGATTAGGGTTTGGATTAGGGTTACTAAGTATTAGATGTTTGACTTACTGAATTTTTCAAATGTGCTTCCAGGCCAAGATGAAGACCTTAGTTGTGTTTGACTTTGATCACACTGTGGTGGATGATAACAGTGACATATGGGTTCTCCGCTGTGCTCCAGAGAAGTGTGTACCGGCTTGGCTAAAGGCCTCCTATGAAAGAGGACGCTGGACTGAGTACATGGGACGTGTTTTGTCTTACCTCAGAGACCAGTCCGTCTGCCCAGACACAGTCAGGTCGGTTTTGGAAACGATCCCCTTCACAGACGGAATGGTAGAGCTGCTGACCTTCATTGCACAAAACAAGAATTGCATAGACTGCATTATTGTCTCGGATTGTAACACACTCTTTATAGACTGGATTTTACAGGCACGAGGACTAAAGGATGCTTTCGACGATGTGTTTTCCAACCCTGCTAGCATAGATGATGGTGGCTGCATAACAATTCAGTGCTACCATTCACACCAGTGTGAGGCCTGTCCCATTAACATGTGCAAGCAGAAAGTTCTGAGTGATTTCAAGGAAAGTCAAGCCAGCTCTGGCATCCACTACCAAGCCACATGTTACGTTGGAGATGGATCGAATGACTTTTGTCCCGTAAAGATCTTGAACGAGACCGATCTAGTGATGCCGCGTAAAGGATTCAGACTTGAAAAACTGCTGTCAAAGGCCGGGTGTGAGAATAATACACTGAAGCCCCGAGTTGTGCCTTGGTGTAGTGGGAGTGAAATTCTTCAGCAGTTGCGTGACCTGATTCAGCAGTAATCTGACCTTTAAATACGAAAGACATTGTTTTAAAAGACATTAACAATTTACAGCATATAAAGAGCGGCAGAGAAAATACTTAATAGTTTTGTTCTCTTGTGTAATTTATGAATTTATGGCCATTAGATAGAGCCTAAGTATTTAAGTAAAGGTCTGTGATTTTGTTTTATGAGGGTGATTAGTTTTGGTTAAAATATGGAAATTAAAATATTTTGAATATTTATTTTATATGTGTGACATCACAAAATTAAAATGCATTGGGTGTATTGTTTGGTTTTTTTTATTTTTTTTATTAATGTAGTGTCTGCATAATGAAAGTTTCCAGTCTGCGTAGTTTTTAACTGTTTTTGGAACACAGCATAGCTCAGCTCAGGAGCATTTTAAACGGAAAACTCAGTGAAATGTTGCACTTTAAATAAATAAATGTGAATTTGATTTTCTTTAAAGAAATGTATATAAAAATTCCATAAAGCTTGTCTAGCATCTGGTTTACACTGAAATGACCTTGATTCGACGCTGTTTACATCATGTTTGACAAGGCTTTGCTGGTGCGATTTGAAATTGATGGGGGTGGAAAGTGATTATAGTGTCTCCATCAGTTCTGGACTTCTGTGTGGTGGATTCCTATTTCTTAACCATATTGTGGGTTCCTTTGATCAACTGCTATCAGTGTGAATTTGTATTGTATGTCAATCAGTATTAATGGTACTTTGTAGCATATAATGAAGACATTTATTTTAAGTGTTGTAAACTGTTCACTTCTCTACTTACCACCTATTTACTACGAGACTCTCAGTGAGTGGCGACCTCAGGAACACGGCTGATGATCAACACACTGCCCCAGTGTAGCGACGCTCTGGCTGCCTGAAGTCAGTGAGACATTTTGTGTTATTCAAAGTGTATTCATTACACTGACTTTAAAATACTAGAGCTGAAGTTTGTTTTTATTCACCAAATGTTATTGAGAGGATGGAAAGAAAATAAAATTGTTCTGTGCATTTACTGATTTGTGCATATACTGTTTTACAGCCTCTAGTTTTACAGTGACGGGATACAAACTGACATATTAACTAACCTGTGTTTTGCTTGCTATTATCCACAGGTGTTTCCAAATATTCACATAAATAAGTCATGAAAATGTGAAAGTAATTTTGCATACATTTGCATAACATAATATTGCACCATTCTAGAGAAACCAGCTGTGTGGGAATTGTTCACAGCAGTCGTTATAAGAACTAGACGTCTTCTAAAAGCTCCCTTACAGAAGATTATTACAAAAATGGTAACAGGCAGGCTACATTCGATGCCTGCGACATAGTTTAGAGTTTTGTCCCCTAAAATATATCCATTTAAATGCATTCGGGAGACATGTGGGGTGATGATCTCACATTTAGCACTACTTTATCATATCCTCCTGAGTCCTGGCTATTCATTTGTGTCCTCTGTAGGGGACATGATTATGGTCATTTTATTTTAAATGGCATTTGACCAACCAAATTCATTCCTACTGTACTGCCTAGGAGACACCCTGGGCTTTCTAATGATGTCACTAGAAAGGGGGTGGGGCTTACAGAGCACATGCACTGCCTTTTCAAATTGGCCGGCATTGCACCAGCCAGATTTTACGGCGCTAGGAGACCTAAGTGTTAATTATTTCATAGAAAATATGTCTGTAAATTTAACCCTTTGAAAACACAACTTGTTTACAATGTCCTCTGTAGAGGACATCAGGACTTAGTATCTCTCAAACTGACCATTGTCCACTAAACAGAAACGCGGGCAGGTGTCCTGTGCGGCAGTTTTTGCCCGGGAAACCAAACCCCACCGGCCTGAAAGCCTTTGTGCTTGCCAGTCCAAGTGGTCTGGTGCTGGACTGAGGTTTATAAGGACAAGAACACATTCACTGACCATCACTTGGGGGAATGCTGATATTTGGATGGCACAGACTGTTCCACGAGGAACACAGCTATACTTTGACAGATTTTTCACCTCTGCTGAACTGCTAGATGCGCTGAAAAATAGTGGTCTCCAGGGAACAGGAACCATCATCAAAAACAGTTTCCCAAAACAGTGCAAGTCAAAGATGTCAAATGATAACACGTTTGAAATGGTGGCTGCATTATGGGTGGTGGTGGCCTAGTGGGTAGGATGCTTGCGTCTGGACCAAGAGGTCATAGGTTTGAATCCTATCTTCAGCACACCACCACTGGGTTTGTGAGCAAGACCCTTAACCCCAAGTTGCTTCAGGGAGAGACTGCCCCCTGTAGTTAGGGAATGGAAGTTGCTCTGGATAAAAGCATCTGATAAATGCCATAAATGTAAACAAATAATTTTTTTTGACAAAAAAACTGCTGCAACATGTTTCTTTTGTTCACAACACTTAACTTATCTAAAAAAAAAATCTAAATATCAAAAAAAAAAAATCCGGGACTCAGGAGAATATATATAGAAAACTAGTAGTTTGACTGGTAAGTTTGGATAGTAGATAGAAAGACTCCATTGGTGGTGTGCACTGTGGGAATTTGTACCCATTCAGTCTGTAGCACAGTCTTGTTGGAATAGAAAAGGTTCTTCCCGAAACTGTCCACAAAGTTGGAAGCATGGTGATGTCCAAAATGTCTTGGTATTATGAAGCCTGGCGTCCCAATACTTTTGTCTATGTAGCGTATTTTCTTGCACTAGTAGTGTCAACACAAACCCCGCGTTCACAGGGGTTAAAATCATTTAACCTGATTTTATACACCTGTGGCAATGGGTATGATTGAATCACCTGAAGTCAGGAATTTTTAGGTCCACATTGTGTATTACTGGCACCACATGGCGTTCGAATACAAGGCCCTCTCTGATAGAAGAACGTTTGAATATCAGCCTAGACGCTATTAGACTTTGCTCCTATTGGTTACTGGGGTTCCGTTTACTGAACTCTGATTGGTGCACCGCTGTTACGTGTAGAGCGCTAGCCAATCACAGAGCACAAACCACGACTACACGCGAAGGAAAAATAAACGCACGAATGTGAGTCTCGTAAGACAGCAAGCTTCGCCAGAAAACAATTATGCATTTATGACACGGTCTAAATACAGCACGGTAAGTTCGAGGACATTAAATCTCAGATCACATTCAAGTCCCTCTGGCTGTACATTCCTGCAAAATGTTAAATTTGATGCAGCCGAGGGGCGCAGGGGGTTGTGCTGTCCTGTGTGTAAACAATATGGGCTCATTCATTCTGGCAATTTTCAGTAATGAGAGAAAAGGAGTCTTTGACTCGTATATAACTGTTAAAACACAGCTGTATTTCCTCTGTAGTGTATTATGGCGTTAGTTTTACATTCCCCTTTTTCTCACCTGGACCTGTCATGCTGTTGTAATGGAATATCGATGGTGTTACTGGAGCTGAAATCCTATCTGTTTATTGACACTGGTGTCTTCATATTTAAAAGCACCAGTCAGCCTGACAAATACAGAACCCTCATATGAATACTTAGATGAGCATCTTCTGCATCGTTTTTATTGTCTACAGAGAAAAATTGAGTAGTCTATAGATGCGGTGTGGTTATTGATGACATATTAGAGCTACACTATATGGACAAAAATATTGGGGCTCACCTGTTTTTCAGGGTTTGGACTAGACCCCTTACTTCCGGTGAATGCTTTCCATCTTAATACTTCATTATACTAAGACATTTTGGACAGCACCATGCTTCCACCCTGGTGGAAACAGTAAGGGTAAGGGCCGTTCCTGCTCCAGCATGACTGTACTCCAGTGCACAAAGCAAGCCCCATAAAGGCATGGGTGGTTAAGTTCAGTGTGAAAGAAATTGACTGGCCCACAGAGAATCCTGACCTCAACCCCATCCAACACCTTTGGAACTGGTCAGAGATTGTGAGCCAGGCCTTCTTGTCCAACATTAGTGCCTGACCTCATAAATGCTTTGCAGAATGAATGTGCACAAATTCCCACAGAAATACTCCATGTGGAAGATGATATGAAAGCTGTTACAGCAGCATAAAGCGGGGGGGCACGCTCCATATCAAAGTCTATGTATATTAATGCAATGGCATTAAAGTCCCTGCTGGTATTATGGTCAGGTGTCCCAATACTTTTTTTCCATAATGTATATCAATAGTGCTGTCAGCTTGGCTATTTGTAAAACCATTTCCACACCTGCTACAGTGCTGTGTCCTTAGCCCTCTGCCGTTTAGCCTGCTGACCCAAGACGGTTCAGCAAAGTTCAGTTCTAATCACTTCTTCAAATTTGCTGATGACAGAACACTGCGGGGTAACTGTTTCAGCATACATGGACGACTCACTATGTAGTATAAATGGAGAATCACTTACTATAGAGTACGAAACTGCCTCTGGAAGTAATATCAACACAAGGACTGTGTCGGAAGCTTCTTGAAGAGGGTTTGCATGACTAAGAAGCTGCACACAAGCTTAAGTTCACTGTCCATCACATTACAGTCATTAGGTTGAGTGGGTAAAAGCATGCTACTACTGGATTCTTCAGCATTGGAAACATGTTCTCTGATGTTATGATGAATAATATTCATGCTACAACAAATAAAGACGTTTTAATTTGTTGCTCTAGTAGGATAGCGCCACTGTGCACAAAATTAGGTTGATAAGAACTGGTTGGATGAGTTTAGTGTGGAGGAATTCCAGTGGCCTACACACAGTCCTGATCTAATCCTAAATAAATACCTCTAAGATTATTTAGAACCCTGAATTTCTGCCTTCTTAACCAACACCATTACTTCACCTCATAAATGCTCTTTTCAGTAGTTTTAAATTCACACAAACATGCCAAAATGTTGTAGAAAATCCTAGGTTAGGTTCAGGCTATCATTTATACTTTTATTTAATTGAAAAGTGGATATAAAACTCTAATATAAAAAATCTATTGCACTGCACTGCTTTGAGGACTCGCCAACTAATAGGTGTGTGTTTTTTCAGAGTCAGAAATGTCTGGCGGAGGTCAAGAGGGCTACAGGTATGATTTCTTTGACTCAGCTCATCCAGCCGAAATGCTGGGATCTCTTCAGGATTTTCGGGCTGAGAGACTGTTCACAGATGTTAGCTTGCAGAGTGACTCTGGAAGTGTTTTCCTCTGCCACCGGATGGCATTGGCAGCCCAGAGTCCATTCTTTCGTGCCATGTTCACAGCAGACATGCGGGAGAGGAGGGACAAGTGTGTGCATCTGCCAGGCCTGGACAGTGAGGTTTTGGGTGCAGTTATTGACTTTATTTACACCTCGAAAGTCACAATAACCCAAAGCAATGTGGAGAGACTGATGGAGGCAGCCAACCTTCTGCAGCTGGGAGCAGTGAAGCAGGCATGTGAGGCCTTTCTGATTCACCTACTGGATGTGGATAACTGTCTGGGCATGCAGGCTTTTGCTGAGTTGCATATCTGTAGCAAACTTGAGAAAGAAGCCAGAAGGACCATTCTGTCCAGGTTCGAGGAGCTCATAGATCAAGAAGAGTTTGTGGACCTAAGTCCTGAACGGCTTAGAGCTGTACTATCACTGCCCATCCTCAGCATGTGGAAACAAAAGACTATGCTAAAGGCTCTGGTGCGGTGGGTTAGTCATGATACCCAAGCTAGGTTAAAGCACACTCAGGAGTTGCTGTACTGCCTGCATTTGAATTTGGATGACCTACGCTTTACCTCTCCTTACAACACGTGGGACAATTACTTGTTCACAGATCCAACAAGCATTCACACCCTAATTGCACACATGCTAAAACCTAGCTTAAATGTTACCTGTGTGACTTACAAAAAGCCACCCTACAGTATGTATATGATAGGTGGGTACCACTGGCGGCCTCTAGCTGAGGTTCATGTCTGGGATCCACTGACCAAAGGTGAGTAGTGCATCTTAAACCCATACGCAATTAATATTGTGGTGATTTCACTGAAATAATGACGTAATAAAAGTAACCAGGCCTAACATAGAAAATGAAGGTTGCTGGATACTCTTCTTTTTGGATCGTTGGTCTACAATAAAATGCACAATTCAGCACCAGCGAACCAGACCAGAAGGCAAACCAACAAAGTAGAATTAAATTAAGGCCATAGAGGATCATTAGTTGCTTTGTTTAAAAAAGTTGAATGGAAAGTAGGGCTGCACAATATATCGCAAATTTACCGTCATCACGATATCAACATGCGCAATATACATATCGCGAAAGACTGACTAAACTGCAAAGCTCTTCATCCAGTGCCACAGAGAAGAGGGCAACAATAATTACTGGTCAGTTTTCTTCATCTTCTGTGCTGCTGTTATAGATTGTTCCTTACTATACTTTAAATAATTTAAATTATGTTTACATTTATTTAAAATGTTTTCAGATTTTTTCTACAATGTTCAATGGTTCAAATGTTTTATGGGAGGCATTAAATGCTCTGTTTAAGTAAATTCTTAAAAAAAAACAACAATGGAATGGAAATATTGCATTTCATTTTTTTTTGCATAGACTAGTCAGTGTCTGGAGTCTATATTAGCAGCAAATCCAAAGCAGAAAAGCAGTAACACTATAAAGGCTAAGTTTTTACTTATTCATTGCATGTGATATCGCCATCGCAACACTCAACAACATAATATCGTGAAGCCCTAATGGAAAGTCAAAAAGATCTGTCTCAAACATAGTTAAATTGTATTATGCACTCACTGGCCACTTTAAGACCTTGTAATAAGTCTACTATCTGTACAGTTATCACAAACGGGACCACCTCTGACTAGATATTCTCTGGATTTTGTACTGTTCTCAACTTTTAGTGCGAAGGTGTGTGTGTGTGGGAGGGGGTGGGTTGTGGGGATGTGTGGGGATGTGTGTGTGGTCCAGGAATAAGTATACATGGAGAGTGATTGTTTTATGCAGCATCACCACTGGGTTAATAGTGATCCATCATCCACAAATGTCCAGCCAACAATGGTTTTGGTCAAAACTGACCGTTGTGAAATTTGTTGTGCATCAGGAAATGGCCACCTTTGTACACCAGCAGGTAGATTGAAGGGCTTCTAATAATGTGGCCAGTATTGTGAGAGAAGTACAAATGAAAACGTCACTTAAGATCAAGTAACTGAGCAAAAGTAATTACTTTCTCCCTGATTTTGCTCCTGCCAGATTCCTGGGTGCAGAGTCAAGAAATGCCTGACCACACCAGAGAAAGCTACAGCGTGACCCTGCTGGGTGCGGATGTTTACGTCACCGGTGGATACCACACAGACACCACAGAGGCTCTGGACACTGTGTGGGTGTATAATGGTGACAGAGATAAATGGACACTTGGCACTCCTATGCTTTGGGCTCGGTATTATCACTGCTCTGTAGCGCTCCGTGGATGTGTGTATTCAATAGGAGGTTATAGAGGTGGTGCTCCAACGGCAGAAACTGAGTTTTTTGACCCACTAAAGAGAAAATGGGTTCCAGCTGCAAGGATGGTGCAAGGTAGGTTGAAAAATACACTCACGAAGGTCTGGCAGATGTATCCAACCATCTGATCATAACATATACTGTATTTTCATATACAGTAATCCCCCAGTTTTACGCGGATTAGGACTCGCGGATCCAGTCATCCAGGAATTGATCGTTTTACGCGGAAATCTCCAGACCATTGCTACCATATTTTTTTTTTTTAGCTTTTTTCGTGGCAACATGGTTTTTTTACGCATTGTAGTTCTATTAAAAATATATGTTATATATATATATATAAAATATACATATAAATTCTGCCACGCACGTCTGTCTCTCTCTCTCACACACACACACAGGCCCCTCTGCTGCGCGCTCTCTCTCTCTCTCTCTCTCTCTCTCTCTCTCTCTCTCTCTCTCTCTCTCTCTCTCTCTCTCTATCTATACCCCCAGCACTA
>JBBJLR010000111.1:6046092-6056672 GCA_037577145.1 Brachypetersius gabonensis
ATGTGTGAGACCATATTTATGGTGCTTCGGTTGTAAATACACTTAAAAAAAGTAAGAAAAAAAACAAGTAAGGTGCACCACCCTTTTAATAAAGTCTGAATTTCACCCTGTGTGTTACGTGGGGTTTGTGGTCGTGGTAAGATCCATGTCCCTGTTTTGTGTTTTTAAACTTACCTTGTTGTAGGTCCTGTAAAGAAGTGTTTATTCAGCACCTTTGTGAGGTGAAAACATGTCTTCAATTTCCAGTTGAAATGCTCTATGACAATGCCATAGCTATATGAATGAAATTATTTATTTATATTGTGACATGAAGAGTGTTTGCGAATGCAGCATTGTGTTTCATTTGTAATGTATCTTTATTCATATTTTAAGCACATCTTATGTTGGTCCAATAGTGAATTTGTGAGCCAAAGACAGAACTATTGTCGCACATGTTAAATATTCACTTTCTATTAACTCTTCTTTAAGATAAGCTGGTACACAAAGCACATTAACAGACTTCTATATAAATAGACATGATATATATTTACTGTGTGTATGTGTGTGTGTTGTTCAGGTCCTCGACCTCAGTGCAATCAGTGTGTTGTGAATAAGTGACAATGTTGTAACTTTGAATGTTTTAAAGCAATCACACCAGTCAACAATATGAAACTAATGATAAGTATTTAACAGTAATTAGATATTAGTGCAATCTGTTTAAATCTCTGCCATTTCTTGATGTAGAAAAAAAGCACAAATTACAGGTAAAGCACGGGAAAAAATTAGGAAATATAAAGCTTGTGTTAAAGTGACTAAATAAATGTAGAACCGGTTTATTATTGTGAGTAAGACTTGCATCCAGCAACTGTGAAATTCTGAAACATTTGAGTTGACTGATTGTTGGTTTGCACAATGTCTTTCTACCGAGCTCCTTCATGTGTAATAGGGCACAAAGCTATATAGTGTTCTCAGTTTTCTGTTGTTGTGACTTTTTGGCCCTGTTGACACCCGGCATTAACAAGCGTCTTGGATGATCTGATCACAAGGGACCAATAAAGGGCATAATTTACACCTGGCATTGCAAAATGTGTCTCTGATGACCATTTGTAATTGGATCTCTTATGTAATTTCCACCAGCAGACAAATTCCAAGCACATTAACCGTATAATTCTCCAATGCATTAATTTTAAGATAAGATAAACCTTTATTAGAACAAGAAGTGGGAAATTTGCAATCAAAATATCCTCGCTTATGTTAAATTAGCCCACTGTCAAACTGGTCTCACAATTGTCCAGCTAGGGCAATGATGTGGTGGATGTGGATACTGTCAAGGATGCATGAAGATGCTATACGTGTACAATATGTGTCCCAGACCACCTCTGAAGGTGGTTTGAGTAATTCGATTTCTCCAAGACGCATTGTATCCCATTCGTATTTAGGGCTGGGCACTTAGGATCGGGTCACCCAAGATCCGCATTAATGCAAGGTATGAACAGGGCCTCTGAATGAACAGACTGTAAATGGTGAATGAATGTGGGACGAGAAACTCTCCCAGCAAAGGTCAGCACTTTAACATGCAAAACATGCCATGTCAACACTGTTACTGTCAATTGAACAGTGCAAATAAAGTCTAATAAAACACAGATCTATCAAACCTCTTTTCTACATCTCATTTTTTTAATCCCGTAATAATAATTCAATTGAATTCAAGTGAATTCTTCAGTGGACTGCACCAGCAACCTCTACAAAAAAAGGTTTCAGCTAGCTTGTTATCTATAATGCACTGTAAAGATTTAGTTTATGTTTCTTGAGCAGGGATAATAGCCAGGTCATCTTTAATTCACAAAAATATAACACATAAAACTCAATGTATTTTTACAGGCCTAATGTTGAAAATACTCTCCAAAAGGCTACATTAGAAGGTAACTGACAATAATTGCATGATCTAGTCATCAAGAGAGGTTTACAACCAACCAGCATCATTCAGCTTACACTTTGTAAAGGTACTCAAGCTAACTAAGCAGCAAATGTAGTGCATTTAACACAGAATTTCTAAAATAGCAATTAGTTGTCAAAAAATATCTCCCCTTACCCCAAATGTAGGCCATCCGCCAAGACGCATATACTCCATCAGTTATGTTAACACTGTGCAAACTGCATCAGTAATTATTACACTCTCTGTGCATTCTGAGGCACATGTGTGATGATATATGCATGCAGTTTTTCCATCTTAGGCCAAACCATAACTTCAATCATCACCTAAACCAAAATAAAAGAATACTGAGTTATATCAGTGTTAAAGGATTGATACGAGTCCCCAGCATAAAGTTACCCCACGGCTCCAGGCACCTCAAAACACACTTGATTTAGCTCAGAAGGACTTCATATATATGATATGAGATAATGATCTAATCATGTAGAACTGGAGCTGGGGAAACACTGGCCGAAGTAAGCAAGGACACCAAAGCTGATCCATTGTTCTGTGACCAGAATAGAACAATCACTTTATTGATCAAATGCCACCGGCAATGAGACGTCCATGGAATTATGTTTCTACATTTGAGGAGCGTGGGCACATTGGTCATACCACCTGACCCATTAAATAATATGTGTTTTACACTATTAGTATTAAGGATGTAATGCGATATGCATTTACCATTAATTGGTTATTTGACATGCAAAACTCTAAGATTTTATATTAAAATCTCTCTCACCAGAGTAAATTACATTTAAATAACAATGTTTTAACTGACTTCTTTATTAACTTTAACATTAACACCGGAATCACAGAGGGGTTGAAGGAGCCTATCCCAGAAAGGCAAAGAAACACCCTGGACAGGTCACCACTTGCATTCACACCTGGGAAATTTGGCAATTAACACATATGTCTTTGGGCAGAAACAGGGAGAACATGTAATCTCCAAAAGTCCTTGGCCACGCCAGCCAGGAATTAAACCCAGAATCATTTCACGGGGGGGTCAAGAGCACTATCCACTCTTTACACTGATCAGTCATAACCCACTCATCCCACCAAAACCCTTAGAGGCATGAACCATACAAAACCTCTGAAGGTGCACTGTGGTATTGGGTACCATGGCCAAGCTGTGATGCGCTGTGTCGACACTTTTCTATCCCTGCCAGCATTCGC
Organism: Brachypetersius gabonensis; assembly: GCA_037577145.1. NCBI lineage: Eukaryota > Metazoa > Chordata > Actinopteri > Characiformes > Alestidae > Brachypetersius > Brachypetersius gabonensis. The sequence goes on from JBBJLR010000111.1 coordinate 6,049,220, forward strand.
TTGTTTAGCAATTATTGCTGCAGTAGTTCTTCTATGGAATCAGAGCAGACGGGTTGACCGTCACGATTTGGCCCTTGTCACTCTGGTATTGCTGATCCCAATAAATAATAATGAAACAATACTGGTGCCCCTATCAGAAAAAAATAACATATTGAAATTAGGGCTGAAACGAGTAACTCGAATGATTCGATTACAAAAAAAAAATCGAGGCAAATTCTTTTCGATTCGATTAAATCGTCACCAAAGTCCACCTGCAGGGAACCAGGGAACATGCTATTTTTGCTGTAGGGAGTCGGGTTTTTTGCACCAAAAAAGAGCACACAGCTCAGAGCAGGAGACATGAATTAAAGCCCTGCGGGACTATTTTTTCAATCCCGATTCCGCGGAATTCCTGACGATTCCCGCGCACTCCCATCCGCTCTCCAAGTCATATATGAAAATTATTTTTTTTAAGTAAAAAAAAACGATCAATGTTCTGTTATTGTAAGTTAGTGGCCTACACTGGCACTTTAACACTGGCTGTGAAAAACGAAGAGAGCTGCTAAAAGCACCTCGAGAAATAGATTTTTAATCCGTATTTAAACTGGAAACAAGTTTTGACCATTTAATGCTAAATAAAAATATAATCAATAAATACTAATTCATTCAAATTGATCATCAAAATTTAAACTCAGGAGCACAATAATAATAATAACAATAATAATAATAATAATAAAATATTTAAATATAATTTTAGATTTTACAAACAAATCTTAAAATGCAGACAGACAGGGGAAATGACAAAATAGACGTTTTTGTTTTCTTTTCTGTTAATAAGGATACAATGTACATCATAAAAGTTTCCCAGAAAGGTTGATTAATTGAGCTTCGTTCTGGAGCAATAAGCCAAAGGTTTTAAGATCTAATAAAAGTGTTGAGTTTGAAAAAAAACCTTTTTTTGTGAGGAATAACAGCCAATTGCTTCTCATTTTAGAGGCCTTTCGTGTTGCATAACTCACTATTGATATAGTTGTTTAAAAACACAAAAGTATGATTTATCCGATTAATCGATTAATCGATGAAAAAATTGACAGAATACTTGATTCCAAAAATATTCGATAGTTATAGCCCTAATTGAAATATTATATTGCTGTGACTATGTGGGTGTATATCATCTGTTATTTCAGTTGCATGCCCCAGATCCTGTGTTGCTCTGTTGTCTGTATAGCATTAGCCACGTAGCTCAGGAGTACTTTAGTGGTCCACAGGCAGTCCTGGGATTCGAACCCAACTCCTTCCAATCACACAGGCAACTTCCTAACCACCAGATCACCAGCCGCTCTCTACCCCACATCAGAACTAGATGAAGGACAGTCACTAGACCTCAAAGGGCCTGGAGTGAGCAGAACTAATGGCAAGCACTCAAAACCAGCCTGGAGGTTAATGATGAGCCTTTTCTGGAGTTCGGTGAACCTGTAGAGTGGCATAATTTCACTTCCACACGAAATCATCCAACCATGTCTTTATGGACTTTGTATAGTGCACTGGGATGCTGGAACAGAAATGGATCTTCCTAAACTATGTCCACAAAGTTTGAAGTATGTTGTAGTTCAAAACATCTTGGTATTATAAAGCATTGAGATTAAGCCCCTCACTGGAAGTAAGGGCCACCTGAATACAATAATTAAGAGATGTGTCCCAATACATTTGACAATGTAGTAAATTAAAAATGTCCATTTTGCCACTAAAAAAGGTTTGGGTTGGATTGGGGTGGGGGCGGGGGTCGAGGGTGGGGATCGCAAGGCCTGGAGTGTCTCAGGACGTCCTGCAGTGTTAATCTCTGGGTCTTCTGGTAGAACGTCAGGAGGTGCTGCCCCCCTCTGGTAGGAACGTTTTCATGCATCTCACCATGATGACGTTGCCAGAAATCAGAGTTATAAATCCGACTCCACACTCGAGTGAAAATCCAATAAGAATAATAATCTAAGGATAAATGATCGAGATTAAAAAATTAAATAGACCCAGCAGTCCTCTCCCTGCTGCCACGTCACGTACAGCCATCGGCGCATGCGCGCTCTTGCAGCCCGACCGACGTGTTAGTAACAAAGAATCGATTCAGACTGTCGAACCCAATCGTGAGAACCGACACGGTCAATGAATCAAACGAGTAGTCAAAAGATGGAAGAGGAAAAATTCATTTAAAGGTAAACGATTAATTTCATATAATATAACAAATTCACTCCTGACTGTGCTCTTTATTAAACTACTAATATACACCTAATGTATACATTTATATTTGTAAGATGTATTCTATTGGTTGTGCTTCTTGTACTTTTTTCTCTTCTTCAGACAACCTTTATTAAAGGTTATCTTATCTTATTTTGAAGGTAGGTACTGCAAAACATAATTTTTTTAAATTATTATTATTATTATTATTATTATTATTGTTGTTGTTGTTGTTGTTGTTGTTGTTGTTGTTGTTGTTGTTGTTGTTATGATGCACTACTGATCTACTGGTACAATAATGTCAGTGTTGCACTTTGTAACACTAAAGTTGTTGTCATTGTGTTGCACTATTGTTTATTATCAATCATTTTCTTGTTTCTATTGTATTCTACTGTAATTTATTCTTTCTTAAATGAAACGCTAATGACAAGAATATCCCGGATAAATATAGTTCTTTCTTAACGTCTTGTCTTATATTCTTCTTATAATAATAATAATAATAATAATAATAATAATAATAATAATAATAATAAGCAGTTAATAATAAGCAATAATAAGCAGAGATGTACAAAAAAAAAATTCGCTGGATCCTGTGAATCGATTCAACAGAATCCCGGAGTCGACTCTTTACTGACTCGGGCATCACTACGACCGACGTGTCTCTCCGGTTCGGGACGGACACTGTACGGTTCTCGGTATGGGGGGCGCTCAGAGCGTGGAGATCCCCGGCGGAGGCTCGGAGGGCTACCACGTACTCCGGGTAGGAGTTTAAGATCTTACAGGCTTTTAACTTTATATAAATCCGGTGTGGCCGGGGACGCCGGGGAGACTGGTGCCGGGTTTGAGCTCACTGATGGCGGCCTGGTGCTGTAATCGAGCCCGGGGCTTCAGCAGCGCGGCCTTGTTGCTAATGCGGCTAAAAGCAGTCTGTTTGTAATCAGATTATGTTTTAAAAACTTTAAAGAGAGAATATTGACACTAGACACAACAGAGAATGGATAGTTATTGTGTGGAGTGTCAAATGTGTTTAAAAAAACCTCACCAAGAGCAGAGAAGGTACAGTGTAGCTTCTGTTGCCCGTCACTGATTAATTAATTAATGTTCATTGATGAATATCACTATTGTGTGTGTACCTGGACAGTCAACTAGGGTTGTTATTTATTTTGTTAGTATTTGGTGGGATGTGTTGCTAATTTGATATTGTCTTTCTGGAGGTTTGGATTGAATTTTGTCAAGCCACCTCCTGCTTTGAGGGCTGAGGTTTTCAAATCTGGACCGCAAATCTAGAAATGACTCTGGAGTTTGTGATCATTTCTAGTTATTTGAAGGGTTACTGTACCTGTTTGGCTACACACCTAACTGCCAGGTAAAGGGAGGGTGTTAAATCTGTACTAACCCGGACTTGGTGTGAATGCCTCTAGTAAAGGGTGTGTATCCTCATTGTTTTAAATCCACAGTCCAGGTATTGGATGGTTTTGGGGTCTATTGTTCGTTAATTAAACCATTTGCTTGCATTATTTTCATGCACGTTAAGCTGTGTTTAATGCATGTAAAGTATTATGCATGTGAAGCCGTGTTTCATGCAGATTTTTAAATGCCGAGTAAATTAATGTATCTCTACTCTGAATGACTTTGTGTCTTTTTGGTGCAGGTACAGGAAAACTCCCCTGGACACCGGGCAGGATTGGAGCCTTTCTTTGACTTCATAGTGTCCATTAATAACACCAGACTGGTATGTTTACTGTGGTTCCACCCAACTGTCATGCATGTATAAATCACTGATCTTTAGTAAACCATAGCTTTTCTCTGGCTCTGTCTATAGGGAATAAACCTAAACCCTGATAACGTCTAGGGCTACAAATTAGGCTGATGAAGAAAAAGAGCAGTTTTTACAATTCAAAAATGATGTGTATGCTGCTACATTGCAGATTCTAGTACATATAATTGCATCATTTGCCACCTAAATCTGATACAAGGAGTTGAATTATTTGCATACTAGTTTTCAGTTGTTGGGCAATCAAATATGAAATAAATTGGTTGGTTAACTCCTTTTAATGTGCGTTTATACAGGCCTCACCAATTACTTTATAGGTATTTGCCACTTTTTAGTTTTGTTAGTTAGCTGGTTATATTTGTTTCCTAGAACAAGGACAATGACACCCTGAAAGACTTGCTGAAGGCTAATGTGGAGAAGCCGGTGAAGATGCTTGTGTACAGCAGTAAGACCCTGGAGCTCCGGGAGTCCACAGTTACTCCAAGCAACATGTGGGGTGGCCAAGGCCTTCTTGGAGTCAGCATCCGTTTCTGCAGTTTTGAAGGGGCTAATGAGAATGTTTGGCATGTGCTGGTGAGTTTGTAATAGTGTGATCATTGTGTATCTTAAATGGATTGTTTAGGAAAGATCTAAGGTGCACAGATATCCCAAATTTAGTCGTTGACCTTAAATATGTTTTGCAGAAATGGACAAGAGGTGCTGCTGTTAAAGCCCTCAGTTTTATCCATACTTTTATAGATCCATGTCACACAGTGTGAAACTCTAGATGCAAGTCTATTGTATCTTACTTTAATTGCTTATTTGCTACATTCGCCTCTGTTTGACTTTATGGCAAAAGGTAAAACAGTCAAAATGATGTTTCTTCAGTTGAGTATTTCAAAAGAGTGCGCATGAATGTGTTGCACAGAGGATAAAAATAACATTTAAACATTTATAATGAAGAAGTCCAGAGAAAGTAGTGGATGGCCCAGTCAGTAGGCTTCTTCTGTAATGAGGCTCACTGATCAGACCAGTTTGTCAGGCCATCAGGCTAACAAAGACAAGGGGAAAATGTAATTTGTGTATTCTTGAAATGAGCTGTCTCATGTACACATTTCTCTTTATTCTTCTCTTTTGTAGGAGGTTGAACCAAATTCTCCTGCCGCCCTTGCAGGACTGAGGCCCTATACAGACTACATCATCGGGGCAGACACAGTTATGAATGAAGTAATTCAGCTTTCCTTTTCACACTGCCCCTCCTGCCCATACTATTTTCTTACTTAGCATGTGTTAGTATTAGCCAAACTTAAAAAAAAAAAAGAAGCTGGTTTTGTTTATATTTTGAAAACTCTATAGGGTGTTTTTCTGCTGCAAGTAATGGACATTTTGGTTCCAGAAAACTGGAAATTTGCTTTTCCCATTGCTCATGAATCTAGGAACAATGGTTCCAGTTTGATTGGTTTTTGAAACAAAATTGGTACCTGGACCCAATGGTGCTGTCTTTGCTGACACTTGATTTCAATGCATATTTAGTGAATACTAGGCACTGTTATGATGTACCAGAATGTGAGCTGTTACTGCTATGTAACGTATTTATTATGCTTGTTTGAGAAAAATAAGAGAAAAGAGTGGTGACAGTTCCACTGGTCTTCTTCCCATCATGGCTGCTGTTTACTGCTCAGATTGACTGTTTTATTAAACTTTAGTAAGATATACGTCACAGGAAGAGTGTAGCATTAGGTTATTTTTGACTGGCATTTTTACAAGATGCTTTATACGTTTATTGGAATTGGTACCTTTTAATATGGCTGTTTGTCTCACTGACAGTGACAAATTCTTTGTAGTAATTTCTAACACCTTTCCTAACACCTGTTTTCTCTCCCTAGTCAGAAGACTTGTTCTCATTGATAGAAACTCATGAAGGCAAAGGACTAAAACTCTACGTCTACAACACGGACACAGACAGCTGCAGAGAAGTCGTTATAACTCCCAACAGTGCCTGGGGAGGAGAGGGAAGGTGTGTGTCTGACTACGATACTGAAGATGTTGTCTTGTGTATATGCCTTCCATAATCGTTCTCTCTCTCTCTCCAGTCTGGGCTGTGGGATTGGCTATGGTTACCTGCACAGGATCCCTACGCGGCCCTTTGAGGAGGGAAAAAAGATCAGCTTTCCTGCACATACGCCCAGTGAACCAGCCAGCCCACTGAAAGACGGCTTTACTGAAGTATGTTTTGTATGTGTTCCACCATCTGTGTCACATTTCTGAAATGTGTGCTTGGACTTAAGATTGTTTTTGTCCTTTTCCTCTAATGTTACCATTGTGGTATCAATTATAATACATTTTACTGCAATGCTTTTAGGCACGTTTACTTGGTTTTGACCAGACTGCTGTTTTAATCGTTAAAAAAAAATTAATAAAAAGCTTTGTAACCAAGAAAACCATTTATAGCATCTTACATTTTGATCGTCAATTAAGTTAAAGTCAGTTTATATATGCAGCTTGAAATTAATTCAGTGTTTCTTGGATTTAATGAGCCTCTGTGTTTAAAGTTATAATGTGTATATAAACATCCAGAAGGGAGGGACATCGTTATTCAATTTGATAAATTTGTCTAGTTGGTATTTCTTTCAGACCTAAAAGCTTTTCATCTGACTTTCAGACATTTATATTGAATTATTCAACTGTAAATAACTGCAAATTCAACTGTAAATAATTTCTGCTGCCCAGCCTTCAATGTTTCTCTGTCATCTTTTAGGTTCAGCTTTCTGCTGTAACCCCGCCTCCGGTCTCTCAGCCTGCACCCACTGGGCTTGAGGGCAGTCTCTCTGGCCTTTCACTCAGTTCAGCCCCTCCATCCATACCTGCTGAGCTACACACAGGTACTGACTGACTTCACATATCTCCTCAATTAAAAACAATGTTTTAGCTGCAGTGCAGTGCAGCCCTGTAAATGCTGACTGATTGCACACAAGAAGAGCTGCATCTATTATTTTTTGCTCTATCAAAAATGATTTGATATAACTCCCTTCCTGAACTATTAATTCCTTTTCTATTATTAAATCACATTTAAAGACTAATTTGTTTAGATGTGCATTTTCTACATGATATTGACAGCGTTTTTATATTTTAGTATTTTGTTGTATGTCTTTTTTTATGTTTGTACTTATTGTTTTTATGAATTTATTTTATGTAAGTTGACCTTGAGTGCCATGAAAGGCGCCTATAAATAAAAAATGTGTTAACAAACATAATTTTTATACTGTTCTAATAATGTAGTTGAAAATATTGTTAAAAATTGGTAAAAGTGCATTACATGATACCAGCTATGATTTATTTTAGTGGCTTCATTATGCTGAAGGGCATGTGTTTAGTTATAACCTTGCCGTGTGTGTGTCTGTGTGTGTGTGTGTGTGTCTGTGTGTGTGTGTGTATGTGTGTGTGTGTGTCTGTGTGTGTGTGTGTGTATGTGTGTGTGTGTATGTGTGTGTGTGT
>JBBJLR010000111.1:6056772-6069146 GCA_037577145.1 Brachypetersius gabonensis
AGAGAGAGAGAGAAAGAGAGAGAGAGAGAGAGAGAGAGAGAGAGAGAGAGAGAGAGAGAGAGAGAGAGAGAGACAGACAGAGAGAACGCGCGCACGCGCAACAGAGAGACAGAGACAGATCGCGCGCCAGAGAGAGAGACAGAGAGAGAGACAGACAGAAAGAACGCGCGCACGCGAGAAAGAGACAGAGAACGCGGCCGCGCGAGAGAGATATAGAGAGAGAGATAGACAGAGAGAGAGAGATAGACAGAGAGAGAGAGAGAGAGATAGACAGAGAGAGATCGCGAGAGTGGTCGCGTGCGCGCGCGCGAGAGAGAGACGAGACAGACGCGCTCTCCGGAAAAGTCACGAACGAGAGAGAGAAAGAGAGCAGCGAGATACATACAAAGAGAGAGCGAGAGAGGTTTGAAGTCCATGCACGGGGAGCCAGAAGTACTAAAATGAGTTTAAAAAAAAAACATATTGCCACGAAAAAAGCAACAAAAAAAAGCAGAGAATATTTGCAGGTTCTGCGTTGTTTTGAATATTTCCGCCATAAAACTATCAATTTCAACTTTCTCGAAAAAAAACACGCGTGTGACTGGATCCGCGAGTCCCAATCCGCGTAAAACTGGAGGTTTACTGTATTTATTGTTAGATTTACATCTCAGTGCCTCAATATGCTTTTTCCGAGCACAACGTGAAAATCCTGTTTCAATCCCATGTAATTGTATTTAATGTAGTGCCGTGCATTAAATATTGTATAAAATGTTTTATACGTTTTATGTGGCACCATTAAATCTTAATTAAATCTTTTTGCCACACCACCCACTTTTTGCTATACTCCCAACCCACTCATTGGACCCCTTCAAATAGTTAAACAGAGACGGTCTTGTTAACACACATGCACTTATTACATCTAACTGGGTGTTTTATTTATTGCCTCAACCATTGTCCTCATTTACAGTGGTCAGTGGTTTTGAAAAAATACCAATTTTAATGTACATTCAACAGTACAAGCTGGAATGACTGAAATATACAAGCTTTACAGGCTCTGGAATGAAAGGTGCTTAAAATATCTAGATCTACACAGCAACAACTTTTTATTTTATTTTGCAGCAAAGTAAAAGGATCAACACTATTTAACAGCATAACTGGTCCAATTTAACATCACAGGCATAGACAGACACACACAGAGACTTACTGAGACCAGATTTTCCTCAACGAAGGAAGTTAGAATGTGGTGTCTTATGGTGGACATGATGTCACTGAAGTCCAGGGCTGAGATCGCTCCAGTCTTGGCTTTATCCTTCTGTGCAAAGGCCTGCCGGGCATGCTCCAGCTGCAGCTCCTACAGCATCAAGAAGAATATCAGAGACAGATGCAGATTAGGAGTTCATAAAGTAAATTTATCTCTATGTTAATGTTTTCAGATCATCTATACTTTAAAAAAATACTCAGCCAAAAAAACTGCACAGCTTAGATTCATCTGCTTTAAAAAGCGTTACTTTATTATTTGACATATTTGAGTTACATGACAATTTATTAAAACAATACTACATAAGGACTACATAATAGTGAAGATGTATTTACAAATATGGCAAAAACAATTTATGTTCTCTCCTCTGCAAGCCAAGACTGTACACACATCAATAACACTCCATCAGATTTGGAACCTGTACTTTCCACATACATTCTAAAGAGTAACTAGGGCTGCCCTAAAATCATGCCTTTCCACTAGTGTTGGACAAAATATATTCAGCCAGATGAAGTCCAGCTGCTCGTGCTGTATGTTGTTAACAGAGAAGTTGCGATTGCAGTCTCTTGCTCAAATTAATTTGAAAATTGTGTTTTCTATCAACACATGGATTTAAGCAAAAAAAACCACAAAAATCTGACGGAAGAGATGACGGGGGCGTTAAAAAGATTGGGAACGACACAACACTACTTTCCACTGTCATTCCTCTGTTAACAGCAAGAAAACAGACTTCAAAACTGCTGTTATATATTTCTTTTTTACGGAGCCTAAGCTCTCGCATGACTCGTGACACCGGAGCCAATGTCCTGAATATCGAGCTCCGGAGTTTTAGCTTCTTTATCTATTTAAGCGATGGGTTTTCTCCACTGTTTTCCTGTTTTAGCTACTATTAGCGAATGAGACCCTTCATGACACACTACTGACTTCCAATCTTAGAACTTCCGTTCTATTCCGATCTTTTTTAAAAATGTAAAATATACTACTACTAGCCTATTATTACTATTATTGTTATTATTACTATTATTGGGTGTGCCAGACAACAAGAAGCCCTTTTGCAGATCTCGTCTTTGTTTTGGGACTTTGAGACTGATGTGGCACTAAATGCTGGGGAATTATTTTCTCTTACTATGAAGTTTGTATCTTAAACAAGCGTCGAGAAACAGCTAGCAGCCAGTAGCTACTCCGCAGCCGTCACTGTTTAAGAGAACTGCAGAAACCATAATGTTTATTTTTATTTTTAGGAAAAATAATTAAATCGTAATTAAACCAATGAAAAAGAGCCTTTCCAGAACTTTGTCTGCCGAAGCTTGATCAGCTCCCCATTTTTTCCCTTCGGATCTGCATCAATCTCATTATTAACCTTTAGTGACCTCAGTTGACGGAAATCCGTCGTAGCGACGGAGAACTTTAATCCATGTCAACATCACATGAGTTGTAGTTGAGGCTGCACATTTTGTAAATATACTTGAATACCAACATAAGTAACAAAAGCTGGAGTAATTTAGTTACTCAGGCTAAGTACAGAAATAACATTACACAGTCATGCCCTTGTGTGCTTTGTTACCTGCAGGAACTGGGTGAACTCCAGGTAGCTGAGACGTTTGGTACGATCATGACCGAAATGCAGGCGGATAAACTCACAGTCCCAGTTAAAGGGGATGTGGTGGTGGACCGTTGTCTGACTGAAAATATCACGCACATTTTCTGCAGACAGAAACACACACACGAAGCACACAGAGGTCCTTTACTTTACCTTATACAGATTATACACGTGTGTAACGTCTGCATAAATAGTAGAGAAGCAAGGGACCACAGCTGAGCAAAAAAAATAAAGTGCTGCGCTGCATCATAAAACAAACACAAAAAAAGCCAGAAAAATACACACTTACCAAAGGAAATGTCTCCAGTTCCAGTTTTATCAAACAGCTGAAAGGCTACAATGAAGAGTGCGTCTGGCACACACAGTATTGACTCAAAGGCCAAAAACTCCTGGAACGAAATCAGCCTTCATGGAGGAAAAAAAAAAAAAAAAAGACAAAGACACGCACATTAAGACGCACACGGCCGTGAATACTAAAACATATTTCCAGCACTCAGACAGTCTTAATGCAATATTTAAAAAGAAAAAAAAAAAGAAATGAATGTCTTACAAGCATTGTAATTAACACTTTTGTTTGAATATTTTGATACATGATACAAAAATATATAAATGGGTCAGATTCCAGCCATGCAGCATTTTTTCTTTCCAATTAACTTCTTCATGCATGCCATTGCAGTTATGTCTCCTTAAATGGAGAGTGTTTTGGTTGTAAAAAGTATTTTGTTAGAATTGTGGATTTCAGACAAATTAAAAGATTGTAGCTTCTACATAAAAGTGAAGGAGCTCAGGAATCAGTACTTTTACACTTAACCTCTGACTGACACACGCAGTGCAGCAGCCCTGCAAGAAACAATTCAACAGGAAGCAACAGCAACATGAATCTCTCTTACATACACAGAATTGTGAAATACTTGGAAATAGGGAATAGCACAGAAATACTTGGAAATAGTGCACAGGGATGTTCTTTACAGGCAACAAAAAGACAAAAGTCAGGCTTTCAGGTGTTGTTACTATTTAAGCTAGGTTCTGGTACAAAACTAAAAAAGCAAACCTAACACAAACATGACGGCGAAGGAATAATTTCATTGTTTTTTGCTTTGCTGCTTCAAATCGTGCCAGAGTTCTTTCACAATGTTATATATTAAAAACATATAAAAAGTACATATATGTGGAGATCTGGAGCAGCTATATAAGCGGTGCAGGAAATAAGACAAACATTTTCGTAAACTTCAATGCGGAGGGGATTAACCGAAGTTCTTTTAGCAACTAAAAGAAGTTTTATACCCGAGGACCTGTATAGCTAGGAAGGAGGAAGAAATTCATTAGGACTGCATGTGGACTTAAAACCAATAATGAACTAAATCTCCAAATAGGTTTGGATATATAGATTTCATTTAAACAGCATATTTTCACACATTACCAGGAAGCACATATTATATCAAGCTGTAAATCTGAGAAATTTATTCTCAGATTGAAGCGAACATTGTTGTGATAGGAGTTAAATCAGTAGAAATGAGTGACTTTAGGGTCATTTTCTGAGCACATGTGCGTTTTGTAGTCTTGACGTTGGTCTCACCCATCCTTTGTGGTGTCTGCCACTCCAGCCAGCAGCTGCACAGTTTTGGGGTTGTGATGGATCTGTGTGTGAAGGCCCAAAAACTTCTGCACAAAATCATTGGGGGTCATAAACTGCTCGCCATCCTTATCCGTAACGCTTGCATACTGTGGGTGAGAAAACATTTTTTGTTAGATGCATTTCATCTAACCTTAACAAACAAACAAAAAAACCCCCCAAAAGACTGCAAAGTATTCAAACCCTAAAACCCTAAAGATAAATGCAAAACAGGAACAAACATTGCTGGATGTTTATGCAATCATCCTGAACTAGTTTATGCAATCATCAAACAAGCTTTAATTAATGCTGGGCAAGGTTAAAAATGTTAAATAACGATTAATCCCATTATTTTCGGCAATTAATCGTGATTAACTGCATTGTTATATGCAAAGTCTAATAATTCATTCAAAAGTAGTGTATTTTTAAAACTTCTGCTATATGAAGAAAAGTGCAACAACACTTGGTTTTAAACAAATAAGGAGCTTTTTAACAGCAGCTACAGTTCAAATGTTTGTTGTGAATCTCAATTTAAATATTAACGAATCAAATATAAAACCAAAGCTAATTGCCGGTGCAGTGCATTCATGTTTTATCTACTTTGTTATAGAAAAACAATAGTCCCTGAGAGTCCAGAGCCACAATCATAACATTAGAACAGGCACCAACAGCAAGTAAACTTTTATAAATCTGTTTTCTTTTTTTTTCTGAGCCGGTAACAGCGGCATAAACTGATCAGAGAGCAGCATCAACAGTCTATGTTCAATAGCAAAAAAAAAAAAAAGCATAATGGTAATTAAAAAAACTGCGTTAACACACGATAAAATAAATGATGGTATTAAATAAATAATGCGTTAATGCATTAACTTGCCTCTAGTTTTAATACAAGCCTGCAATGCAAAACCAACTTCTATGTCTTTCAGGAAAACAGAGTGGTCCATAAGTATTGAAATCCTTTATCCAGATTTACAATTCTAGTGTGTCAACGCATTAGGACTAATGAATGTCAGTACACTGTAAAATGTGTAAGTACAGATTATCACAAGTATGTAACAGACAGATGTAATTTAAATAATTAGCCATCATCTCAAATAAATCAATATGAATTAGTAACTTGGCCTCCAACAAGTCAACTGTTACTGTAACAGTGGGTTAGATAATATACCTTATTTTATAAGATACTTCACAGGAACACTCACCATAACTTTCTTACATTACAAAATACAGGCAATAAATAAATAATTCCTACGCTCAAGAAAAGTTACACCATCTGTGTAATACTCTTCTAAAAAAATGCTTTTTGACAACCAATAATTATGCAACAATGAATTATCCTGCCTTCCTTCGTCTGAAAGGCTACAGGCTACAGAATAGGAACACTCTGTTCCTATTTTTTGGCTCTATACAGAACCAGCCAGAAAACAAATGAAGGCCATTTTAATCCTGTGTGATTCACCAACTAGAGATCCTCCCAAATCGCCTGGAGCAACACCAGGCTTTCAGTTTAAGCAGGCGAAGAGAGCAAGAACAAGATCAGCAGCAGTTAAAGCTTGATATGACGTTTTCTCAGGTCTGTACAGTGCCACAAAAAGCCCATGAAAAATTTTATTAATTGTTTTGTAATTGAAAATTTAAAAATGGAAAATGTCTTTATGATCCATGCAGTTATTGCAGTATTGATAATGCCTATGATATGCTCCAATAAGTGCAGTGAATTGTATACTGAAGTAATTATCACGATAACGGTCATAACGCACCCCCAACCTAGTCCTACAGAAGTGTATCCAGAGGTATAGTGTTTCAATGGAACCCAGTCTGTACACCACAACATAATAACCATAACAAAATAAAACAGTTTATTCCACTTTATCATACTTCTCCAGTAAAAAAGAACGGCACACATTCCACTTCCTAGCGTTACACACTTTTTATTCCAGTTTTGGCATTCCTACTAGGGATGCACCCAATATTTGGCCACCAAAAAATGTTGGCCGAAAATGGGCAAAAATGCATTTTCAGTTTCAGACTAATTTTTTTTTTTTAATTCCACATCTGCGGTGAGGCCCTGCGCTCCAAGAACGATTTCCCCACGGTGCAAGCACTCAGACACTTCAAACTGCACAGTCTGGTAGATCTCCAGAAGACCTTTCCGACGAGCCCTCATTTGTATTTTTAGCCCCAGTAGATCAGCGGTTATTCTCCAAAAACCGTTCACCTCACCGCGAGTCCCAATACTTTTGTCCCGTGACCTTCTGAGTTGCATATCTCGGCGGGGAATTTAAATTAAAAGAGACGACGGGTTTACCTTTACATTTTCTTTAAGGGTAATGCATTAAACTGAGTTTAAAAGGAAATTCAAGTGTTCTGGGACCAGCTTTGTGGGTCTATTTAGGGTTTACACTATAAAATTAAGTTTTTGGGTTTTTTTTTAAACAAAAACACAACACCACGGTTTTTCATTATACGCAGGTGCTCTTGGAACATAACCCCCATGAAAAGCGGGGGAATACTGTGTGTGTGTGTGTGTGCGCATGTATGTATGCATGTATGTATGTATCGGGCGATAAAAAAATATCGCTGTTAATCTATTCACAAAGTTGGGTTGGGAGCTGGGTCTATACTACACAAGCTATGATGACTTTCACCATGATGTTTTAGCGCGGATGTATACTTAGCCGAATTGCAATGTAGGGGGCAAAAACGAGTCTTTGAACCTGTGTGTTTGCCTACTGTGAAACAGGGACGTCACTAGGACGGAAAGACAAGGCGGGCTTAGTCCCCAGGGTTGTAGGAAGTTCTGACATCTAATAAAACACCTGCTTTCGAAGCTGAAAGTGGCCTACGACTAGCTCTTTCAATTTAAATATGTGGCTAACCAGGGCTTATTACTGTCCACAAAATTATGATCAGTAAAAAAATATTTTATACTGTTGTTGCCATCTCAGCCTCGGCTTTAGCGGCTGCTAGCCAGGCGTGTTTGGCTCGTTACTCTCGGCCACAGAGCGGGTCCAAATATAAAACAGTTACGGGGAGCAGGGTCTGTTCTTTCCTTCTTTGGAAAGAGAGCAATTATTTACTTTCTCCAAAAAAAACCAAAACAAAACAGAGTGACGAGAGTCACTCACAGCACGGCCATGTAAAACTCCAAACACTCCCGCGCTACCACACACAAACACTACATCTCCCAGCCTCCCTTGAGGCTCAATTACCAAAAATGCAAATTTTCTTAAGGCAACAGGCTCATACTGCAACACTTTAATCGATAATGGCATCGACATCAATAATATATTATCAGTTCCCATCCGTACCCCTGTCTTTTCCCTCAGAAACTCTTTTTTTCTACCCCACATTTTTTCCCTCAGAATATTTTTACAGCCAAAACAGGTGGGCGGGGCTACCAGGCCAGTTTCTCCTCCCTCCTATTTTACTTCAATAATGATAGCTAGATGTATTATTTTTCATTTCAATTCATAGTCTTTTTGTTTGGATATATAATTGTTTGGATATATAATTTAAAAATAGTATAATGACTATATATTTAGGGTGGCTTGGGATCATTTTTGGGGGGGCTTCAGACCTTCAGCAGAAATCAAATAAGCCATTTAAATCTAGATTAATCTAGATTAATAATTTTAATCTAGATTAATAATTTTAATCCATATTAATCTAGATTATTAATTTTAAGTGATTTCAGTGAGATTAATCTAGATTTAAAGAAATAATCTATGCCCACCACTAAAATATATACATTTGCAGAGACTGCAAATATCCTCTGCATTTATTTATTTTTTTGCATGTATTTTTTTATATATAATTTTTTGTGCATTTAGCCAAAGAAAACGAACATGAATTACAGTACGGTATATACACACACACACTATCACAACATCAAAATCAGGCAGGAGAGATAAACCTCAACCTCAACAGTGTCACCAAGTTCGAACACAAACACTGCAGAGTCTTTTTCAACCAACAATGTTAAAATAGCCGCTTTCAGACTGAGGTATTGTCTAAAATAAAACCACAAAGGATTAATTCAAATTTAGCTACTTTCTTCCTGGTCTTTCATGTTTCTGGTTAGACGCATTAGGGCACACACTGTACTATAAAGACAAAGAGGTAATTTGATCTCAAAACACAGCCTTTGAAGTGGTTAAATTGCACTTCATAAGTTTTATACAGCAGGTTATGTTTTACATGTACGACTAGACAGGGCTGAACGATTCGTAACTTACACTGAAACCTCAACTTGAAAGATTTTCCAAATTAAATTTCCTTACATTTATATTAGAGCCTAAGTTATCATTTGTCTGCTGAAAGTTTTAAGGGGGAAAATGTACCATAATGTGATACCAATCGGAAGCAAGAAAACAACCAAAATTAATTTGACATCTGACATGCCACAGTCAGCATTACGACCTCTAGCCAAACACATCAGACATGCTGGACTTCTTTGCAAATGACCACAGGCCTGGACCTCAAATTTTGAAAAATGACATTTAAATCCCAGTTGTTCATCTCTCTCTAACATCAGTGCAAGAGAAGTGAAAACAAAGCAAAGTCTTCAAAGCAAAAACATTACAGAGAAATATCAGAAAACAGAGCTGAATAAAATGGTGAAATCTTGTGAAGAACTGGAATTAAAAAAAAGTAACTTTAGCGTAGTCTTACCTTCTGAAAGATGACCTTCAGCTCATTCGGGTCGGCCCTTTTGGTTGACTGCACCTGTAAAAGTGAAAAGACTTCAGTTCTTGCAGCGACTGATTCATTAAGCCTGATACCACTACTGCCACAATATTGCTACACTACAACCACAACTATACTTCCACTACATTACTACTGCAGTAGTGCTGCCACACTGCTATTACAGCTACTACTACTAAACTACTAGTAGTAAACTAGCATCACCCTACTACTACTACTACTACTACTACTAATAATAATAATAATAATAATAATAATAATAATAATAATAATAATAACACTACCACCACCACCACACAACTACAGTACTACTACTAAACCTCCCTGAACTTATTGATCTGTGGCAGTGAGGCCTCCTGTACTACACCCCAAGACCAAGACTAGCAGGACAAGGACACTTTAAGGTCCTCAAGAGTGTCTTACAGGACTAGAACAGGAGAAGGCCAAAGACAGGTATCAGAACCTCCAGGAGACCTCGACGACCTGCCTCAGATAATTCAGATAAGCTGGTTAACAAAAACTGGCTTCAACCAAACAAACCAGTTCAGCACCAGTACAGCCGGGTACACTGCCGGTCCCAGCACACTGCCAAGCACACAGAACGAGCTGCCAACACCCTAATGCAGAACCACGTAGAACTGCCAGAGATATCTGGAAGTCCCTGTATTTCTCCTCTCTCTGCTCCTCCTTCAGCTCCGAGCTGCTTCACAGGATCTCTGAGAGCAAGAGAGCACTGCTACCGCCTCAGCTCCAGCCCACTCCTCCACATAGAACCATCCAGTCCCCTGTACCATCCCAACCAGCCACAACACAGTTAACTAATCTCAAATCCACGCAAAAAGCCTGTTTTTTAGTCTGGTGATGTTTAAGCCGGAGTCACCTTGGCCGCCATGCTGCACGTGTGACGTCACTTGCGTCCTGAATCATTTTTTGAGCCGGTTCATTTTAATGAATCACTCAAACCGATTCACTGGCTAAAATAAGTTCTTTTTTCTAGCGTTCAGGAATAGCACACACATGTCACTGTGGAGTCCATGTACGTACTGTACATGTACTGCATACCAGGGTCCAGGGTATGTGTATGTGTGTATATATATATATACACAAAAGCATGACTGCACCAGTGCACAAAGAGAACTCCTTGAAGACATGGTTGGATGAGTTCGGAGATGGGACGGAGATGGTGAACCAGGCCTTCTCGTCCAACATCAGTGCCTGACTTCATAAATGCTCTACAGAATGAATGGGCACAATTTCCCACAGAAATAGAAAATCTTGTGGCAAGCCTTCCAAGAAGAGCAGAAGCAGTTAGAGCTGCAAAGGACGACCAAATCCATATTAAAGTCCATGGTCAGGCGGCCCAAAACTTTTGTTCATGTAGTATTTTTGTGCCTTTAAAAATCCAACCTATGGTGGACCAGGAACGAGAATCAATTGGTTGAATCGATTGATGTCATTAGTTTGAATCTTTTAAAATGAAAGGTTAAAAGGAGTCGGTTGGAGAAACAGAATCGAGCCTCCCATCAGTGCTGTGGTGTCGAGCTCAGGTCGGTCAGGAGGGTCAGTGTCCCATGGCGGTATAAATTAACCCAACTTCGCTATTACACATAAGTTCACCCTCCCCAACAAGACGCTGTGTTTACACCCGATTCTCTGTGTTAAAAGTCGATAAGAGTGCGAGTGAACTTCGTTCTGAGTGTCTAAGAGTGAGGCTGTGGGCGGGGCTTAGGTTGTGTTTGAGCACACGGTGTGAAATTATTTCTCCGCATTTGGCCTAGTGGTTAGGTCATGGGTTTGAACTCTAGGACTGCCGGTGGCACCCCTGAGGTACCCTTGAGCATGGTACCATCCCCACACTCTGCTTCCCAGGTGCTACATCACTGGCTGCCCACTGCTTCATTGGTGAATGGGTTAAATGCAAAGAAAGAATTTCTGATTGTTCACATTGTGCTCTGATTTACTATTATTTTGCTGCATAGATTATGTCTCATTCATTTGAAATGTTTTTTAGTCCTCTTTCCTAGTTTTAGTAAACCAAAATAATCTGGAAACAGTCAATAGGTCTAAAAGTCTCAGACTTCTCTGGTATATAATAAACTAATGGCTTTGACTGCGAGTAATTCCTCGTAGTCAGAGGACATTATGACTTAATCTGCATCTGGATCAAACAATACAACACTGTCACCCGGGTACCACTAAAAACCCAAACAATGTTACGCTGCAATTAAATTACTACAGTGTTCTTTACTGTTATAAACAAACAGTTTTGCAGGCTGCAACTGTAATCTAATGACAACATGCAGTATTGTCATGAAAAGGGTGGTGTAATGGTGAAACTTGTAATAGTTTGTTGTTTTTTGTGGCCAGCAAACAAATAAGCATCCTAATACAGGGTTTATACAGAGGTTCTTATGTTGAATTTACTACCTTTTTACTACCTTCACAATATTTTTTACTACCAGCACGACTTCAAGCTTCAACTGGGGCAGCATAAAGTGTAAAGTGACGAGTAAAGTAATTAAATATCTTTCCAAAACGAATTAATAACACATTTCCTCACAATTTAATGACGTAATTATAACCTTATAAATTATAACCTCAACCCTGGACACAAAAACTGACCAAATAAAGGGGGGGGGGGCAAGTGAGTGAGCTACATTTAAGTAAGAAGCAACACTACCATAGATGCTGGATTAATCAAGACGTCACAACAGGTCTGGGTCCATGGGCTTTACTCAATATGTCAAAAAAACTATTGCATAACAATTAAAATACAGACTGGACCTTTAGAATGAACAACCACACACTGGAATTTGAAACAAAAAAGGAAGAAACTAGATAATAATTAAGTGCAACTTTACACTAATAGCAGAGGCCGGAGGAGAGAGAGAGAGAGAGATAGAACGAGAAAGAGAGAGAACGAGAGAGAGAGAGAGAGCTAGAACGAGAGAGAACGAGACAGAGTGAGTGAGAGAGACAGAGAGAGAGAGCTAGAACGAGAGAGAACAAGACAGAGTGAACAAGAGAGACAGAGAGAGAGATAGAGAACGAGAAGGAGAAAGAGAGAGAGAGAAATAGAACGAGAGAGAGAACGAGGAGAACGAGAGACAGACAGACTGGGAGCGAGAGAGCGAGACAGAGCGAGAGAGAGAGCATCCTGGCTTAGTGGCCACTCGAATCCATGTGATAAGCCCCTCGCCTGTTGTAAACTACTGGCCTAA
>JBBJLR010000111.1:6074357-6085199 GCA_037577145.1 Brachypetersius gabonensis
AAGGGATTACTTTTAAATGACAGTAATAAGTAATCTGTAATGCATTACAGTTTGGAAGTAACTTGCACAACACTGATAATGAACAAAATTCAGGATTCAGGACTGCTCTTACTACTGCATGTAGTAGTTTAGTCGTATGCTAAAGATTGGACGCCCTTGAACGTATTACATTTTTGATTTTCCAAATGAAAATAAGTATTCATCCTCTACAGCAGGAATGTCAAACTCCAGTCTTGGAGGGTCCAGCACAGTTTGATGGTTCACCTACTCAAACACATTCACTAAACCTGGTAATTAACTGGAGAACCAGGTGTTTCTGAGAAGGGAAATCACCAAAATGTGCTGGACACTGGCCCTTCAGCACCAGAGTTTGACACCTCTCCTCTACAGAGAACACACTTCTGGTTAATAATGCACAATTACTGTTTACTTTTCTCAATGTAACATCTTAAGGAAAAAAGAGATAGTAGCATAAAAAGCATAAAATGCAAAGTGCAATAGTTTTGCAACATTTTCTATTCTATTAACAATATGTTAAACTCTAAATAAACACACTGTAGACTGAAATCTGCAGAAAAAGACATTTGTATTCTGTTTAGAGGACATGTTATCAGATCAGCAACATATAACTTGACTGGGGTGTTCAAGCATTTTGTATATGACTGTAAAATCAATTTTCATAGATAAGTATGTTAGACAGTCAGAATCCATTTAGGCAAATCCATTTGAGATTACTGAACTTGCATTGAGTAAAGTAGGTGATGTAGGGATGCAGTTTGCTCATTTTGTCACTTTAGTTTTTTGTCACACATTAGTTTTGTAGCTTGGTTGTTAAACTTTAGATTTTTTGTAGCTTGGTTGTTAAACAAAATTTAGATCTCGCACGTCTTGGCTGATCTGCTACATTTGAGGTGGAAATTGTACACATTATTTCTAGTTGCACATGGTCACTGCTACTCAGAAATTCTTAACGCCACATTTCAGCCTCCGTCTATTTCTGTTTTGTCTCAGAAGCATCATTTATTACAAAATGATGATCATGACTTTTCATTTTGCTTATCATCCATAATTTGCATGACCTGCTAATGTGCAGAAAGACAGGAATAGAAGGACTGGCTTGTAAAAGGGTTCAGCCTACATCTATTGATTGCTGCATAACTGTGTTCTTCTATTAGGTGTTTCAAGGAAGGCTGGACTCTCTTGCTGTGGCAACAATCAAGGCCCTTACAACAGTGATGCACAAATCGCCAGCAGCCAAGGTGACACTCGCATTCTGCATTCAACACTAGCTTATTAAGAAGACTATATTTTATGTCATTTTACATAACAGTAATGTAGAATACACTAATGATCCTCTTCAGTAATTGCACCTGCCTTGTGTCTGTGCTCGTTGTCCATTTGATCAGCCCCACTTCCGGTACATAGCACTTTTCCAAATGCTTTACAAAAATGTTAGAGACACAATACAAACAAAATGATACACCACAAAGAACACAACAGTGTTGGCTCTTAAGAGCTTAAATGGGATGAGATTCTAATGTTTTTAATTTACAGTTTCAGACTGTAGTCCTTTGTTTGCCTGTATCCTTTTATAGCCCCCTTTGTTCATTAATGTTTAGGGACCACTTCTGAACAGGTAATATTAGGAAGGTGGATCCTTCTCTGCACAATAGGAACACTGTCATGGCAGTGGAGTGTTAAATGTGTGTGTGTGCTGTAAAGAGTGGATCACAGCAGTGTTGCTTTATTAGACACATGTCACCCCTGGTCCAGATGTACAGTTATTGATGCTGTTTGTTGTTCATCCTCTGTTCCTTTTTCAGTTTCTGGCCACAGGACACTAGATACGAGGCAGGACTATCTAGGACTATTTTTCTATATAGTGAAAGTGATCGTTCTGTCATACGTGAACACACCACTGCACACAGTGTGAACAGCGCCTCTGCATTTAACCCAAGCCCTGGGAGCAGTGTTGGGGACGGTACCTTGCTCAGGGTACCTCAGAATCGAACCTGGACTTTCTGATCACAGGGCGAATGTCTTAACCACTAGGCCACCAGCTGCCCAGAGTATGGCATTACAAACCACAGAAATAGTTTGGAACAAATCTCTAATCTAAATTATGTGCAAAGGGCCTGTTTTACAGTTCAATTCTCACGCTGAGAAATGCTACAATGAAGCAGGGTGTTCCGAATTTATGCTGCCTTGTCAAAAGTGCTACCGTAGCGCAAATCAACAGCAGAGTCTTGTAAATTCATGCTACCCTGAGGAAAAAATGCTCCCTTAAAGCTTTTACAGCTTCCTGTGCCCCAAAGTTGCACAGATTTATAAGCGTGCACATTTCGCTGGGTAGCATGTTTTCGACAGAACACCGGAGCTGTGTTAGTCACGTGGTGCGATTAAACAGCATTACTTTTTTAATCACAGAAAAATGAAGCGTTAACATTTTTTGAATGAGCTTAAAGTGTGCTGGGAGCATATTTGGGGCATATTTATGGTTTACAATATATGCAGGTGCTCTTGGAACGTAACCCCTGTGACAGTTGGGGCTTTACTGTATGTCCTTAAACACTGGAACAAATTTCGAACACTTTTTGCAAACGCACACAAATGAGATGTAACAAGTTTTCTTACCTGTCTCGCACTTGCAGGAAGTGTTTAAAGAGAGGATTGGTTACACACACCTGTATGAGGTACTTGTCTCTCTCGGCCAGCCGTCCAGGCACCTGCTGAAGGAGCTCATGAACATGGTGAGAAGCTCACTTTTGTTCATCTGCCCATTATACCACACCCCCAACCCCCCAAACCCCCTTCTACAACTCTCTGTGTACCTTTCCCTCTCTCATTCGTCTTCACTGAAATTAAAATATTCATTCACTGCAGCAGAACTCAATTCCAGGGCATGTTTTCTAACAAGACCTCGTGAACAAGAACTCATTCATCACTTTCAGTTAATTTGTTGATTTGTTTTGCTCTAATCTTTTTTAATGTGCTCATATTCAGCTTTGTTGTTAAACCTTAGATCATCAGATAGTCACTGTTGCACTTTTTATTTATGGTGTAACTTCTAATTCTTCTGTTTGTGGTATAACTTCTATAACTTATACTCTTCTAAATTTTAAGGTGTTTATAAGGGGATAAGTGATTATTAATTAACTGAACTTATAAAGGTTCAAAACGATACAGTAGCAAAGAGTTATGATGTTTGTTTCCCACGGCCAGTGCCTACGGGCTGTTCATGGCGGAGCTGCGTTGTAGGAATGGTTTTCTTCTTTATTGTTCTACTGGAGCCATGAGCCTAATAAAGCTTAAAGCTAATGGAAGCTTACACACCTTTTGTACATTTTTGATAATTTTTATTTCTTTCTGTCTTCCGTTTTAGGCAGTTGAGGGTGAGCACTCTTCAGTGGGTTTGCTGGGCATCAGCAATGTTGATCCTCTTCTGCTACTGATCCAGTGGCTGCCAGAACTCGAGTCCTCTGAGCTGCAGATATTTACTGCTGATTGGCTGCGGCGGATCTGTGGCTTGAACCGGCGCACGCGGGCCACTTGCGTGAATGCTCGTATGTCTGTGCATCTGCTCTCCACTCTGGAAAA
This sequence comes from Brachypetersius gabonensis, assembly GCA_037577145.1. Taxonomy (NCBI): domain Eukaryota; kingdom Metazoa; phylum Chordata; class Actinopteri; order Characiformes; family Alestidae; genus Brachypetersius; species Brachypetersius gabonensis. The sequence continues at coordinate 6,077,955 of JBBJLR010000111.1, forward strand.
ACACCCACGACTCCATCGGGCATGTGGGGACAGCTTGGTGGCCCTGCTGGGGTCACTGGGTGGTCAGTCTATGAGTGGTTTTGAACTTCATCAGCTGCTCAGTTTCCTCAGACAGGATGACTCCAGCATGCCACATGCATATGTAGGCCCTGTGCTGCGCGCAATGCTGGCCATGCTGAGGAAACATGGCCTGGAAAGTGCCATGCAGTACTTTGACCTTACTCCATCTATGGCCGGCATTGTTGTGCCGCCAGTAACCCGCTGGCCGGGCTTTGCCTTTAGCTTCCTTGCCTGGCTCTCATTGGACCAAGATCAGCTGGGGATGCCCAGTAAAGGAGAGAAGAGGAAACAGTTGTACAGGTAGGCTTGATATTGGAAATGTTCCTAATTACATCACAAAAGGCGGGAACATGGTTATTGACTGTTTGCAAAATTTCCAAAAAGTAGAACTGGAGCTATGAGGCTGTTATATCATTAGAAGTCAGTCATGGCCTAAATCTGTTTCTCTCAGCACACTCATCACATCGTGCTCATTAAGGTGGCCCAGACTGATCAATGTGATTTAAGACACAGTATGACTTCCTGTGACCTATAAAAATCCCAGCAGCCTTTATAGACAACATAACGATTAGAGAGGACTGCTCATGGAACAATTTCCTCTGTATTAATGATGGCTGTAGCTACAAAATTGATTCTGAATCAGCATTCCAGCTCCTGAGGCAGCTTCTGAATTCAAACTCTATCTATTTTGAGATATTTTGGTATCAGGATTTTTTGAAAATTAGTATAAAATGTGTTTTAAAAGACCCATAACCATTATCTTGCAGCATTTTTCCCCCTCAGTGTCTACCTGTGAGAAATGAATGGTTTTATTCACCACAGTCGTTCATTCTTGCAAAACATTTTCCAGACTTTTTATCTCTTAGAATTAAACTGGCTGTTTCTGCCTCTATGCCTTTAAGGCTGACTTATGGAAATAATATGCCCTTTTGTATATATCCCTATGGATAGATGACCATGTATTTCTAGCCTGAAGATGCAAACAGCCACACACACATATGGAATTTGAGAGTAAATGGTGTGTTTTGAAACTTTTAACAGTGTTTATGTACTACACCAACCTATTTTGTTCTTATAATAGAGATTTTGTTTACCGTTGATTGGTTACTACTTGTTTTGTGGTCTACAGACTATTAGCCAATTTTACATTTAATGTTGCTCTGGGTTATATATCACTGATAACAATTTCAACCTGATTTAAAAAACAAAAAGTAATAATTGGATTGAATAATATCTTTAGCACATGAAAAAGTACATTGTAATATGTATTAAAAAACTACAAACAATGTTTACTATTACTTTGTAGTTACTCAAAAAGTGTCCCACATATTCGTCACCACTGTGAGATATTTATAAAAAGCAGTAAAATCATACAAATACAAGGTCAGTTACATTCCTGAGGACCCCTTTTTCAAACCTTCAGCTTTGCTTCAGGCTGTAAGATCGCTCAAGTTCCTATAAGTTTGCCATTTTCTCTTAAACTTTTTTTTGGACACTGCTACTGTCAACACTGTCACTTTTTACATAAATGTATGCTTTTTAAAAAGAGGTCTGAAGTAGCTAGCTACAGAGGGGAAACAAAATGGTTAATGCTATTGTTTTTGTCACAAAAAACCTCCAAATGGTCCTCGACAGGGGCTACAATATAATTGTTGATCATCAATACCAATATGACCTGTGATGTTTCATTAACCTCTTTTATTAATGTATTTGTGTCACCACCGTCAGAGTAGTGTCACCACCTTCACATTAGTGTCACCACCTTCAGAGGTGGTTTTATTTGTTTTAAATTAATATGCTTTCTTCGGTGCTGTTGAGTTATTAAAGTACTAGTGTCTGTAAATACAATAAGATGTTTGTGAAATAAAAAAACATTATTTTTTCTATTTTATTGCATCTGATGGTGTTGACAATAACTGAACAAACACCTTTTCGTTTTGTGAAAGAAATACAAGATGTGGAGGCTAAACCTGTACATTGCTAAACAGCCAACACATTGGTCTATAATGATATACCTTCAAATTCTGTTCATGTGTGCTTGTGTGTGTGTCTGTATGCAGTTTCTTCACACCAGGAGGCACAGGCTTTGAGGCATTTATCAGTTCAGCTGGAGCACTGGTAGTGGCTGTGTGCAGTAAGAAGGAATACGTCACTGTCATGCTGCCGGACTACAGCTTTTGTGACTCACTGTGGGTGAGTGACCTCCACAAACAGCCTGTGATACTCCCTCACCCTGCATTCCTGTGGCCCACTGCCAGTGTTACAAATAATGGAGGCCTTTTGGAATCTCAGCTGGATCTTTTGGGTCTTGTTTTAGAATTTGGAGACAGCATTTTAGAATGGCTATTAAATACAGATATTCAATTCCTGCATCATTTCAGAAGATTGTTGGAGATTTAGTCTTTTTTTCATTATTATATTTATGTTCCCCATAGCACTTTATTGGTGTTGTCCATGTCCCTGGGAAAAGACCTTTTGGGCAGAGTCTGGTCTACATCTATGTCGACGGCCAGCAGAAGCTTTCAGCGCCTCTTAAGTACCCAAACATGACTGAGGTAAAAACCAGAGAGACTTTTTGTTTTGCACTTTGCTAATTAAGTTCTAAGCGTATCAGAGCCCCCTATATTTTAGCTACATCTTGCTGGTTTGGACTTGGAGACTGTAGCCCATGCACAGTTTATATTAGCCATCCTCTTTATCAGAGGTCAGTTTTAGCACCAGAGCAACTCTTCTAGCTGGATAGTTTTGGGTGGACAACTCTCAACATAGTAGCAACATTGCATAGAAAGCCCAACAACAGCTCTGTGCCTGAAACAGCAGTGGGCTTGAGTGATATGAGTCTTCATTGCTTCACAACGATAAGTTTATTTTAAGTGTCTTAAAATATTCAGCCTTAATATACTTGACAGACTGTAGGCACAACAATGCAGTGCTATTCTGTGACTATTATTAAAAAAACAGTGACTCTCCAGTGTCTCTTTTTTCAAAAACAGATTTTTCAAAAATGATTTGTCCTTATCGGAATATTTGTTTAAAAAAAAAAAAACGTATAGGTGGTGCATACACCCGCACTACAATACAGTGTTACTGTGCTGAAACTGGTCCTCTAGTCAGAAACCTAACCAGTGATGACTGGGCTGTCCTGCCACGTGAGGGCAAAGAATCATACTCCTATTACGGGATAGTATTACAGGTCTTGCAAACAACAGAGTGTGGAAGTATGGTTAGTAGAGCTTTTCAGTAAAATGAGCGACGAGTGAAAATGAATTGTACTTTTATCATTTTCTCTCTCTCTCTCTCTCTCTCTCTCTCTCTCTCTCTCTCCAGCCTTTCACCTCCTGTTGTATTGGCTCTGCTGGTCACCGCACCACTACCCCACCTCCATCTCAAATTCCTGACCCCCCACTTTCCGGTGCCCCTTCTGGTCGCTCCTCTTTGGGTGGTATTCTGTCCCCTCAGACATGGGGTGGCCTGCTGGGGGGCAAGCCTGAGTCCCTTACCAAACTTATCTCTGCAGGGACACAGGACAGTGAGTGGGGCAGCCCGACCTCACTGCAAGGACAACTGGGTAGTGTCATGGTGTTCCATGAGGCGCTGCAAATTAGTCACATTAAAGCTCTATTCAGCGCAGGTACGGAAAGTTTGGAAGAAAAAAGGGGCAATGGGGAGATGGGACAGCTTAGAGTGAAGGTAGAAATGGGGAGGGGTAGAAGGGTGTCAGCGTGGAAAAGAGCAAGACTAGAGCGACGACGGGAGAGAGCGAAATGAACAAGTCGAGGAACAGATGAAAAAGGCATATGACGCAAAGATAAACATGAAAAGAAAGAGATAGGGACAAATGGGAGGAGAGATGAAGAGATTGTGGGAGAAGGGAAGGTAAAGGAAGTGGGGGGCTTGTGTAAAGTAGGAATGAGGGAAGGAAAGATAGAGGGGAGGGAGAGAGAAGTACATATTTGGAAAGAAAATGAAAACATGGAAGATCTTTCTGTATTTCAAGGCCAACATCTTTCTGCATTTCAGGGCCAAATTGTATTTCTCCATTTAAGAGCCAGGAGACAGAGCTGGGAGAGCTTTCCTCTAAACTCCTCCTGCATTACTCTCCAAAGGTGAGTGACACACAGCAGTCAGTCAGGAATGTTTATGCTGATTCTGTCAGTACAAAAGCTTTAATTATGTATTCTGTAAGCAGTTATACAACAGTTGGTTCCAAAGTTCTGATTGATAATCTTAATTGGTTGAAAGTTCTCACTTATATTGAGCAATGGTATCCCCAATTTGCCCTTTACACAATGTCAGACTTTCTTTTTGAATTAGTCAATAAAAGTTTTTCAGTAAGATTAATATTTAATTATTTTTCGCTTATCTTACATTGAAATAATGTGAGGTTCTCCTGTAATGTTATGTTATGAATGTAGTTTAGAAATTAGAATAGAAATCATGATCAGAATGCAGTTCAGAAGCAAGGTCAGTTGTAAAATCCCCCATTCAGTGACCACAAGTCACAGGTTTGACCTCCACTTTCTACCACTGTGTCCTTGAGCAAGTCAGTCCAGGGGGACTGTCCCTGTAACTAATTATTGTAAGTCAGTCAAATGCCCCCTTTACCGATTTACCCTTTTAAAGACCGACTGAAACAAAACTACATTAACTAATTAATCTGGCATCTATTGTAAAAGCCAGGTCCGAGTTTAATGTTTAATCTGAATACCACTAAATCATAATTAAATCAAGTTGAGGTGAAATATTATGATGCACTGACTTGTGTTGTAAGGGATTATGAGATTTGCACTCATTTTAAAGTATATCTCTCATCCTTAACTACAGGCCTGTAGGAACCCAATCTGTTTGGACCTGTCCCCCAACCAGCTGCATGGACGCCTGACAGGGAATAAAGTGGTCAACTGGGATATCAAGGTAGAGCTTGGAGGGGATTGTTCCTGATTGCCCTCATGTTTTACTTTTCAGACACGCACCAGAACACACTTTAAATCCTGCATGTAAATCCACTCACACATAGTCACATGCACTTCACATACTTCACAAGCACTCTGTCTCTCTCTCTCTCTCTCTTTAGGATATGATTAACTGTGTTGGAGGGCTTCCTGTGCTTTTCCCCATTCTGGAACAGCTGACCCTGCTGACCCCTGACCCCTCTGAGACCTCAGGGTCAGAATTCATTACTCCAGAGACTGCCACACCCGCCGATGGAGACTGGGTCATACTGCCATCAAACAGAGCCTCAGGTATCAGCAATCTACTGTGACTACATACTGAGTGTGTTTTATTAGATATGGTATAATACTTTATTTATTACCATATTACTGTTGACACTAGTTGGCTGCTATAGATACCAGTCCAACATTTTTTCTTTAAAAACTGCTGACCCATCAACATCAGCCATTTGTAATTGTAATGGTAATTTGAAACTAGATAAACTAGATTATTTACAGCTCGTGTTAACATGTATCTTTCTCTCTGTATTATGTCTAGATGTAATTTAGTTCGATCTAAAACACATTCCCTGGTCTGATATTACTTTCGGTCAACACATACATAATTGCTCTTTAGTTCCATTTAGTAATTCTCCATTATCATTTGAAGCATCCAACCTGTCCTGCATCTTCCATTTCTGCGCTTCCTTTTTTATTGTCTCACCTGCTGGTCAGACATATCTATTTTTGTCATTTTGTGCAGATATGGAAAACACATTCAGCATGTACTTGTTGGATATGATGCGGATCCATCTCTCACCACCTCTCATCACTTGTGGTTTAAGTTTTCTGATTGTAATTTAATCAGTGTTTTTTCAGCAGTCAGGAATTCAGAATGTGATCAGATCACCAAAAAAACAAGATACAAGATGTGCACAGGCTCATAGTTAATTGTGTAATTGTTAATCTCGTTTTTTAGAGGACTGGATCATTCTTTAGTTTTTCTAACATTTTTCACTGATGTCATGTACATACTCTCATTGTGTTTATGCAGACCTCGAAAGTTATTTATTGTACCATTATTGTTTACATTCGTGTGTGTGTGTGTGTGTGTGTGTGCGTGCGCGCTGTGGTTCAGAGGCCCGTTTGGAGAAGAATCTCGTGGCCACGTTTCTGTTGGTGATCAAGCACTTTCTGCAGAGGCACTCAATAAACCAAGAAACACTGCTGCACTGCCATGGAGTGGCTACACTGGGAGCACTGCTGCAGAAGGTGAAGAAGTCCCTATCTAGCTTCATCTGATATGATAACAAGCGAGACAAACAGCCATTTACATCTGGCATTTCTCTGCCTATGTAAACTGATTAGCCATAGCATTAAACCAGCTACCTAATATTGTGTAGTTCTCTTTCATGCTACCAAAAACAGCTCTGACCTCTTGAGGCATAGGCTCCACAAGACATCTGAATGGTTAGCATCAGATTCTTTAAGCCCTGTAAATTGTCAGCCTCCATGGCTTGACTGATTGAGATTTAGGGGTCAAGACAACATCCTGAACATATTTGTCATTTTCCTGAAGAATTTTTACAATGTCTGCTAAAAGAGGCCACTGCCATTAAGTAATACATTGGGGGTGTACTTGCTGAAAGTCTACCATTTGTCACCCGTGAACACACCCCAGCACAGCACACAGTGTGATCATTGTGAAATTGGTCTCTCTATTTAACCCATTCAAACAAGTGGAGCAGCGGGCAGTGCCTGGGGAGCAGTGTGTGGGAACACGACTTTGCTCAAGGGTACCTCAGTGCCACTGGCAGTGGCAATCCTAGGATTTGAACCCACAACCTTCCAACCACAGGGGCAACTCCCTATCCCTGCCATCACTGGTTGCTAGTAGCACAAATTGGTATCGGACCAAGCCTTGCTTTCACTCCCCAATATGTCAGCCCCCTTGACAAGTGCCATTGTAACACAATAATCAGTTTCAATTCAGTTCACCCATCAGTGCTTTTAGTGTTATGGCTGACTGGTGTATGTATAAGTTAAGGTTGCTTCCTACTATTCTTAACACTAATATTATTTCTTAGTCCTGAATAATATCCTGGAAAAAGTTTTAAAATAATTTCTTCTGTGTGTCTGTCTGTGTGTCTGTCTGTGTGTCTGTCTGTGTGTCTGTCTGTGTGTCTGTCTGTGTGTGTGTGTCTGTCTGTGTGTGTGTGTCTGTCTGTGTGTGTGTGTGTGTCTGTCTGTGTGT
>JBBJLR010000111.1:6085299-6106916 GCA_037577145.1 Brachypetersius gabonensis
TGTCTGTCTGTCTGTCTGTCTGTCTGTCTGTCTGTCTGTCTGTCTGTCTGTCTGTCTGTCTGTCTGTCTGTGTGTGTCTGTGTGTGTAGCTGCCTCCATGGCAGGTGGATGTAAGTGTACTAGTTGCAGTACAGTTGCTGATCGAACAGGTGACATTTGAGAAGAACCCACAACTCCTGCAGCAGCTCCACACACACTTACTGTTCAGTTTTAACATCTGGAACCAAGGAGACTTTCCCCTACGTATTGGTAAGTACTTGTGTGTGGTGTAAAAAAAAAACCACCCACTGTCTTACAGTTTTACGTTTTCCTGGCACTGAAATAACATTCACTGATAAAATGAAATGTCTAAATCTACTTTCATCCTATATTCTTGTAATGATATATGAGATATATTTAGTATATTTGGGTTGCAATTCCTGTAGAGCTGACTTCATTTGTGTGATATATTTATATATACCCAGATAAATTACATTACAGTGTTTCACAAGAGGCTTCTCTTGTTCACACTGGTATCGTCAGTACTTACAGCACATTGCTCCTTCCTGAACTCTTTATTGGGCCCCCATGACGCATAATTAAAATGGGCTTTGGAAAAAAATATAATTTTATAGCATGCAAGATAGCACACAAAAAAAATCCAGAAAATAACCATGTGAAAACAGTCAACAGACAACATATATAGCAGTCCTAGTGTGTGTGCATGCATGCATTGTATCGCTCTCTGTTATGCTTTCATTTTCTTTTGTGTTTTAGATTGATTCGTGAATTTTGTGGATGTGTTTGTAGTTACACTGTGCATGTTGGTGTGTGTTTGTGTATGGACATAGTCAGTATGTGGTTAGTTCACCTGAGTGATGTTTGTCATGGTGAAGGTCACATCCAGTACATGTCCACCGTCATCAAAGACAGCAGGAAGCAGTTCAGGAAGAAATATGGAGTCCAGTTCCTGCTGGATACAATCCGCCTTTACTATGGGTAAGAATACATTTCCCACAATCCTTCACACTCATGGTGTCAGTGTTAACTGTGCCATTACTAAAGGTGTGCGGCAGGACCTGCGTCAATACTTAAATGAATGACTCTCATTTTTCCCTCACCATAGACATAGTCAATCCACCAAGACAAATCTGGCATCACAAGTTTGCTTTAGTTTTACCCTAAAGCTATGAAACTAACATAGCTAAAGGTAATAGAAGTGTTCTGCAAACTTGCAAGCCTGAATGGACTTTTTGGGCTAAAGGGAAAATTGTGTTATAACTCTTGCTGGTGCTTTGATAACTGTTGGTTATGTCGTTTCTCTTCATCCCTCATCCAGCAGTGGGAACAGGGAGGGGGATCTGAGTGAGGATGACATCCGCACCATTAGAGCATCTCTTTGTGGCCTTCTCAAGTATTACATCAGCAAAGGCACAACCCAGGAGGAGGTCCAGAGCATTTTGGGATACATTGCTGCTATTGGAGATGAGGAACAAGTGAGAATAAGGCTCAGGACCTACATACACCCTTTCATACACACTCAGACTTGAAAATAAATAAATAAATGTTGAATACAGTACACAAACAAATAATAAATAAATGTTGAATCCAGTACAAGCAAAAATAACGAAATTGTTTCGTTTAAGAAGTAAATCTTACCTTCACAGACTGAATTTTAGGATAAATAAATGTATGCTGGACATTTATATTTGAAGTTTGTTCATTTCGTTCAATAATATCGTAACAGTAACTATTCATGTTTCTATTAAAATATGTTCAAGAAATGTTATATTTTAAAGCGTTTGCAGGGGCTGTAGTTGGTTAGAGCATCATTTGCACCCATATTGTACTCACTATTAACAGATATTGTACAGCCATCCTTTGAAGAAATTAAAATGGGAAATAGTTCAAACTTGTTTTCTGTCTTTACTGTTATTCTAAAATGTAGTTAATAATTTAACAAGTATTGAAAACTAAGTTGAAGTGTTAAGTCTTTGCCTTGCACTACATCTCTGCATTTTCAGAATTGTTTTTCTCATTTTTCTCTGTGTTGTAGTTGTGCAGTATGTTGGAACTTTTGCTGAGCTTGCTCCAGACAAGTGCTGTGCGGGACCAGCTTTTCCTCTTGCTGTTTGAACCCGGAGTGGCCGACTCCTGCTATGCCCTGCTGCTCAACCACAAACACACTGATCGCCTTCGTGAGCTCGTCTTCAAGGTCAAACACTTGCAGCCTTTCACCAGTTAGCTCTCTCTAAATATTTTGCCTAAAACAACTTGTGGTACAATCAGCCTGCTAAAAGACAAAAGTTAGTACACAAAAGCATAACAGATAATGACCATCGTTATGTGTATTTGGTGTTCTTTATGTTGGTGTTCTCCAACATTTCTCAAATATTTCCATGAACTCCCATACTCCAGTTTTTCATTTTAAGACAAACTGTCTATAGTGGTTATCTTGTTAGAATAAACAGATGTATGTGAATTAGAAGTGTGCAATCAAATTGTACTGTTGTGATAGACTGTATCACAATATGCTTCAACGCTTCACAGTTCCTTCACTGCATGACACACACATATATAGTAGTCAGTATAAGATTGCACAGTTGTGTCTATAATGTATGTGGTTTCAGTGCAGAGTGGTGATTGCTTTAGTGTAGTATTTACAGGGAGATTAAAGTGCCTGCTAGGCATTGCTGCCGGTGGCACCTCCTCCAGTGCCCAAGGGTCAGCTGCGGGGTCATCAGCCAGGAACCACAGATCACCAACATTTCGCTCCTTTAATCCTGGAACGTCTCCCTGCCACCCCCTGCAGCTGATGGGTGTTCCCCCATGTGGCTGTTGTTGGGGTTAATTGTTCTTTCCCCAGCATTTGTCCTTCCTCCTCAGCCAGAGCTGAAAGCTCCCTACCTCGGCCTCCTCTACCAGCTATTTGGTTGCCTTCTTTAGGTTCCCTCCGATCAGTCCTTCGTCCTTCAAAAAGCGTGTGCTTGACACCCCTATGTAACCTCTTTATCTGGCACTCAGCAGCCAGCTCTGAGTACTTGGCTTTTTTTCGCTCATTGGTGGCCTCAGTCCCCTCTTCTGCTGGTATCGTGAGCTCAATGAGTAGCACAGACTTTGTCTTGGTGGACTACGCAACTATATCCGGGCGTAGAGATATAGTAGGGAAATGGAGCTGCCTGCCGGTGCCTACTCTCATGTTCCACTCCTGGTTGGGGGGGAAAACGGCCTCTGTGTTTCTTTTGGCTTGATGTTTCTTCTCCCCCCACCTTCTGTGTCAAGACTGTGGTTCATTGCTGTTGGTACCCTGCCCTGTCAACGGTGCTCCAGCATCTCTGCCAGCTTCCTCAAGACCTGGTCGTTGCGCCATCTAAATCGTCCCTGAGAAAGCGCGATCTTGCGGCCTGATATGGTGTGCTGGAGATTTGCGTTAGGGGTGTTGCAAAGTGTGCAGCATTCTTCGCTCCCGAACCACTGGTGAAGGTTTCGAGGACAGGGAAGTGTGATATATGTTGAGCGGATGAGGAAGCTGAGCCTTGCCTGCAGGATCTTCCAAACGTCGGCCCAAACAGCCTTGCTCTTGTAGCGCTCTTCCTCCATTCTCGTCACTTCCGTCACCACCATCTCCTTCCTCTCTTTGCGATTGGCCTTGGACCTGAACCGCGGTGCTTCTCCCCACCCTAGGCCTGCTCTTCCTGCCTGGACTCTGCCGAGTGTAAAAACTATTTATCAGTCTTGTGGTCTGTGCTCTAATGGACCTGTATTTTTTCTCTGAGGGGAGGAATTCATTCAAATTTGTGTGCTGGTTGTCTTCTCTAAGCTTTGGGAAGTGTACATGATTTCCAGTACTGCGTGTAGGGCAGTAAAAATGGCATCATCTGTTGACCTGTCTATATGCATATCACTGGCAAATTACTTAAAGTGGCACACTTTAAGTCATTTGTTTATAATGGTTAAAGGAGTGAACTGGTATTTGAGACTATGCCTGACTTTTGTGTGCAGAGTTTTAATCTTGTCTGCATATGAATCTATATCATCTATTTATATACTTTATTGTCTTTCTTTTGTTTATTATTTTCAACAAATGTTCAACTTTTCAAAAGTGAAATGAGATTTTCAATTGTAAATCTCATTTTGTGGTTTTTTGTGTCTCTATTGAATGTTGACTCATATTGACACCAGTCTTGTGTGCACGTGTTTGCAGGTGTTTGAGCGGATGCTGAAATGTGACCGTGTGTATGAGAAGAGCAAGCAGCGGTTGAGGCTGAGGGAGGTGGGATACTCCGGCCTTTCGCTTCTCTTCTCCGACCACCAGATCACCCCCAGCCTCGTAAAGTGCCTTATCAACCAAGTGCTGCACACAGGTCAGATTGGCAGTTGATTTAAAAAGAGAATGTAAATATTGTATATGACTCTTTAACATTGGAACTGAGACTTTCACGTGCTCAAAGTAATTAGATTAAAGCATCGTGTTTGATTTTCCAACATTACTGGAACACAGCAGTATGTTTTGTTGTATACTTTAGATAAGATAGTGTTTTGTTTACATCAAAAAGTAATTATGTGGAGGTCTGTCAAATACTGAGAGCCTGAAAAACAGCATCCGTAAAACTGAGTCTACCTGCAATATTCTTGCTTGACTGTCAATGACAATATTTCGGCTTGACCTCATGATCTTTGCCTCATGATCTTTGCCAGACTCTGTGGTGAACTATAAGGACCTGATGGCTCTGGTGCAATTGACTCATCGGGCTGGGCCCAGTGTCCGCCTGCTTGTGTGCAAGAGGGTAAGAAAATCAGCCGCTTGTACTGTCACTATTATAGTCAACAAATCTCTGCCTAGAGACACTCACGCACACAAACACAGATGTTCTAACTCACTCCCTCTAACACAGAACTGTAGTGAAAATGATTTGTTATATAGAAGAATTATATAGATATTATTATATATATACTACAGGCCAGATGTTTGGGCCAGCCCTAAAAAATGCAAGAGTGGTCCCAAACCTCTGGCCTGTAGTATAGATGTTATTTAATTTATTTAAGTTTAATTTTTCACCATATTTTGTGTGTGTGTGTGTGTGTGTGTGTGTGTGTGTGTGTGTGTGTGTGTGTGTGTGTGCGTGTGTGCGTGCGTGCGTGCGTGCGTGCGTGCGTGCGTGCGTGCGTGCGTGCGTGCGTGCGTGCGTGCGTGCGTGCGTGCGTGCCTGTAGTTGTACTCTCTGCTCCAGTCCCAATCAGATGCTGCGCTTCAAATTGCCCGTCAGCTTTGTTGGCACGACACTCTGATGCGTGTGTTGGTCCGGACCCCTGGGAGCGAGGGGAGCACAGGTTTGGGTCGGGCAGACTCAGCCAGCCTGGGCAGTCTGGAGCTTGGCCGCAGTGGCACAGGAAATAGACTGGAGCCTCCGTTTGATCGAAGGGGGTTATCGAGCAGTGTGGGCAAGCTGAGTGATGAGAGAGACAGTGTCTCAGACAGCAGGTCTATAGACAGCCTGGACAACGGAGACATGCTGTCCCTAACTGAGACACCAGGGGATGCTCCATTTAATTACTACATAAATAAATCCCCCAAGGCTGGGAAGGCCGGAGGCTTAAGTTTGGACTTGTCCCAGTTACACCAGTTCGATCTGGGAGACAGTGGGAGTCAGACCCCTGGGAGCATGCCAAGTACACCCTCCCCACTGGAGAATGCCAAGCCTTTCCCGGGTGCCACTGCAGAGCGAGAAACAACTTCCTCTCTGCCTGATGACAGCTTCCTTTTCAGTGATAATGTCTCTCTCGGAGAGTCTTTTAACAGTGTTGAGGTAAGTAATATAAGTATCTACCTAGCTGGCTAGCTCTCAGTCTAGTCTTCCCTCTTCACGTCTTATAAAAGTCTCATAGCCTCCCCTAGTGTATTAAAGCACTTACCGCTCAAAGGTCAGGCCTCTGCTACTAATACTGGTTTGTGTAACAGAATGATATAATGATATATCAAATAGATATCAAAAGCACATTTGGATGCATTCTGTGATCTTTTGAAATCGTATTGTTGAGATTTGAGGGTGTGTGTTTGCGTGTTTCTGCAGCGTGCGGAAGAAGAGTTGTGGCGGCTGCTGTTGGAGATTGTGTTGTGTGTGATGTGGCGGGGTGTCGGGGGTTCAGATGACTCCGCCTGGCTGGAGAGAGGGCAGGTGTTCTCCGCTCTCACCAAGCTGGGCACTACCAATGAACTAATGCTGCCCGTCGACCACATCAAGCTCAGGTGTGGGATGCAAAGAGATGGGGGAAAGGGAGAATAAATCACAGTGCTGAGTTCATCATACCGTTATTTATAAAAAGTCAAAAATTTACTAGCAGCACATTTTTTATTGTATGTTTATAGATGGCGGTATGTCAGTAATTGCATGATTGCAAGTTCAATACAGATTACTTTACAGCGTGACATGATTTGAAGCAAGTGTGTGATGAAGAGCAAAACTAAGGAAACAAATCAGCCTAACATGTGTTGGCTGCTTGACTAGTAAAGGCAAAATTGGTTAGATGGGCGAACTAACACTTTAAATTTAACTCTGGGATAGAGAGGCAGGGAGAGAAGAGAAGCTGAGGAGGTTTTTGCTTTCATGTTTTTTCTGTAAATTTCCAGCCTGTTTTTCTCACTCACTCACTCCTATCTTCCTCCCTCCTTCTCTCTCTCTCTACCCCCTCCCTCACTATCTCTTTCTCTTTCTCTCTCTCTCTCTCTCTTTCTCTCTCTCTCTCTCTTAGTCTGTTAGAGAGAATGTTGGAGTGGGCAGTAAATGATAATCGTGAGTCCACAACAGTCACTCTGCCCCAGCACACAGAGAATGCGGTGCGTTTGCTGCATGTGGTGCAGGATTTCCTGCAGGCCGAGGGTTTGGTCAATCCCGCGCTGTGGACCGAGAAGGTTCTGGAAGAGACGGTCACGCTAATGGATGGTCTGATGGTGTGGTACTCAGCCGGGTCACAGTGGCTACAGCTCTCTCAGGTTGGACTCAGGCTGCTGCTTGGATTCATGGCACAGCCCAACGCTCAGGTCAGTTAGATAAGGTGGACCCTTACATAACGCTCACATAATGCTCATGTTTTAAGGCTGAACAATTGGATAACATCCTATACTGCAATTGTATTTAAGCAACTGAACATGGAGTGGTGTCACACATATACTGTACTATTCATATGTTAGTTTTATTTGAAAGTTATTGTTCTTTATTTTTCTGTTCTTGTCTTTGCTACCTGCACTATTCATATTTTTGTTCATGCATTTTGTGTGGGTTTGTGGGTGTGTATGTGTGTTGTATTCTCAGGTTTGTGCCATGGCAACGGCCAAGCTGAATGGCATTCTGCAGACCAAAAGCGTGGACTCTCAAGATGAAGCGTGCTTCCTGCTGGGCAGAGTGGAGGGCATCCTCAGGCGAGCCATCAGTGAGCAGAAAGAGGAGACGTATTCTTTCCTTGTTCCTCTGCTCCGGACTCTTCTCTCCAAAGTGCATAAGCTCCTCTATATGGAGCTCCATCTGCCCTCGCTGCCCGACACCAATGGCAGCCCATCTTTCTTTGAGGATTTTCAGCTTTACTGCAACTCGCCTGAGTGGAGAGTCTACCTCGATAAATATGTAAGTGCATGTAGTGTAGTGGTGCAGCTTTGTTTTTGAACCTACATGATTTCATCAGGAGAATTTTGAATTCACAGAAAGATGCGGAAACACACCTGCAATATCATTTTCATACTACAACTGGTCCAGTAATGAGTATTTGTTTCAGGTTGATGCTTGCTCAGTTATAACACTACAAACTGTTAAGTTTGCTGGAGTTTGTAATAGCAGCTACTGTTGTCTCCTCAGATAATCCCCTATATGAAGCAGTATGAGATCGAGACGTTCAGTCAGGGTCATGAGAACATGGCATTATTCTGGAAAGACTGCTATGAGGGCTTCATGATTAACCTTCACCGCAGAGAGAGAGAAAAGGGGGAGAGCAAGATCCGCTTTCAGGTAATACGTGCATGCACACGTGTAGAATCACATGCAAGCAAACCACAATGTTTGTGCATACCCTCACCATAAGTACCCCAAGCCTAGGCATAAGAAAAGATGAGAAAAAGGTTGTATGCCCTTAAAACCGAAAAGTAAAACCGCACTAGCTTTACCCTGCGACACTGTGAATATATTATAAATCCCCAAAATGCCTATAACTTTGATCTAGTGTGTATCGTAAGCCCAACTATTACCCAACCAAGACCAATAATCATGTTTTGTTTACATTTACATTTACGGCATTTATCAGACGCTTTTCTCCAAAGCGTCTTCCATTCCCTAACTACAGGGAACAGTCTCCCTAGAGCAGCTTAGGGTTAAGGGTCTTGCTCAGAGACCCAGTGGTGGTGCAGAAGGTAGGATACGAACCCATGACCTCTTGGTCTGGAGGCAAGTATCCTATCCACTGAACTCCCTCCAGTTACTTCTGTTACTCCAGTTACTTTGGTTACACCTTCTGTTACTTTGGAGAAATTTTTTATTTAAATGACTCTGTGCAATTGTTTGGATGCATTCTTAAGTATTTAATTATATATAATGTAAGTATTTATTTATATTTGATTTGTATTCTGTGTCATCAGGTTTGTGTCAATTAACTATTTATTCCAAAGACAAAAGCCTGACAAAAAAATGTCAACAACCTAATGCATCCTCTCTCATTAGGGAACTGAGGTTATTGGGGGCATGAGATTGGCATTTTGTATTCTCCTTCAAGCTTGTTGAGCTGTCTAGTTAGGTACAGATTTAAGAGGTACAGTGGCACTTTTAGTCATTCGGAGGAAGCGTGTGTTAGCCTTAACAATCCCTGTGTTGGTGGAATCATGTGATTGGGGGAGTCTTAGTTAGTGGAGTTGGATTAATTAAGAAAATTGCGGGAAGGGGGCAATAGACATTACACGACAATAACTTTATCGAGCTCTAATCACAGAAAAATATCTTCTTTTCTGACAAACAAAATACGATATAGTTTGACTGTAGAACCTGTATTTTCAACAGGTTCATTGCTTGTTACAGTGAGCTACAAATTAAATAAATCATATAAAATGCTCACCCACAGGAACAGTTTGTGGAGTCGTTTTCCCGTCGTGGCCGCCAGGAGAATCTACGGTATAACAGCATGCTGAAACAGATCCACACGCAGAACAGTGCCATCCTCAGGCAGTGGAAAGCAGCACGCAGGGGTCTCATGTGCGAAAGAGGGCCGTGGGTGGACAAGTGAGTGTTAACTTTATAGCTGAACAACAGCAGGGAGCCTTGGGTTAGAGATGTGTTTCACACCCACAAAAAGTAAACTATATTGCAGACAGTTCTAAGTGTTTTACAGATCCTTAAAAGGAGAATAAGAAATTGTTCTTTGTAAAAAGACATTTTATAATTTGAATATTTGTTTAATGTTACTTGAGATATGTGCTCTTCTGTAGACCCAATATTAATACAGTCTAATGCAAACATTTGTGTACCCCCAGTCATGTTATATATATTTTTGTTTATTTTATTCAAAGTGAAGATTAATTACATGCATATCGTCTACATGGAACCCCTTCTTCATATTTAGTTAATTTGCTGAATATACTAAACTCTGCAAATAAACAGAAGTTTTGACAGAAATCACCATATGTTAAGTGAGTACCCAGTGGATGATGTGTAAACTACAGCAAGTTGGTTGACTGAGATGCTCAAACTTATGCACTTGACTGCATGTGTTTTGACTTGACTTTTTTAGTTCCTGGATTATTTTGTTCATTTTGTAAAGATAATGACTTGTATTTTTACTGATGTATTTACTGATGTAACAAAATGTATTTTTACTGATTAAAAAGTTGATTTGTTTAGGGAGCAGAAGGAGGTGCACTGGAAGTTGTCTAGTGCTGAGAATTACTCTCGTATGCGCCTGAAGCTGGTAAGGAATTACAACTTTGATGCTCACAGAGAGGCCAGCGCTCTGCGAGATAACCTGGGTAAGAGCATACACAAACACCCTTGTATGTTCACTTACATATAAATCTCTGATTCACAATTACCTGGCAGCCAGGTGTTACCTTGTCAGTGACTGTGCTGTACTTGTGCTGTACTGTAGTGGTCTTTCTACTCCGTTTTCTCAAAGTGCGATTTAATAGTCTTATCAAAATAACCACCCCTTGCCCTTATCACAGCAATACACATTCATAGCACATTTTCAAACATGCAAGCAGTTCTCTCTCATTTCCTGGATGCTGATTTCAAATGTGTCAGTCCCGTTTATCCCTGCAGCTCAATGGGAGAAAGATCTGGAGATCTTTAGTTCTCAAAACGTTTCGCTTTTTTGCTTGGGTATACTTTGGCACAGTTTTGTAGAATGGTCAGGATCATTATCCTGTTGAAGAATGAAATGTTGTCCAGTGATACATAAAACAGAAGGAGTTTTGTCCAGTGTGATGTTGAAGAATTTAATGATCATTTTCGTTTCCAGCACAAATGGTTGTCAGTGTGCTAACAAGAGGCCTGATGTCTTTTTCAAAACCAGTAGTTTGAGCCTTACTATGTAAATAATGTGGTACTTTAGACCACATGGATTAAAGTTCTCCATCGCTATGACGGATTTCCGTCAACTGAGGGCACTAAAGGTTAATAAAAAATTGGGAGCGAGGGGTGGAGCTGAACAAGCTTTGTCAGACAAAGTTCTGAAAAGGCTGTCTTTTTCTTTGGTTTAATTATGATATAATTATTTTTCCTAAAAATAAACATTATGGTTTTGGCAGTTCTCTTGTTTCTCGACGCTTCTTTAAGATGCCAAACTTCAAAGTAAGAGAAAATAATTCCCCAGAATTTAGTGCCACATCAGTTTCAAAGGCTTTTAATGTCCCAAAACAGACGAGATCTGCAAAAAGGCTTCTTGTGGCCTGGGGCATCCAATAATGGTACTAAAAATAATAACAATAATAGGCTAGTAGTAATATATTTTGCATTTCTAAAAAAGATGGGAATAGAACGGAAGTTCTAAGATTGGAAGTCAGTAGTGTGTCATGAAGGGTCTCTTTCGCTAATAGTAGCTAAAACGGGTCGGAAAACAGCGGAGAAAACCCATCGCTTAAATATATAAAGAAGCCAAAACTCCGAAGCTCGATATTCAGGACAGTGGCACCTGTGTTGCAAGTGATGCGAGAGCTTATGCTCCGTTAAAAATAAATAAATAACAGCAATTTTGGAGTCTGTTTGCTTGCTGTTAACAGAAGAATGGCAGTGGGGAGTAGTGTTGTGTCTCGCGCGATCTTTTAAGTGAACGTACTGAACCGAATCACTTGAAGTTGTTCGGTTTAGTACGTTCACCTAAAATTCACCGCTCAACCAGAGCCCCCCCCAATCCCCCCACCCCCATGCCAACGCCCCCCGTCATCTCTTCTGTCAGAGGATTATTTTTTTTTGCTTTAATCCATGAGACCATATCATATTGAAAACTAGGCAGTTTTGTTTGTTTTAGGTATTTCTAATGTTTTTATTAGAAATGTTACAACCATCGTGTCGTTCATTTATTTATTTTTTAAATACGAAATTTTTTAAATTCTGGTCTGTAATGTAGCTTTAATGTAAGAGCACCTCATAAACTGGCATTGTAGTGTAGTGTAGGCCTTAATGAGATTAAGGACTGTGTGTATGTGTTGCTGTGTGCGGGCAGGTGTGCAGCAGCAGCAGGTAAATGCTGAGTCTCTGCTGTTGGAGGCAGTGAAAGTGAAAGTCAGTGACCTGGAGGAGGAAATACTGGACCTACCAGAGGAGGAACAGAGTGGGAACACACAGTAAGGAACACACACGCACACACAGTTTATGCCAATGCAGTGTCTCTCTCACTCACACTCGCACGTTCTTTCTCTTCTAGGGCGGATGATGAGGATGCAGCTCAGAGGGAGAAATTGGTGATGTCAGAGGAATGTGAGCTGGTCACTGTTGTGGACGTTTACCCTGGGCGGCTGGACATCACCACACACCACATCTACTTCTATGACAGCAGCACAGAGAAAGAAGAGGGTGAGGAGGGAGACACAATCATATTGAAAAGCAGGTTTCATGAGAAATGCTTAAAGCACAACATATGTAGCTTATGAACTTTTGTAAATGGTTTAAAGATTCAGTAAATAAAGGTACTTTCAATAAGCTAAACAAAAAACAACACTATAATGAGCTAAGTGATGGCATTAGGACTATGAGGAAAGTGATAACTCTTGAAAGAGGAGAGGAGTGGAGGCTGATCCCAGATGACCAGGCAGTAAAATGTCTGAAAGTTTCTCCAGTGTGTTTGGTAGAAGAGAGTCTTGATCTGTTGTGATGCTGTACTGTGTTGGCCAGGTGTGGGGCAGGACTTTAAGTGGCCGCTGTCTCAGATCAGAGAGATTCACTTGCGCAGGTACAACTTGCGGCGCTCTGCACTGGAGATATTCCTCATAGACCAAACCAACTACTTCCTTAACTTCCAGAAAGAGGTCAGAATACTCTCTCTGTCACTCTAACTCTCACGCTTCCATTCTTTCTGCCTCCTTATCTCTCATTCACTATCTTACTCTGTCTCTGTTCCTGTCTCTATTTGTCTCTCTTTCTTTGTCCTTTTCTTTGTCTTTGGTTTTCTTCCTTCATTGCCTCCCTTTATTTCTCTTTATTTTTTTTTTTATTTCTCCTTTCCTTCTCTGCCTTTTACTTAACTTTCTTTCTTTGTTATGCAAGTCTAAATGACTGATTACCAAAATTTTGAACATTTTATTCAATATGCACAATTATGAGTGTTTGAGGTGCATTAGATTATATTTAGTTTTTCTTACTCACTCCTTCTCCGTCTCTTTGACAGGCACGTAATAAAGTGTACAGTCGGATGCTGCTGCTTTGCTCTCTCCCTCTCCACGGCACTCGCTCGCCCCAGGAGCTGCTCAAGGCCTCTGGACTCACACAGGTCAGAGGCAGTTTATCCAACACAAACATCTTTTTTGAAACAAGCTTCTCAAACTGCAGAGCTAAAGAACTGCACAGATTCTGCACTTAATACCCGTGAAAAGTGCTCAAGCTGAAGAAAACTGTGCAGAATGAGAAGTCAGAAAAACTTTTTCCTCTCTTTCAGAAATGGGTGAACAGGGAGATCTCTAACTTTGACTACCTGATGCAGCTGAACACCATTGCAGGAAGAACGTACAACAACCTGGCTCAGTACCCTGTGGTAAAACCGCCCTGCTATAAACTCTGTAGTCATTGTGCATTCCCTTATTTCACCCTTTCTCAGACAAATCCTTGGTTTTTATTTTTTGTTTTCTTTGGGTTATCCCTGCAGTTTCCCTGGATCCTGTCAGACTACATCTCAGAGGAGCTGGACCTGTCTGATCCTCGAGTGTTCCGGGATCTCTCTAAGCCCGTGGCTGTCTTGAATGAAAAGAACGCCAAAGCAGTGAGAGAAAAGTGTGTTTTCCTTTTTAGTTCAGTTCAGGCGACTTTACTGGCAGTACGTTTGAAACAAAAACATATTTTTGGCCAAAATAATGAAATGGTGTAAGTTTAGAGTGTGGTATGTATACTTGTTGCTGCTTCATTTTTTCTTGAAGCTAAAGTGAAAGATTTATATAAATGAAGAGTGACTCCCCATAATGTTGTATATCCATTTCTAACAGTTTTGCATATAAATGCAAAATTCATTTTTGTTGCTGTGAAAAGGGTGGTATTAAACATTATATGGCACTGATAGTTGTATATTTCCTGCAACATATAGCATTCATGTGAAATATAAGACAGCAACTCCCTCCTAAACATACTTGTAGATTCAAATAGCTGTCACTAACCACCTACTCATTTGCACACTAAGCTAATTATCTTCCACCTGTGATCAACTGTAATTGTTTTAATTCAGCATAAAGCATATTCCTGGAGCATTCCAGTGCTTAGTAGTGCAACTAAACGCAAACAAATCTGAAGTCAAACAAAAAAAAAGTTACAAAAAAGGCAAATCAGTAAAGTATACATAAAAAGTGATTATAATAAATATTATGACTTTTGGCCATGTTCTGTTTTACATGCATTTTTGTGGTTTGTCTATTTGTAAATTACTCGTGGAAACTCTGCATCTCTCTATACCTCCTTTACCTGTCCTCTCTCTCATTTTCTTTTTGTTTGCGTATGTGTAGGTATGAAAGTTTTGAGGACCCTACAGGCACTATAGACCGTTTCCACTATGGTACACATTACTCTAATGCTGCAGGAGTGATGCATTACCTCATCAGAGTGGAGCCCTTCACCTCCCTGCACATACAGCTCCAGAGCGGCAGGTAGAACACCTCTATTCATCTTCTTATCTTTTCCTTCTTTCCCTGTTCCTTTCTCCTTTTACCTCTCTCTTTATCCCATTCCCACACAGGTGCAAAATCACAGTGCAGTGTGACCTACATTGAAAAATATAGATTGTTAAAAATTGACTCTAGGTCAGATATAGTATTTGTCTTTTTTTGTTATATTTTTGTAGGCTTTCTCCTGATTCTGCTGTTTTCAACTACGCAACAAAACTCCTATTATACTCTGGGCTTATGCTGAAGACTGCTGGTCTCAGCACAAACTGCTAATCACTTCTGGATTTTGTAGACCTGACTCACTCTGCACTGTTCATATTAACACGTTTTCAGGAGTATTTTCTTTTGATAGATTTACATAAGCAATTGTTTTTCTTTACCAACTGTCATTGTCATTTTCTGTCCAGTGTCAACCAAAGAAGCATATGATCTCTTTCTTAAGTATCCTCAGTGTTTGTTCTTCAAGCTGTAAAGGACTTTTTCCCTTGCGGCTGTCACCCATGATTTTCTCAGCAGGGTACAAGACCTGGATTTCTGTAAAGCTGAGTAAAGCTGATTTGCGACGATCTGATGTTTGGCTTGAACTGAATTTAAATTAATTTTCTCCTCCAGGTTTGACTGTGCAGACAGACAGTTCCACTCCATCCCTGCCACGTGGCAGACACTGATGGATAATCCCAATGATGTTAAAGAGCTGATACCAGAGTTCTTCTACTTTCCTGAGTTTCTTGAGAATCAAAATGGTGAGAAACACCAATAGTTTTGTCTTTATGTTCGTACGTTGTAAGAGATAGCCACATAAACATGTGTTTGATTTGTGGCAGTTGTGTGATGGTCACACATGCAGTTTGTATAATCCAAATTAGTGTGGTATGAACTTCCATTACTTATTTAAATTAGTTTTGTGACTCCAGTACTCCACATTTTTCCCAATTTTGTTTCTCTTTCTGGTAGGTTTTGACCTGGGTCGCCTGCAGATATCTAAAGAGAGCGTGAATGAAGTAGTTTTGCCAAAATGGGCCAAATCTCCAGAGGACTTCATATACAAGCATCGCAAAGCCCTGGTGAGATTTTTACTGACCTCATATTTTCGTTTCTTTGCTACTGATCTCAATCCTAGGTCTCCAGGGAGAGCAGTGTAACTGAATACTGCCCGTGTCCAAATATTCCTCAGCTTCACTCAGTTTGTTTCCTCTCACCTGAAATAGATTGAAGGGCATAGAAAAGAAATACAATAAGAGGATCAAGCTATTTTGATTTTGACATATGTGATATTTTCTTAATGAAATTTCCTTATCATGCTATTCTCAATAAAAAACCCTCCATGATTATAAGGCTGTAATTAATTATTTCTAGCTGTAACTCTTGTCTAATTAATTGGAGAGAATTTACTATGCGGTGATTTAGAGCATACCTGGGATCAGAGAGAAAAGCATCTCCCACTAATCAGAAAAAAAGGAAGAACTTGCAAAGCTTGGAATGCCATACAAACAACATCCATGCTCAAATGTGTGTGTCTGTGTGTGTCAGGAATCTGAGCATGTTTCAGCTCATCTGCATGAGTGGATCGATCTGATCTTTGGTTATAAGCAGAGAGGCCCAGCAGCTGTGGAAGCCCTCAATGTTTTTTACTACTGCACATATGAAGGTAGGACATCTAGCATGTAAATGCACCACTATACTGCTGAATCATACTGTGTTTGTTTGTTTATAGTACTAATTATATAAGCTTGTAAATTTAATAATGTTTTAAGCTTCTGAATTCTACTCATAATGACAAGAGTTATACAGGAATATGGAGTACCTGCAAAATATTGTTTGCACATTAGTGGTAATAATGGGAAAACACACACAAAAACAATGAATTGTAATCATTCAATTTTGTAAAACTTTGTTTACATATCCTTTAATGCATAAATAAAGTGTTTCATGGTGTATGTAAGTAAAACAGTGTAAAATAAAATGGTGTATGCCCGTGTATTACCATAGTGATGCTTACCTCTACACTTGTCTAATACCACCCTCTTGTGTGTGTACAGGTAACTGCAAGTGGTCGATATGCTAAAAGAATCACCTGGACATATGTATCTTTGTGAAAAGGGGATTTAACTAGTTTTTTAAAAATTTCTAACTGCTTCCACTTGCTTAGTGTTAATTTATAATGATACCATGCATTGAATTTCTTGGGGGTTGCAAGCACTAGACACCTTTAGATATATGGTGATTGACCATACAACAATGCTTGAATCTATCTGAGCTTCCACACCACACATATGTATTTCTGTTGTAGGTGCTGTAGATCTGGATGCCATCACAGATGAGAAGGAGAGGAAAGCTTTAGAGGGAATGATCAGCAATTTTGGTCAGACACCCTGCCAGCTACTAAAGGTTTGTTTTAACTTAAGAACACATTGAACTTAAGAACTTAAGAACACATTGAACAAACAAAAGAGCAACCTGGAACTGTGTAGCCTTTGTACACAAACACACTGAATGTTAGTATAGAACAGCTAAAATTCAGGCCATGTCCACACGTACACGGGTATTTCTGAAAACGGAGAATTTCCGTTTTCGTTTTTTTTTTTAAAACGCGTCCACACGAGCACGTTTTCAAAAATTTCTCCGTCCACACGCAATTGCAAAAGACCCTGTCAAGAGCATGCAAACGCAGCAAGTGGCCATATAACCTTAAACCATGTAGCATTGGTGACCAATCAGAAACCTTGGAGTGGGAGCGTCATTACCTGTTTCTGGTAGACAAACAACCACTAACCACTGTTCCGACCGGGGGGGTATTCCGTGAAACAGGATTAAGGGGAAGTCTGGCTTATTTTCCCTTACTTTCCCTTGAAATAAGTCAGACTTTCCCTTACTTTCCCTTGAAATAAGCCAGACTTTCTCTTGAAATAAGCCAGACTTTCTCTTGAAATAAGCCAGACTTTCTCTTAATCCTGTTTCAGGGAATAACCCCCAGGTCTCGTCCAAAACCAGTGCCGATGTTGGCGGCGGGCGCTGGGCAGAGACAGTGTCTGTGTTGAATGTAATAGCATTCGAAGCTGACTCTGACGTCTCTGCCTTTCATACTGGATGGACAGTAACTCCGCGCATGAGTATAAACATACCAACACTTCTAACGCGGTTGAGAGCAGTGTTTTGTGGACGTCAGGCATTTTAGATGCCAACCAAGGTGCATACGATGACGTTACATGAGTGGCGCACAGTTTAACGCGAAACGGTCCGTTTTTCAAAATCTTTGTTTTTCTTGTCCACGTGAACGCAGAAATGGCGTTTACAAAAATCGTCACTTTGACCAGGTTTTCACCGACCCAAAACGCCGTTTACGTGTGGACGAAAGGCCAAAACGCATAGAAAAACCTCCGTTTTCAAAAATACCCGGAAAAGAGTCTGCTTTGATTTATTATAGCTATAGCACTGTGGGATTTTTTTGTTGTAGCAAAATAGCCCATAGGTGTCTCGTAGATGTGAGTGAGTCCATTAGACCATTAGTACAGTAGCTATCATAGCTATTAGAGTTAAAAAGGTTTGCATGATTGTTAGTTTTACCCCTAAAGCACTGTGGATATAATTGCTAGCCTATTCTTATTGTGGGTATTGTAGTTCTGTGTCAACGTATTAGAACTGTAGCTTTTGCAGTTAATCCAAAATCCCAGTGGATATTGTTACCCCAGGATGGTTTTGCAGTTGTAAAGGTGTTTTCAATTCATGTCTTGTTTGTAGGAACCCCATCCTGTGCGTCTCTCGCTGGAGGAACTGGAGAAGAGAAAATCTCGACTAGATTCGTGCCCCCTCAACATCTTTGAACACCTCACTGAACTCAAGTCATTTTTTGTGGAGGTGACATATTTATCTCTTCTTCTTTGTCTTTGTTCTCTTCTTTGTCCATTTATATGCAGTCTTTTCTTACAGAACATTTCAAATGTGTTTTTAGGGCATCAGTGATAACTTTGCTTTGGTGAAAGCTGTGGTTCCCAAAAACCAGTCGCATTCTTTTATCTCCCAGGGCAGTCCTGACACTTTGGTAAGTGTGAACTCTTAGAAGAAAAATTAATTAGCTAATAATAATAATTATACTAAATGATACTATCATAGTTCTGCAATATTACAATGTCATATTTGCATAAAATATGCTTCTGTGGTGTTTTTTTAGTTTATTTTACAGTTTATGCATGAACAATTATTTGTTATTAATTAATTATTATTATTTATCCTACAAAAATCTAAGGAAAATATAAAGTAGTAAATATACTTCTTGGCGGGAAAGTAAATATAATTTGACGGGAAAGTAAAAAAGATTTTCATAGACCGGAAGAATATGTCGAGTTTATAATGCAAAATTATAAATATTAGATTTTTGCAGTTTCCAGTTTTTGTTATTGGTTTTCTTTTTCAGGTAACACTGAGCCAGAATTGTCTGCTAGGAGCTCATGGCTGGCTCCCCTATGACAAAACCATCTCCAACTACTTCACCTTCATCAAAGACCCCACGGTGGCCAGTCAGAGGTGAGGTTTTTTTTCTTTAAAATACACCAGCGGGACAAGCATGAACGTTCTAATGTTTGCATGTTTGTGTTTGTTTATATCTGTCCTGTTTGTTTACTCTGGCCTTAAGTGTAGCTTTTTTCTGAGGCAGTAAGATAAATGGGGATAAAGGTGGCTGGAACGACAGTGTTGTTGGAGAGATGCTAAAGATGTTTGTTTGTCTGTACATCTGAACACATGGCCAGGAATGTTGTGTGGTCCAGCAGGCTTCTGTAGACTGACAGAGCACCTTGTCTTTGGGGGGACGAGGTGGTATTCCTTGCTGCTGTGTCGTTCTGGGCCTCAAAGCGTGTGTAAAGTCATTCAGTGCATCTGGAAGGGAGGCCTTTCCAACTCGGACAGGTGGAGTTGTCCTGTAGTTTGTGATAGCTGGACACCCTGCCACATGCTCTGTATGTCACCAGTGTCCTGGAAGTGGCCATGAATTTTTTTGGGCACATTCATACTTCACTGCTCTGATGGCCCAGGGCAAGTTTGGACCTTGCTGTTCTCAGGGTAGCCTTATCATCTGACCTGAAGGCAGTGGCATGGATTTTCAGCCTTGGGTTTTTCGGGGCAGCTGGTGACCTGGGGGTTAGGGCTTTGCCCCTGTGATCAGAAAGTTGTGGGTTCAGATCTGATGGACGTGTCTATCATGGTCAAACTCTTCTACTACTAAGATCTAAACAAGAAACATACTTTGACTGCTGGAAAAGCTCTGCAACTTCTTGCTGCAGCGACCAGGCCCTCCGACCGTGATACTGGATGATTCTGCTGTCTGGGGGAGGGGTTACTGTAAGCAGTGTGCAAGGGAACAGTGGCGTGGCATTATTTTTAATTAAACAATGTGACAACATTTTCTAATGATCATCACCACCATTATCATTACAGGACCAATGTGTTGTCTGTGTCTCTGCAGGACGCAGCGTTTTCTGGCTGGTCCTTTCTCTCCAAGTGTGGAGGTCACCGCCAGGCTGTTTGTGGTTTCTCATGATGGAAAACTGCTGTTCAGCGGAGGTCACTGGGACAACAGCCTGAGAGTCACATCTCTGCTGAAAGGCAAAACTGTGGGACAGCATATCCGCCACATGGGTAAATCAAATCAAATTTTATTGATCACATACACCGCACAGTGTGTAGTAAAATGTCTTTTACAAGTGTCTGTTAACATAATTTGAGAGAAATTGCATAAAAACAGATTTTACGTACGCAGAGATTGAAAAGATGTAAATATAAAATACAATAAATTCTAAACGATAAACAACAACAGAATTGCAGATCTTTAAAAATTGTGTTTCATGCATTGCTGGGCATGTCAAGTTGAAGTAGTTGCTACCTCAATGTGATGTGAGGTTTTGCGCATATATCATATAAACACATGCCAGTGCAGACACTTACACAAAACACAACTGCAGGTTTGATTTTTATGTGAACAATTGTTCCTCCTCTCAAACAAAACCTCATCCCTTTGTATGATTGTGTGTGTTTCTGCACATTCCTCTGTCTTTATAGATATAATAACATGTCTGGCCACTGATTATTGTGGGATTCACCTGATCTCGGGCTCACGAGACACTACCTGTATGGTTTGGCAGGTGCTACAGCAGGTCAGTCTGATGTGATGAGAGAAAAAAAATTTGCCTCTTTTTTAGGACTTCAGTTACACACTAGTGTTTGTGTGCTTACTGTGTTTGTATGTACCTTTGCCATCCATTAGTGTGGTATTAAATCTGGAACGTCCTCCTAAATCGGATCAACAGCTTAATATAATGATTACTTGCTGCTATTCAGGCTTATAGTTGCACAGAAAAGTCAAAAGGTTTGTTAAACATTTAGAATTGAAAGAAGGCACAATATAAGCCTTGATGATAATTTTATAGGCTGCCTATGACAGCTTAACCCGTGCAAAAGCATTGATTCATTAAGGGATGTACATTTGTTCCCTCATAAGGCAGAGGCCCAGTTAAGAACAATATTCAGTTCTGTATTGTTTCTTTTGAAAGAAAACTTGTTTTTTTAGTATGACAGTTTTACAGGAGAAGTAAAAATTAGTTATGGACCATTTTTATAGGTCCATTCATAACAAAAGTTTGGCTCATTGTAAAGGTCCATTGGTGTTTTTCAATTATATAAAGTAAAATATGACAAAAATGAGTTTACCGTATACTTCTACCCGACCTCAACTGAGGTCATTTCTAATAAGTGTAATTAATCACAGTCCATTTGCTTTTGATACCTAAATACATTTGAGATAAGTTAGTTTCTACTTTTGTGCTCAGCTTCCAATTACTTGTGAGCAATGCTTCATAGCGAAGTTATGAATAGAACAATTACTTAATCACTTAATAAAGTTAAGACTCCTTCTATAAAACTATAATGTACTTTGTGCCATCTGATGTTTATATCAGTACAAAGCTGGACATTCATTTCCAGAAGTTTACTTCTCACAAAAATGAGCAGACCTAGCATTTTAATCTCTGATGAGCATATAAAATAATTTTGGATAAATGTGGGTTGTTTGTAGTGGTAAAAAGATGTGTTTATGTTTTTGGAATCAAAGTCTGCTCCGCAGTTCTTTTAAAATGAATGAAAAATTAAACTAAAATAAATAAATTATGCTTTATTTATTTAGTGATTGCTGTGTAATGTACCGCACATGTCCATATTACATTTGACTAAACTTAATTAAGTAATTAAGTGTGTGTGTGTGTGTGTGTGTGTGTGTGTGTGTGTGTGTGTGTGTGTGTGTGTGTGTGTGTGTGTGTGTGTG
>JBBJLR010000111.1:6107016-6133670 GCA_037577145.1 Brachypetersius gabonensis
ACACACACACACACACACACACACACACACACACACACACACACACACACACACACACTCCTACCTCCAAGATCAGAACACTTTCAGTCCAAGCACATGCACACTTTCAAGGCCAAAAGGTTTTTATTCAGCTTTAATCGGACCTGAAATATTTGTCTGAAGCCAAATGCAGCCCAAGGACTTTCTGTTCTGGCCTGACCTGATCCACATCACTAAATACAACAAAATCCTAAATAAAATAAAAATATTATATTATCAAATGATATGATCATATACTTTAGTGTTCTCTCAAAATGGGCTTGTCAGTATAGTGTAGTGGGGAACAGTGCGGAGTCTCTGCCTGTGAGCTTGTAATATTAAATTATTTGTGCACTGTTATGAAAGTATTGCAGAATGGCTTAAGGTTATTGGCCAGGGTTAAATAAAATCATAAATGCATTAAGAATTGCAAAATTAAGATTAAATTCTGCTTTAGTTAGTTTTTTAAGAAGCACTGCTTTTCCTTTTTGGCTGCACTAAATAGTCCTCTCCTATATCCACCATTTTATTTTCCATTCATCCACTTTCACACACAGCCGTGGACCTCTGCCAAAATGAGATTGCAACTTTGGCATACCCAGTTTCCAAAAAAGTTGGGACACATTCCAAAAATGCGGAAAAAACTAAAATCTGTAATTTGGTAATTCACTTTAACCTTCGTTTAACAGTTAAAAGGACAAAAATTCAGTGTTTTTGCTGTCATACTAATTTCTGTTTGGTAAACATAAACAAATACAGAATTTGAGGCCTGCAACACCCCAAAAACCCTCCCAGTGTTGGTGGTTGCTTGTGATTGGAGAATTCTTTGCTAGTCCCAGGTATGACATGAAGAGTGGGGCTCCACTGGATTCGGACAAATATTTCAACCTCCAACACTAACATATAATCCCGCACGTTCACCAAACAGTGAAATGACTGGACATACATGCATTCCAACAGTGGGGTTACACAACCTTGACAATCCAGGTGAGGAGGTAACATTTACAAATAAACTGAAAATAGTGCTGTATGATACTGAAAATGTTGCCAAGGATCATAAAGTGTACTGTTATTGTGTAAGTCGTTGCCTTGTGGTGTGTAGATGTTGGTGTTGATGAATATTGTTTACCTGAGGCGTGCAGTACATAGCTGAAGTCATGGGTTAGCTTGCAAAGTTTTACACCAGTTTTGTCTTGTCCTGTGGATTCACACATTTTGGGTCAGATCTCAGGGCACAAAAAATGAAACCGCGACATTAGCTAACTTGTGACTCCAACTTGGTAGTGTATGCTCTTTTTTTTTATTTACTAAAACCTCATGTAAACAAAAAACTGTTCTACTACCCGCAGCATACCCCAGTAGATTTACCACTACTAACTATTAGTAGTTAGTAGTTATTGGTACAACAATTAGAGTTGTACTACTAATAATAATAATAATAGTTGCTGTTGTTCATCTAATGCCTTTTAACCAAATGATTACCTCTTTAATTTAAGCTGTTCTTGCCGCAAACCATTAGTTTTGATGGATGGATAAAAGTAGACTCTCTTATGGTCAAGCTTGAGGTGTAGGATTCACTCATTTTGTGTTTTTGCATGCAATTGAAACAAAAATGTTAGTGTATTGATTGCCATCTATTTATTTAACTTGCCTCTCAAAAGTTTTGGAACACCTAGTTTTGCAAAAATGTTTTGAATTGATTGAGCATAATTCCTTTAGGCTTCCGGTCTGACTACAGATTTACAGAATGCTTTCAGGACGTATTGTGCATTTTTATTGCCTTTTTAATTGTTAATTGCTCATAAATAACATTATTACAAGAATACAACCGTGTAATTACAAAAGGTACACAGTAATGTAAGCAACAAATACAAAGGTATGAAGGATCTGATGTATTTTTCTCAAATGTTCCTATAAAAGCACCTAGTGTCAGCAGCTTGCCAATTTAAAGATAAAAAGCCATTTTTAAAACCCTCTGTATCTCAGAATGTAATCATCATTAGAAATGATGCACGCTATCAGTTGGCACAATGACATTTTCAGAAAATCTTAAGAAAATCTGAGCTGGTCAGTCTGGTAGCTCTTTTTGTAAAATGAGGTAACTTTAGTCCAAATTGAAAGCCGTTTAATTTTTCTTTGCAAAAGCTGTTCAGCTGACTGGACACTGAGAATAATGACAGGAATCTCGCAAAATATATCAAATTAATTGGAAAATGAGTGAAAATCAGTCATTCCAAAATATACATTAGTCCCAAAACTTTTGACAATGTGTTTATTCATAAACAAGTCACTTTGATCCATCATTGATTTTTTTTTGCTAACCTCTCAATCAGTCAAATGCAGATGGACTAATACTCACACATGAATCATTTTTTTTTCTTCCTTTACGTTCTTTATCCTATTACTCTTCTCATTGCACTCCTCCTCTCCTCTCCTCTTTTCCTCCCTTCCTTTTAGATGCGTTCTGGCCAGATCACAAGGAAACTTTGGGGCTCCAGTAAACGCCTGACCCAAATCTCGTCTGGGGAGACGGAGTATCCCACACAAGAGCACCTTTGACCTTGTTACCCCTACTTAGCACTACTCTTACTGTCCAATCATCACAGTCAGGGGTGTGTGATTGGATGATGGCTGTCCTCTACCTGCTGTCCCAGAAAGGACACTGGGGTTCTTGGCGTTAAAGGAGTAATTCAGACCAAATTTACCCCAAATAGAGTTGATCAGTCATCGCTTTAAGTGATTAAGAGATGTGTGTGTGTGTATGTGTGTGTGTGTGTGTGAGAGAAAGAGACATGTGAAATCTTAGTTGACCTTTAGTTGGACCAGTGCGGGCGCTGTAGTCCAGCTATATGTGTCAGATTATTATACCCTTATGATTGATCCCCTGGTCTCAGACATTGACCCTCTCTCTCCCTTCTCCTCCTCTCAGCCCCTCATCACACAGATTCATCATTAAATTGATAGTATGGCAGAAAATATAATTTACACAGTTCCCTGGTGGTGTTTGAAATTTGCCTCTGTAGTTTTGTACAGGAGCAACAGGGAAATGCCTCTGACAAGTACCTTATATCCCACCTCACATAGGTCCATTTTTGTGCATTTTTATGAATGAGCGTCATACAGTGTCAGAAACCTTATACGCAAGTCTGTTAGAGATTACTTTAAGGACAATGATTATTTAGGGTTACATGACGCTAACTGGTGGGTTGCAAGCTTCCACTTTCTGCATTTGCTACATACCTCTAGTTTAAAGAGAAGCAAAAATCCCTGAAGGACTACATGTGGAGTAAAGGGGAAACTGTGTGAATATTTTTCCTCGCCAGACTGTCATTTAAACGCCACTGTCTCTACAGGAGAGACAGTGTTTGTTTTAAATTGCCCATTATTTTTTTTTCTTTGTTATTTGTATCTTTTAGTTCTACACACATGCATGTACACACAGGATTTGAATGCAGTTTTGTAGGACTTGCACACAGAGAGATAATGAAATGTTTTTACATTGACCAAGGCAGTGAGAAACACGCACACACTCTGGTGCGTACATAAACTATACTAAGGCTTAACATAGCGTTTGTGTGTGTGTGCATGTGTGTGCGCATACACATTTTTTTGTGCTTTTGTTTTTTTTAACTAACTGTTGAATGTGTTTTTTGATTACTTGAATTCTAGATTATTTATTTAAATGAAGATTAATCAATGATTTTTTAATTGCTGATATTATTGCAGCCACAGTACTATGTGTAGTTCTCTTCTGTTTGTAAAGCTTTGGGAAAACACTACAGCTCATGTCAGAGGGGGGTGGTTTTGAAGGGCTTCGTTAGTGTTAACTGTAAGCAATATAATCCCCCCCCCTGCCAGCCACAGATGCTAATGGTACATTCCACTTTTTAATGCAGTGACTGACCAGAGCCCTCCAGTCTTCCTGTGTTTTTGAATAGGGATCACACTACAGGGATGGGAATTCTGCTCTAATGCAGAAAAACTATAATGGCTGCCACATTCATACTCTGCCTGGAAAACATTTGTAGATATCCAGCTTTTTAACAGTGCAGTGCGATAAATGTCGCCTTTACATAAGAATGCCAGTATTGGTGTCGCACAGCAATACTATATGAGCATTTACCTCCGTGGCGACAGTCCTTCTTTCAAATAGTGCTTTACCTGAAGCCACAGCAGTAGAAATGTGTAAGACTGGCTTTGATGAAACTTTGAGATGAAAGTATTATAAGAATGTCGAAGATAATACAGTGCGGATGAACCAGATGTCAGATAAATGTGATGTAGGAAAAGATCATATTAATGCTTATGCAGTTTCATTTCATTAAAATGAATTAAATTAAATATAATAGCATCAATTAGAAAATAAGTGCATTAGCATACTGTATAGTTATTATATTTTATGCAACTATCAGCTTGTCTTAAAAAAAATACACACTTTAACTCTATTACTATAAACTCCCTGCTCCTCGGCAAAGCAAACCATCACTCTAGAAGATGGAGACAAAACTCATTTGCAGGTTCTTCTTTTGTTGTTTGGTGGAAGCAAACAATCTTCAACGATTATTCGAAACCTTCCCGGTGTTTTTTTAATGGTATATTTAGCTTGAAATGCTCATCCCTAGCACCAGTAATGAAAATATGAACAAGCTACGAACTTTATCCTCTTGTATCCTTCAAGGTGTTTAGACCGCTATTGGTGGTCATACCAATTTTATGATGTATTTTTAACACTAATTTGAAGACATCAAATCATTACTTGGGTAAAATGGACTTCTTTTACCAATCTGATCAACATGAAGCTTGGTGTCGAACCTAAACCTACTTGCAAGTATTGTAGCTACTGCTAAAGGGTGAAGCTTTCAAGCACACTGTTGCTTTTACTTGGAAAATGACAAAGGTGTTTCTAACTTAAAGGCTCCTATAACTATTACAACTATATTGACTGTTTTTGGCTAATGCTGAAACATTGGCCTCGATGGTTTCAAGGGCAAAGTGTGTACATAGATATTTTGTGCTAAAAACTGTGCAGACTGTGAAAAATAAAGAGCGCTAGGTGTCCTCAAAGTTTTATCAGGCAGTGTGCATGATGTGAGCTGTTGTTGGTGCCTCCCTCCCCTTTTTTTTTATAGTTTTAAGCCATTCGGTCGCTGTTTACTATGCAGGGAAACTCCGTGGGCCTTCTAGAAAACTCTGTTACTTAAGGGAGTTTGAATTCTTGCTCTTCCATATGCAGTTGCTCTTGTGAAATTTGTTCGGAGGTGTTTGTGTCTTTGCGATTCATGAGATTATGAATGTCTGCTAAGCAGAAAGGAGGTTTTGGTTTGGACCGTGTTTGATTATTCTTTGTTTTCATAGATTCTGAAATCCATCTGAGTGAAGACTTTTCTATCATCTGCTAAGGAAGTGAGCTTTATTGTTGTTAGCGGTGTTGGATGTGTCACTGAAGTTTAAACCCTACTTATGCCAAATTCTTTTTCAGGACTGATGTGTGCTTCCTGTGCTGTAGGTTAATGTGGTGCTTTCTTTGGGTAAAAAAATGAACGTCAGAGATTAGGGTTGGGTATGCTGTGGATATGTTTGTCTTTGTTTCTATGTTTTATCGACTGTGTTAAAGTGCTCACTAGTCCTGATTTCGGGATAACGCTGACATAACATACTAAGAGACCAGTCTACTTTTTTATCAGCCCGTTAGTTAGGATGCCTTTACGAATGTTTTATCCCTTCTGCTTGAGAACTTCCGAGTGTTTGTTTTTTTTTTCCCAAAAAAACTTATCTATGGAAAGAAAAGGAGTGCCTTTTTTATTCCCACTCTTCCTAGCATGACTCCTTTGTTTAGACTGTAGTATGTCCTGTAACCTTCTCCTTTGGGCAGCAGCATTCCACAGAGCAAGACTACGGAGGAACCAAAAAACAAGAAAACATAAAAAACAACAAATCGAAATCATATCAGACCTGTGACTTAGCTGCTTTAACTCTGTCACCAATTGATGTGTGTGTGTGTGTGTGTGTGTGTATATCTGTGCTTATTTATAAATACAGTATAAAATGTACAGCATGATTTTTATTTGTGTCTGAATTGTATTTTTTTGCACTTTCCAGGTACTACGAATTGTAAGAGATTGTTTTAAATGTCTTCTTGATCTGTACAGACAGACTGCTTTGTATACACACTTGGAAAAATGATCATTAAAGTTGTGTTGGAAATCAGTCATCTTTTTTCTTAATTACTTAATAGGTTGTAATAATTACACATTATTAAAATGTTTAATATGAAGTTGAAGTTTATTATATGTATAAATTACAGTGTACAGAGCACAATGAAATGCTTACTTGAATGCCCTCTTCGCAGACAGAACATAAAGACATGAGACATTGTTGCAGCAACAATAACTACTCGCAGGCTGAAGTAAACACTGTTTTAGCTGCAAGTTGCATAAATGTAAAGTGTTGTGTGCTGCAGTAGTTCACATAGAACGAGGAACAGATTTATTGCACAGAGAGAGAAAAACAGTTACTGTGTGTTGAATAATCTGATGGCACTGGGAAAAAACAGATTTCTGAATCATGCTGTGCGCGTGTGAATTGTCCTGAGTCTGAATAAAAAGTGGCAGTGCAGGGTGGC
The DNA here is from genome assembly GCA_037577145.1 of Brachypetersius gabonensis. Classification (NCBI taxonomy): domain Eukaryota; kingdom Metazoa; phylum Chordata; class Actinopteri; order Characiformes; family Alestidae; genus Brachypetersius; species Brachypetersius gabonensis. The sequence continues at coordinate 6,113,657 of JBBJLR010000111.1, forward strand.
TGGGGTCTTTCATTATGTGCTTAGTTTTTCTGAGACAGCGCATGTTGTGTCAGTTATTGCAGGGAGTGGAGTGCCTATGATCCACTGGGCCGTTTTCACCACCCTCTGCAGAGCCTTCTTGTCCTGAGCAGTGCAGCTGCCGTACCAAGTAAGCATGGACCCCACAGCACACCTGTAGAATCTAGTGAGGACAAAGGTGGACACCCTAGCCTTCTTTAGGTGTCTGAGGAAGTGAAGTCGTCGGTGGGCTTTTTTAGTGACCACTGCTGCCTGTTCTGAGGACTTGAGGTTGACACTGAAGCGGCTGACCCTCTCCACAGCATCTCCTCTGATGTAGATGTTGGGGATGAGCTGCACCCTGCCTCCTAAAATCTAGTACCATCTCTTTAGTTTTGCCGAGGTTGAGAGAGAGAGATTGTTTTCCGGACACCACTCTGCCAAGAGTCTCACCCCTTCTCTGTAGGCCGCCTCTTCATGGTTGTTGATCAGGCCTACAATAGTGGTATCAAACTTGATGATGGTGTGAGCTGTGTCTAAACACACAGTCATGTGTAAATAAGAAGTATAGCATATACTAAGTACTATAATAAGAAATATAATTACTGTTCAATAAAGCAGGTTTTAGAATGAAATTAATAATAATTAATTACAGGAAACATTGCCATGTTTTCAGACAAGCCTCTCAGTCACATGAACTTCAAATACATAGACTTTAATATGGAGTTGCTCTTCCCTTTGCAGTGAAAACAGGTTCCACTCTTCTTGAAAGGCTTTCCACAAGATGGAGTTCCTGAGGGAATTTGTGTGCTTTCATTCTGTAGAGCATGTCAGACACTGATGTTGGACGAGAAGGTCTGGCTCGCAATCTCTGTTCCAGTTCATCCCAAAGGTGCTGGATGGGGTTGAGGTCAGTCAAGTTCTTCCACACTGAATTCATCCAGCCATGTATTTTTGATTCTCCTCACTCTCGCCATCTCTGTCTCACACAAACTTTCATCTCTCTCTCTCTCTCTCTCACACACACACACACACACTCTCACTCACTCACATACATTTTTAATTATTTTTGTCTTTCTGTCTGTTTTTTTTATCTCTTTCTCTTTCACACGCGTTCTCTCTCTCTCTCTCTCTCTCTCTCTCTCTCTCTCACACACACACACTATTTGATTCTTCTCTCTCTCGCCATTTCTCACACAAACTTTGTATCTCTCTCTCCCTATTCCTCTCACACTTTTTCATGTCCTCCTACTCTTTCTCTCTTACACACACTTTTTAAATTCTCCATCTCTATCGCACACACTTTTTCATTTCTCACTCTTTCTCGCGATAAGCTGCCTCCTTTTCTCGCGTGGTCTTGCTGTGGGAGTAAACAGTCGCCATTTGTTGAGAGAGAGTGAGAGCAGACAGTGCAGGAGAGAGAACTGAAAAATACAGATTTCTAGTCTGTGTAGAAGCAGTGTTGGGATTTGTTGGTGGAGGGTCTGAGTGAGAGCTGGGCTGCAGTTTGCCCTCCTGTGACTGAATGTTTCGGAGTTTTTAGAGATAGCAGCACAGTGGGGCCTGGCCTGGAGCTCACACACAGTTCCATACACTCTCACATACTCACACCCCTTCACACACCCTCTGTTCCTTCTAAAATGATCATTGAAAACCTTGATGCCTTGAAGACGTGGCTTTCCAAGACCCTTGAACCCATGTAAGTTTCTGTTTACCTACATGCTCAGTTAGCTTAGCAGCGTTAGCCTTAGCTTTTAGCTCCAGCAACGCATGAGGTCGAAACTTCAATGCCTCTGTGTTTATTCTGCTGTCTGTTCAGTCTCTTCATGCTACTGAATCCATAAACATTCTCAGAGGCAAGTAAAATGTGGGGAGGGGTGTTTAACCCAGAATCAAGCTGTAAATAACTTTATATCTCTGACGAGAGACGAGTGTTTTTTTCACCACCCATTACCTTTACCCCCCTCACTTCAGTCCATTCAGTGCCTTAATCTTAAACCCTCTTTTGCTCTAGATGCTGTATGCAAAAAGAGTCAGCCACCTTTCATTAAACATGATGAATCTATTAACCTGTAAATCCATTTGTTCATTAAGAAAACCCACAATGGAGGTGGGTGTTAAACTAGTAGGGCTGGCCAAGATGGCAAAAATACAGTAATAGGTGCTTGGAAACATTTTACCACACCTGGTGTGCATCACAATGTTCCCTTTTTGAACTCTTGATGTACTAAGTAGACAGAAGTATTGGGACGTCTGACTATGAGACAAACAAGAAGTTTTAGTGGGAATTTGTGCCAGTTCGTTCTGTAGTGTATTTATGAGGCTTGGATAGCAATCTCAGTTCCAGTTCATCCTAAAGGTGCTGGATGGGGTTGAGGTGAGGACTCAAGCATGTGATTCATCTGGCCTTTGTTTATACTTTATATCAGTGATTCCCATGATGTGCTCAGAAATGCATATTGACACATGGTTTGTCACAATAATTGTAGAATGTCATGGGCCACTCAAAAACAACTAGTTTCAGTGCTGTTGCCATTTTCATTCATTTTACTGCTTAATTTTGATCATATTGGCAAAAAATAAATCTCTATTAGATGAGTGCGTTTACCTATCCATCCACTTATGTCTTAAACCCTTTGCAGCTGGATGTCTGTGTGCATTTAGACCCAGCAGTCATGTGTTAACATGCAATCAGTCCAGATTTATCTATTCATGCAGTAACAAAAACCTCTGTGGGGATTAATCCACATTGCAGCTAGAAATCACTACACACCCAAAAACAACAACCTGCAAAGAGCTTTATAATCACGTGTCTGTTTTCTAATTAGTTACCCATGTTCATGCCTTATTTTTAATGAAGTGTTCCTAACTGCACTTTTATTCTCTGTAGTTTTGGACTCCAATTTCAGAGTGTGTATGTTTTCAAAAGCAAAGTCCATTATTTATGTTTAACCTCACTGAAGTGTGAAATGCATGGAAGGGTTTTACTACACAGTAACCAAACCCAAACTAGTTATTTTTTATGTATATTCTATCATGCTAAATTAAAATTGAGTGCATGTATGTATATATGAAGAAAGTGAGGTTTTGATATGCTCATTCAGGCCAATTCATTAAGTTTAAGATGAGTGTATGTGTTATTTTATATCTACTTTTCTCTCCTCAGATGTGACGCTGACCCATCTGCCCTTGCTAAATATGTGGTTGCCTTGGTAAAGAAAGACAAAACTGAGAAAGAACTGAAAGCACTATGCATAGACCAGTTGGATGTATTTCTCCAGAAAGGTGAGATTTATAATAATATTTGTGCATTGTTTACTTCTTTAATTTTGTGCTGGAGCCAGTAACAAGCAATGAAAGCCTGTGCAATTAGCCTTTTGTAAACTGCACAAGTCATCACACACTTTCCTCATATTATGCAGAGTTGATAAGTATTCTCTAATAGCCTTGTGTATTTGGTTTTTGATTTTTTGACACAGTTTTATGTAATCCTATTTAGATTACTTTTTGTTTGTTTATTTAAGTCTCCTGTTTTCAGATCATTTTTATTGATTAATATAACTTTTTGCCATGTCACAACCATTGTTGCTGATGTGGCATTAAACTTAAACTGCTACTACTGCTACAACTACACACTTATGTATTTAAACATATAGCAAAAACTGCAGTAGCAGCCTGCAGGTACATGTAATCCAGGAACATGTAATATAGGCTTGTAAGTGGCATGCTGTTAAATGGTGGGATTTAAACTTCCATCATTTTGTTAGCTGCATCATCCCTGTAGCACAGGGGCAGTTCTTATTCGGTGTAGAGTTGACATCAAGAAAATTCGGACATGTGCATGTCTAACATTAGATTTAGTCTAACGTGACTTTCTCTGTAGTCCTAATTCTGATGACCGTGATGTTTTATTTTGATTGTGCAGAGACCCAGATATTTGTGGATAAACTTTTTGAAGCTGTGAACACAAAGAGTTACCTACCTCAGCCTGAGCAGCCCACCCCCGCAAACCGAACGGACAACCATACACGGGTTGAAAAAGATGAGCAGAAGAAAGAGGAGGTGAGAGAGATTCTGAAATGTAAAAACACTTTTTTGGCGTTTGACTAAGAAAATTGTGTTTAATGGACCAAGAGAAAAACGGTAGGAAAACATGATCTCAAGTCTGTTTTAAAGGACTCACAACTAATACTGTTTTATGTGCTTGAGGTCTGCTTATAATATTTGTTGGTTTTATGTCCCGAAAGGGGCCATAATTAGTATTTATCATGACCATGACTGATATATGTTAATAATAATAATAATAATAATAATAATTCTAACTGGCTGCACACACTTCACACATATGCACAGTAGATATAGATATTTACATTTTGTTGCTTGGTGGCCTAAAATGAAGACTCTCTCAACCATTTTGTAGCTGTATTTACTCAGTGCAACATAACATCTAAGTGAAAGATATGATGGCAGCAGCAGATTGTCACTGAGTTACTGAAATAGAGAGAGAATTTTGTGGAAAAACCCTTTGCTTTAATTACTGGTTTGAGTCTGTTGAGATACTTCGCTACTAGCTTCTCACATTTGGACTATGCAGTATTTGCCTACTCTTCTTTACAAAACTGTTCAAGCTCAGTCCAGTTGGATTGTTACCGTGGGTGAAATGCAATCTCTGCATTCCTCTGACTAGGCCACATAGGGACATTCACCTCCTACTCCTTCGGCCATTATGTGGTTACGTATGCTGTGTGTTTTATGTCATTGTCATGTGGGAAGGTGATTCTTTCTTCTGTTTGACAGCTTTCTGGCAGAGGGTAGCATGTTTTTCCGCAAGAATTTTGCCCCAACCAATTTTCCTTCTATTCTGACAAGTACCCCGGTCCCTGCTCAAAGGAAACACCCACACGACAGGATCATTTCAGTGATTTTTTATTTTTAAGCTTCTGTCACCATATTTTTCACTTAGATGTTATAAGTTGCAATTATGGAGTGTCTACATATATTGACAATTTTCATGGTATTGACCCTGAAAGTGTGGAAGCTAGTCTTTTAATTAGCTTTGGGAAAATTAATGTAACTTTGTGTCAGAGTTTGAGAACGATGTGTTAAAGTTTAGCAGGCTGCATTACCCAACCCAGGATATTTTAGTAGCATGATTGATTTTTTGTCTTCCCCTTGACTGTTTAGCTACCCAATCGAGATGAGGAGAGGGATAAGAAGTTTGCTAGAAGAGTAAACCACAGCCCTCAGCCCAGCTCTCGCTACAGCCGTGACAGCAGGTATGACGATAGTTTGCCAAAAAATCGAATGTGCAGTTTTTCCCCTATGGATCAGCCAGTACTTGCTTGATATTTATTGTACAGAGAAAAAAAAAGTGTAGTGTCATGGCAAAGATCTCTTGAATCAAATCAACAGTAGGGGAGGAACACAGAACACTCTCTGTTGGTTACAAGCTTGTGGTTTATTCTCTTTGCAACGAGGGCTCTCTTCACACAGAATGCATGCAGGCAGGATGGAACAAAGTCGGTATCACCACAGACTCTTTTGGTCTAGTACACTGCTCTAGTCATTGCTCTAGTACACAGGAAAAACAACTCCTTATCTGGGGATATATGTTCAACAAACACCTGCACATCTAATTTATAGAACATCAGCACCTCTCCTTCTCAAAGTCACCTTAAGTGCCCTTACCATAACTTAGAACAGCACAAATCACGTTCAAGCATGAGGTCATACTAAGGTATAAAAGTGTAAAGCGTTTTGAGGGATCATACAAATGTCAAGAAGCATAAAGCATCATTAGCAATGATTTTCCATTAGAGTAGGATCAACATAAAGCCTGATATTTGTACATTTGGTGTGTCAGTTGTAGATGTAAGTTTCCTTTACTTACCTAAATTAGCCTTGCAAAACTGAAGCAGCAAACTTCATGTCTTGACTAATGGGTTTAGAAGGAGAAGCGTATTAAGTTTACTTTTACCTTTCACTGGCTTTTCTCAAAAGATTACTTAAATTCAGAAGTGCTACAAACATGTGTGCCCTCTTGCTACATGATGGTTCTTATGGCTCTTAGGAGGGTTGATGAGCGTAAGAAGGATGATCGCTCCAGAAAGAGAGAGTACGACCGCAATCCTCCCCGACGGGACTCGTACAGGGACCGCTACAACCGACGCCGTGGCCGCAGCCGGAGTTACAGCCGAAGCCGCAGCCGCAGCTGGAGCAAAGACCGCACCCGTGAACGAGACAGAGAGCGAGACCGCGACAGAGAGCGGGATCGTGACAGGGAACGCAGCAGGACACGGTCACGCAGCCTATCCAGAACCAGAAGCAGAGGTACATACTTCACTCTGCGGCAGCTTTTGTGCATAAGGATCAATCTTGCAGCACATGCTGTGCTGTTGTCCACATTTTTGTCTCCAGTGCAAAGCCTATACCAGGTTTCCAGCTGAGACACTCTTTCTCAGACACTCACTAAATTTGTAAGTTACCAGCTGAGTCAGGTATATTTGAACTGGAAAATCACCAAATTGTGCAGGACACTGGGATCAAAGCCAGGATAAAATAAACATGGGATGTGCAGGATGTCTATTAAAAAGATCACTTGTTACATAATATGCCTATCTGTCATGCAAAATGGTCTATTTCCACATGGTCAGTTGGATGTTGTGTATGAGCTGATTTTTCTATTACTTGTCATTTAATTGGATTGCAGTCTGATTAGTTGAAGATATATATTACTAGTGTTAATGAATGTTATAATCTTATCATTGAAAAGACCACGTGTGATTGGTTGATTGGTTGAATATACATTTATTGCTTGCAGCTTGCACAATTCAACACGTGGCTTGCTGATATACACAGGTGTAACTCAACCCACTTTACACTATGCTTTGTTTGAAAAATACTTTTTAATGGCTTTACCTATAATTGTTAAACAAACTGCAGTGTCTTCCTATTGGCATCATAAGTGCAGATCATTGTTGTTTCTCTTATTTTCTAAGTTCAGGGAAATAAATCGAAGTTGTTGTCCAATATAACCCACTGATTGCTGTAGTTGCTGAGAAAAAGTTGCTGAGAAAAACTCAAATATTCCTTCAGTAGTGTCATCAGATCAGTCTCATTAATTAGCCACAAGCTCAGTAAGCAGAGTGTATTAAATTTTAATCTGCTTTTATATCCCACGACAGAGAGGGATTCTGGGAAGTCAAAATACGATCATGAGCGTCCTGAGCGTCCAGAGAGTGGAGCCACTGAGAGTTATGTGGCCACACCCCTCGCCACAGGCACGTCCTCTTCGCACTTCCCAGTACCTGCCCTAAGCAGCACCATCACAGTCATTGCCCCAACACACCATGGCAACAGCACCACAGAGAGCTGGTCTGACTTCCATCAAGACCATCACGGCCCCTACGGGAGAGCTGCTCCGCCCCCGCGCAAACGCTGCCGAGACTATGATGGTATGTAGACAAAGTTTATAGTGCACCAACGTCATGAAGGTTTTTAAGGCCTCATTCTTAGGGATAAGTACAAAGAGCAGATTAAAGGGTTAGTTTGAAGATATACATAATTTAAAAGTTTTTCCCCTTTCTCATGTTGTCAAATGTAGTCAAAAATGGTATCTGATGTTAGCTGCATTAGTTTTAGCATTTGGCTTAAGATGAAAAAAATGATGCCACTGTATCTGCTACGTACATTTTCTTTGTTGTTCTTTTCATAAAATCTTTCATATTTTACTTGTGATTTATTTTCTTTTTTTGTGTTTTTGTTCCTCCACAGAGAAGGGTTTCTGTATGCGAGGGGACATGTGCCCTTTTGATCATGGCAGTGACCCAGTGGTGGTGGAAGATGTAAACCTTCCCAGTATTCTTCCCTTCCAGCCTCCGCCGCTTCCTGTGGTGGATGGCCCTCCTCCCCCTGGTCTGCCGCCCCCTCCATCTCTGCTTACGCCTCCGCCAGTTAACCTTCGGCCACCTGTTCCCCCGCCTGGCACCATGCCCCCTAGCCTAACGCCTGTGGCAGGTAATTCACTTATCGAAGTTTACTGGGTAATTGTTGCATTGCTAGGCTTTAAAAACATACATTTTTGAATGTTTTGCCCCAGATTCTGAACAGACTTTTAATATGAAAAAGCCTCTGATACTGAATCCAGTTAGATTTTTTTTACCTCAAATTCTGCTCTGCAAACAGTGTTCTTAATACAGTTGAAACATTTGACCTTCTTCATGTTGCATATGATATGATGACCTTAAGTTATATGCAATGTAGTAGAAACTGTGCAGTTGGCTTTGGTTTTCCAGGCATGTCCCTTAGTGTCAGAATAACAGTGAAAAGTTTCGAAAGTTTTGCAGGGGTGTCTGTGAGAGGCGGTAGGGTCCATCACCGTCAAAACATGAAAATATGACACTCTGATGTCTAATACAGTTCCATACTCCAAAAGTGGCAGCACATATAACAAGTATTGCTGGGCTTAATGTAATAGCTGACTAAATCAAATCCGATACTGATCTTTGTCTTGTTTTTTTTGTCTTGATTTTAATCCTGTTTATAGAGTGTCTAGCATATCAGAGCTGAGTAGAATCCAAACTTTCAAATGTTGACCAGTTTGACTGGCTTGTGTTCTGCAGTAAGATCTGCTGTTCTCTTGTTCTAGTAGTCACTACTTCATTTCTTGTTCTGCTGTGTATTTGTTGCTCAGGTCCTCCTCCTCCGCTCCCTGCGCTGCAGCGTTCAGGGATGGATGCGCCTCCAAACTCCATCACCAGCTCGGTTCCTACCATTGTCACTTCAGGCATCCGCCCTCCAGTCCCTCAGCCACCACCACACCTTGTCACCTCTGGGGGCCGCCCTCCACTCCCTCAGCTCCCCCCAGCCCTCTACACCTCTGGTAATTACAGTCACTAATCTGTTGTCTCAAGTCTGTTGTTTGTAGGTGGTGTTGGTGTTGATTTAGGGCTCCATAGAAAAAATTTGTAATTACTAATGACCCAGATCAGTGACCCCATAGGCATTACAGACTGAGGCGTTACAGTGGCGTTCGTCTGACGCTGTTTAACGCCAATCTGCAACCCAATGTGTAGTTTTGTGTATTCACCTATGGGGACAGTAATTATTCTCTCCAGATTGCTTACGTGTTGGGCATCCTGATTTGTAGTTCTACATTGAAAACATTGTAGTTCTACATTGAAAACAAAGTTATTCTTTGTAAAAAAAAAACAAAAAACTTACAATAGACATTATTGTTTTAAAAATTGTCCTGATATGGTGCCGTAGATAGGAGAGGAACAAACATCGTCGCCAACATAAAAAGTTTGAATTGGGCTGTAATATCTTTTAAGCTCGCTTGTCTTCCCGATGGGTCAATCATTGGTTTATTTTAATCCTGTAGAGGATTTAATCCTTTTTTAAAATGAAGGTCTATATTCTCATCTCATTTCATCTCCCTAGAAAGGTTATTTTTGAGGTCCCATTAACACTGGGGTCCTATTTACATTTATATATATATATATTATGCATTAAAAACAAGTAGTAGATGTTTAAGCTGTAGGTGTTCACAGCTTTTTGACAACGTCTGTGCTTTGTTTGTCTGTAGATTCATTTGAACCAGATGTGTATAATCCAGAGGCTCCCAGTATGACCTCGCGACCTGTGTATAGACACAGGGTCAATGTCCAGCGGCCCAACCTGATTGGACTCACCATGGGGGAGGTGGACATGCCCCCACGAGGTAACCATTCATTTGTTGTGTGTAGTATTTAAATGTAGCGTTCTTATTTATTTGATGAACATTTTTTCCTCTGTCATGTTCTACAGACAAAATGCTGAATAGCAATAGTGCACGGATTGTTCTGGAATCTGACTCCAGGAAGCGGTGTTTGCCATTACATGATGGAGGAATTCCCTTGAAGAAACCTTGGTTTGATAAGTAAGATTAACATTCTGATCTTTGTCTCTTTTATAAGACATGGATGATGGAAAATCCAATACAGGTGTTTTACCGCTACATGCTTTGAGAAATGTATAGAAAATATAAAAAAGAGACCACCTTCCATTTTGTTTCGTTTTGACATCTTATGTCAAGCATACAATGAAATACAATTAAATGCTATTTTGATGTTTGAGGTATTATTATTTTTACTCTTTAATACCAACTCTGATCTTTTTACTTGTTTCTCCGCAGACACAACTTCAACAAACCCAATCATCATGGCTATCATAAGAAAGTGCCATTCTCTTTACCAAATACTAAACTGGCCATTCGGCAAATTCCCCCAGAGCTCAACAACATCAGCAAACTCAATGAGCACTTTAGCAAGTTTGGCACTATAGTCAACCTCCAGGTGAGCACAGCATTTTTGACTCACTGCCTTTTCATTTAATAAGAGCATTGGTTTCCAACGTCTTGTCCCAAAGTCCATTCCTGTTGTTTTGAGCTGTCCGTTCCAGTTAGTGTCCATATGTTTATCATTTCAGTCTTCCCCCAATACTGCACATTTGTCAGTGACATTCGTTTAGAAAATATTTAAACATTTTTCTAAATTTAAAATCTCTAGACCATCAATGACTGGCTGTCTCAAAAAGACTAGAAACATGTCAGCAGAGGTCTTAATGAGGGTTTGTGCAGGTTTAATAAATCAGGAAATGTGTCCTGCAAGTGTTCGCTTAAGCCAGACCACAAACTGGAAGTGTGGACAGTCAGCAGTTTGGTCATTGCTCTAACACACCTGATGCAATTAACCAACTCTTTAACAAGCATTTCATAACAAATATTTTAAATATACAAGAGAAGTAAAAACACTCTGAACAAATTCCTTTTTTTTATGTAAAATGTGTCTTTTCGGGGATCAATAATCAATTATAAGTATGGTAAGTCTTGCTAGAAAAGTGAATTCAGAATAGCTGAGTTCCTGATATAAAAAGATTGTTTTTGTGTGTGCAGGTTGCATATAATAACGACCCAGAGGGGGCGTTGATCCAGTTTGCATCTCCAGAGGAAGCAAAACGGGCCATCCATAGCACAGAAGCTGTTCTAAATAACCGCTTCATTAAAGTTTTCTGGCACAGGGAGGACGAATCGGCCTCAGCACGCACTGGTCCACCAATGGTAAACACCTGTAATCATTGTTCACAAACATGTAGTTCAGTTTAGTTCAAAATGATTGTTTGCTGTGTGGTCAGCTCTAAAATATCACAGAAAGGGTTATATGTTTCTGCTTGGCACATTGTTCTTAGTGCTCAGAACAAATACAAATTATCCAGGGTTCAAATACATGTTATGGCATCTCCTCTCACATCACATTATGCTCAAATTACATTACATTGAGGACATTTGGCAGGTGCTGAGCGGCAATTTAATCATCGTAATCTTGCCAAAGGACTCTTGGTATAGTGTTGTGTGAATCCCCGTCAGTGTGGTTAGAAGCAACGTAACCCACTGCATGTGTGTGTTTAGATGTCCGTGTGTGATGCCTGTTTTATTCCCTTGGCATGTCAGAATGTGCAGCAGCCTCAGCAGCTTCCAGCCACCACTCTGAAACAGTCTGTGAAGGATCGACTGGGCCCTCTGCCCACTGGAAACACAGAACCATTGCAAGACCCCACCCAGCCCTCACAGGTCAGCCAGAGGGCATGATCATGGTTAATCGCAGATTTCCCAACTCCCCTTCAATTATGTTGTAGCAACAAAAAGTGGGGAAACAAACACATAACAAAACACGGTAGACTCAAACAGACTTTAAGGTACTAAAGCTCAGCTCAGGTCAGTTATAAAAAAACAGCGTGTCACTGTTTGTTGTTTAATTCAAAGTAGTCAGCCCATAAATGCAGCTACACGTTCAGCCGTCCTGACCCATAAATGGCTTCTTAAGAGACTGTGGGTTCATGCCTCCCCCTGGTGGTGTAGTGGTAGAATGCTGTAGCTCTTAATCAGAAGACTGCAAGTTCAAATCCTTTTTTTTTTTTAATGCAACCTTTTTTTGCCCATAAAACCTTCAAACACTGGTCTTTACAGCAAGCGCACAATCTCACGTTGGGTTTTCTTCTGGAAGTGCATCTAGTTTGGTGTTAGCCTGAGTGTCTGCTGTAGTACTGTGATGACACAAGAAGGTCCTAATCTCCAGACTGAATTGAATGGAGATTTAAGCTGAGTGATATATGGAAATATATAAAAGAAAAAGATGATCAATCTATAATGTTAGATAATTTGTTACACTTAAGAGATCTGTTGAGGCAGTTTACTGCCCAGCTCTGTGCAACCTGGAAGCAGTGCAACATTGGCAGGGACCCTTCACCTGGGGAAATGGGTGCTGGTGCACTTCAACCTTCTGGTTTCTAAATCACCTTTGAAAAAGTGACCGTTAGAGGCTATGAAAGCAGTTTATTGACGTTTTCTGTTACTTTCTACTGTAGCTAGGGGTCCTTGTGACTGTGTTGATCTAGTTGTTGGCTGTTCAAGTAAACTTATTAAAATGCCTGCAATTACAAACTCCACTATATTCACTGTTATCTCTTTTACTTTTTCTTTTGGTCAGTGATCTTTTTGTGACCTGCAGTATTGGTGGCCATGTAATATTTCTGTTTTCTTTCTTCACAGAATGCAGCCAAATCTTCTGTGAAAGAGCGACTGGGCTTCTCTAAACCAGCAGTAGGAAAGGTCCTTGCTCTCTTTTATTACATGTGTAGTGTCTGTTTTTTTTCCCAGGCCCTACTAACACTAATGAGACAAATGCCTTGTGTTTCACATTATACTTCCCCCCTGATTTCCTGCAGGTCTTTTCCACCTCAGCTGGGCTTACTAAGACATTTTACAATCCAGCAGCAATGAAGCCAGGCCAAAAGGGTTTGCTGTTCGGGACATCTGTTAACCCTGAGGAAGCACTAAAAAAGAAACAGGTTTGTAATGTATGCTTTTTCCTTTGAGCTGCAGGGAAATACAAGGCTAGCGCAGAAAGTAATGTAGTTTTATGCTCCATTGTGTTAAGCAGTCAAATTTCAAAATGACTTATGTAGTTTCTGTAACTGTATAACTGAGAAAGTCAAAATCCTGATTAAATGATCATCATGTTTTATCCAACAGGAGGCACTAAAGCTTCAGCAGGATGTGAGAAAGAAGAAGCAGGAGATTCTGGAGAAGCACATTGAGACTCAGAAAGTAAGTTTAAAAGCAGCATTCTGTAATGTGATTGGGGATTGACCGTCTCAAAGTGCAGGCATGTGTGAAGAGAGTAAAAACTGTGTGTGTTTGCAGTTGCTGATCTCTAGGTTGGAGAAGAATAAGAGCATGAAAGCAGAGGATAAGGCTCAGATCATGCAGACGCTGACCGCTCTGACAAACGGCATTAGCAAACTGCAGGAGGAGATTAAAGGCCTCTCTAGCACCAACATGCTGCAGACCGGCATCAAAACCAAGGCCCAGGTACACACACACACACACACACACACACACACACACACACACATCTACCTCAGTGTGTCACCTTGGCTGTGTGAGTTTAGGAATTCTTTAGTTATGGTTTTCTGGTTTTAACCTGAAGTATTGATAAATACTTAACACTTGTTAAGTAGAAAATGAGAGAATATAAATGAGCCTTTTTATGCTCTTCTTTTAATTACTTCTTTGATTAACTTCTTAAAAGTCTTATCGGAGTCAATACTCCAATTAAACTGGTCAGTCTGATTTTTTATTTTTTCCCAGTTGGTTTAGTTGTGGTTTCTATATGTTAAAAGGCTCAGAAGGAGCTGCTGGACACCGAATTGGACCTGTACAAGAAAACTCAAGCTGGAGAGGACACAGCTCAGCTCAAATTGAAATACACCCAACTGCAGCTTGAGGTTTGCCTTTACTGAGTGTTATTATAGTGCCTTCACTAACACCCTTAGCACTACAAGACATTTTCATAGCAGTTACATAAAGTTACACTTTAAATCGTATGATAACTGAATGAGATGCCTGTAATTTATGGGGTTAAAGGAGGAACATTTGATTGCATTTCTAAGTTGTTTGGAATTTAATATGGCTGTAACAGTGGTAAAAAATTGTGAACCAAGTTATGTACTGCTTGCTGTAGTTCTAAAAATTGCCACTGGGTGGTAGTAGTGTCCTCATTTGTCTCTCTCTTACCAGGCTGCCAAAAGAGGTCTACTCACCTCAGGACGTGGGAGGGGGGCCCACACCAGGGGCCGAGGTACCATTAGAGGCCGTGGACGGGGTATTAGGGGCCGAGTGAGAGGTGTGTCCACCCATGCTGTGGTGGACCATCGGCCTAGAGCTCTGGAAATTAGCGGCTTCACTGAGGCAGATCGGGTCGACCTACTGCCACACTTTGCAGTGAGTTACCGCCACACTTTGCAGTGGGTTTTGAAAGCTGTATATTGTGTTTCATAATGGTTTAGTGATCAAGCTGTCAAGCTGTTTTCTCCCTTAGCTCGCATGTTCTTTACCATGGTCTGCACACTTAGTGTTTCCCCTCCTCTTATACATCCACTTTTACCCAGAGTAGTCTTTAATATGGGCTGATCAGTTGAATCAGATGTATTTGAAACAAGCAAACACTAAAATGTGTAAGACAAGGGATATTACAAATCTGGTGCTGGGAATAATTGCATAAAAGATATGTTTGGTGCCTGAAGTTTGCTTCTTTAGTTGTGTGCTGGTGCTACAAGGCTAATAAGTTATTAATAAGTAATGGAAGTCCCACTAATTCACAATCGGCAGCATCCCTAAATGATCATACCCGTGGCTTAAACTGTGTTTTGTTAAGTACTCTGTAAAAGACTTGCATATGTGTGTTTTGACACTGTATGATCTATTAAAAATGGACATGATTAGTATTGGCCGTCTTGATGCCTGAATTTTGTGCTTACTTTTGTCCAGTTTTGTTTTAGTCGATTAACTTAGTTTGGGCTAAAATGAAAATTGTTACTGATGTTGATAATACCAGCTACTTTATAGTTAAAAAAAATTGTCTTACTAGCAATTTGGGGAGATTGAGGATTGCCGAATGGAAGACGGCAGTCTGAATGCCATCATCACCTACAGAACCCGCACAGAGGCAGAACAGGTACTGCTGCACCCCTTCAGTACACAACAATGCACCCGCAGTCTTTTTAATGTACATTTGCATATGGATTGTTTGCTTGTTACTTAACTGAAGCTCTCTTGTTCCAGGCGGCGGTACATGGAGTGAGGTTGAATAACCAGGAGCTTCGTCTGGCCTGGCATAAACCACCCGTTTCCCTCAGCGCAGCAGACACTGAGGAGGTGGAGCCGGAGGAAGAGGAGGTGAGCTTCATCACCTTTACTATTCCTCTCCCACAGCCTGCCATCATTCAGTTTTATTTGTGCAACAAATAGAAATGCTGCGATACCAGAACTTGCTAATACAAGTGAAATTAGGCTACATGATTTTGGGTAGCAATACTTCAATACCAGAAGAAAAATAGAAATACTCTTTGCAAAATCCCTTTCACCAGTTTACCAGGCTGTATTTGTCAGGTTTTGTTTTTCTGATTGAACTTTTCTTAGCCTTCTGTGCCACAAAGACAAGCAGATGCACAACGTGCGAACAGATCTTTCAGCAGTCATGTTGTGCTGTGTAGAGAGTTGGAGTCTGAGGAAATGTTAGTCGATCATTTTAACAATGTTATAAAGGGATCTAGCATTAGAGGGAGAGATGGAAGGAGCGTACGTCGGTCTCTCAGGGTAACAGTAGCCTTTTGCCTAGGGTTAGCCGTTAGCTTCTGTCAGCTGTCACCCTGCTGTAGTGCGGCAGTCGCAGATCAGTTGCATCAGATGACTTTGTGATCTTATGCCTGGGCCCCTCTCATCAAGCAGAGGCTTAACTGCTGCTACTGATGGTGCAAATGACTAATATTTATCAAGTTGCAGTAGTGTCTTTGAAGATGCAAACATACGTTTTGTTCAGTTGTGTTACTACTGGTTTGTTCAAAGTATTGTAATTTTACTTTGTTTGTCAAACATGGTCTTTGTTAAATTTAATGGGTCATTTCAGAAGAAGTCACATGTTGTGGATCATTATTGAAAACTCCTTAGCGATAATCGCAACACAAAAAAACCCATTTTGGCGTATTAGGTCTCATTAAACGGATTTTTGCTCAGACAACAGAGTATTGCAGCTGTTTCATGTATTTTTTAATTATTATTTTAAAAAAAAAAGTAATCTAATATCGGGTTTATTTCAGACTCAGAATAAAAAAAAGCACTGTTGATCCTGGAGGAATTGCTCATATTGTGTAGAAGTGACACAGTACCTTGTGAATGTATCGCTTGCATCGCAACGTTTTCATCGCTGCATCTCTGCTTTCTGATTGGTTGTAGTTCCAAGAGGATTCTTTGGTGGACGATGCCCTCCTGCAGGACGACGACGAAGAGGAGGATGATAATGAATCTCGCTCGTGGCGCAGATGAAGACAACTAACTTTTGCTCCTTGGCCTGGCCACATGTCCAGCGTTTCACTTCCTGCTTTATTTTGTTTTTTGATTCTTTTTTTTAAGCTTCTGTTTGCCAAGTGTATGCTGTTGATCTTTTTATCATCACTAAACCTTAACAAAGCAATGCTGAGCAGATTCATGTGTTAGGAGTGAGTTTCTTGCTTTTGTGGGGTTTTTTTTTTTTTCTTCTTTCCCCTTTGGAAACTGGATAAATGTGAAACCACATTTCATGTTTGCATTTCTGAGGACAAAAAATATCACAGTGAATTTAGTGATAAAATGAAGAATGTTTAAATTTCAAAATTGCAGACAAATACAAAACTTATGTTACATGTAGTAAGCTTTAATTAGAATGGTAAGCTTACATAAGGTAGTTGCTTTTGTGTACATATTTTATGTATGAATTTTAATGATTTGTATGACTGCTTTGCTTCTTCGGGCTTTAATTTGAGATGTAAAAAAAAAAAATAAAGAACTGAAATGGTCTAGAAAAAAATCAGCTAAAAAAAAAAAACAAAAGAAAAAATGTGAGCTGTGTTGCCTTAGCAGCAGCAGCACTGATGGAAAAAAAAAGAAGAAAAAAATATTTCAGATGGCTGAAAAAATAAAGACCATTTCAACACCCCCCCACCCCCCTTCCTCACAAAAAGAGCAAATTTCCAAAACAGTTTTTTTTACAGCATACAAACTGAAATAGGTAAGTATTTTTCACAAGACCCAAGGTAAGGGAAACTGATTTTTTTATTCATAAAAATGCATAGGAATGTGCTTTCATATTGATAGACATTTCTACAGTACTTTGTGTAATTCTTACATTGTTTTCTTCCCTCCCCAACATTTTTTTAGATCAAGTTGGCCGTCCGTCTCACCTAGTGATGAACCACCCAGCCGTGTCAGATTTCTGAAACATTTTGTAAAATGTACTTTTCATAAATTATAAAGTATTTTTTCCAACACTGACACTACTTTTTTTTTTTTTTTTTTGTCTCATGTCTTGTAGGTTGGTTGGGCGTTTTCCAAAAGAAAATGGTGGGTTAGTTTTCTCCTGTTGTATAGACCCCCTGTATCCCATGTCTCACAATTCCCTCACATCACATTTGCATAGCTGTAGGACTGATAACCCAATCAAAAGAGTGACCGTCGGTGGCTATGCTCTCTCACCCAGGTGCCTGTCAAGTAAAATCAGCTAATTGTGAGAAATTTGATTTGCTCATGGTGTTGTGGAGTGGAGGCCGGCTTTGCTTCTTCCAAATTTGGGTGGAAAGCCCGGTAGGAGGCCTTTTAAGTGGACTTTTCTGCCCACACATGACCCTCCTCGCACAGGGCCTCAAGCTGTCACTGGTCCCATTAGACCGCCCGTATCTAAAGCTTCATCCTTAGGCAGTCCAGGCCTCTAGTGGATCTGTGTGTTCAGTTCTTCGCTTTACAACTGCCCTCTGACCTCAGCCCCAATGTAACGGACTATTCTAATAAGCTCTGCTGGCTAGTAGATGACTGCAATTGCAGTAGTTAAGCTGGATTGAAGAAAAAGGCAAACCTTTGATGAATACTAACCCTGTTACTTAAACAGAGCCATTTAATCTGCGATATTTCGCTGTGTGGGTCGGCCCAGCAGGAGCCCTGTGTAATGCTGTGATATATTTGTTACACCTGAAGCTCAGTGTGAGCCTCGGCGCCCACGGGTCAGATGAGTTTCCAGCCGAACAGCGTCTAAACCCATTTAGCTCTGAAAATATTGGCTAACGAGTTTAGCGCATGTTGCGGCGCACGGGCTAACGTGTTCATGGTGTCCGCCTCATTTGTTTAGACTCCTTTTTGTTTCTAATTTATGTCAGCAAGATGAATGGACCCATCTCTTAACAAGCAGAGGGAATGATGTGTGACTGTGAAAATTGTAATCATGTAGCTTTGGGCTGAGTGCAATTGATTGGGTTTTCATCTGGGATGACATTTATTAGCCTCAGTTTTAGCACTTGGTGGCAGGGGTGAGGCCTGCTCTGGAGATTCTGGGTCGAGTCCCAGCTGTGACAGGCTGATGGTTCACCCACAAAAATGTAGGAACAGTGGTAGTTTTAATCACGGTTCTTGTATTAGTACTTTATTGGGGCTTTGAATCTTTTATGGGGAACAAACTTAAATGCATAACGTTACATCTTTTTAATGACACCAGGTTCAAATTTTGCAGTGTTATAATGTAGAACTTTTATAACCTTTAGATTCATCTGTTTTCTGTAACTGCTTAAACCTTACTAGGGTCACAGGTACCCAGAGCCAATGGGCACAATGGCAGGGCACCCAACATGGGGCTCATGCACTTCACACTCACACACATCTAGTCAGTTTAGAATCCCCAGTTCACCCGACCTCATGTCTCTGGACTGTGGGAGAAACTGGAGACCCTATAGGAAACCCACACCACCCTGAAGAGAACATGCAAACTCATATACACACACACACACACACGCCCAGGACCCAGAGTCGAAGTGCCTAACTCTGAAGGTGTGAGGCAACAGCACTACCCAGTGCAACACCATGGAGCCTTATTTATCTCTAGATGACAAAGTAAATAGTGGTCTCTTTTAAAGATTTTTTCTTCCATCTTTGGCTGACTTTTTTACATACTTAGACTTCACTAATTCATGTGAAAGTTGGTGTGCTTTTAGTTCCACATGGTAGATATGAAATAAGAGATTTGTGACCATAGGTGGGTGTTTCCCTTCGCACAATGTCCTTTAAAGTGGCAGAGGCACAAAGCCCTTTTTGGGTAAAGCTCAATGCTATAAAATTGAGCTAAAAATAACATTTCAGGGTTGCCGCTGGGTTGTAAAAGGTTGTAAATGAAATTAGGCCAAATTAAAGCCAGTAAAAAGTAGTAAACGTCATCTGACGTGGTAGTAAATTTGTGAGCCCCATCCAATAGGGCCTGTGCGTTTTTCAATTTGTACAACTTACGCCAAACCTCTGCACGAGTCGCTAATAGTTCAGATCTGCGCAAATGCAAGTTTTCAGACCTCTGGCCGGAGGAACCAACGTTTAAGGACCAGCTTAGGCCAGTAGTTTACAACAGGCGAGGGGCTTATCACATGGATTCGAGTGGCCACTAAGCCAGGATGCTCTCTCTCGCTCTGTCTTTCTCTCTCGGTCTAGCGCGCTGCCTCTCTCTCTCTCTCGCTCTCTCTCGTTCTCTCTCTCTTTCTCCCTCTCGCTCTCTCTCGTTCTCTCTCTCTTTCTCCCTCTCGCTCTCTATCTCTCTCTCTCGTTCTCTCTCTCTCTGTGTCTTTCTCTCTCATTCTTTCTCGTTCTTAGCTCTCTCCTCCGGCCTCTGCTATTACAATGTAAAGTTGCACTTTATTATTATCTAGTTTCCTCCTTTTTTCAAGGGCCTGACTAAACTATTTGTTTCAAATTCCAGTGTGTAGTTGTTCATTCTAAAGGTCCAGTCTGTATTTTAGTTGCTAGGCATTAAGTTTTTTTGACATTGAGTAAAACCCATGGGCCCAGGCCTGTTGTGACGTCTTGATTAATCCAGCTTCTATGGTAGTGTTGCTTCTTACTTAAATGTAGCTCACTCGC
>JBBJLR010000111.1:6188604-6206136 GCA_037577145.1 Brachypetersius gabonensis
ATTATTATTATTATTATTATTATTATTATTATTATTATTATTATCATCATCATCATCATCATCATCATCATCATCATTATTATTATCATTATTATTATTATTATTATTATTATTATCATTATTATTATTATTATTATTATAGTTATATATTATAGTTATTTTGATTACTTTTTTGCTAGGATTATTATCATTATTATTGTAATTTCCAAAATTATAGTTGTGATTAGTTTCACAGAATACATGTCACTTTAAAGTTTACACTGCTTTTGCGTTAGAAAAGACAGAGACAGAAAAGCAGTTCAAGTTTTAGACTGTTTTACAAACATTACAGCAAAATATAAAGCCAAAAAATGGCAGGAAATGAAAAGAGCAATGCTTAAAATAAAATGCAGTATTACAGCTCAGCTGGAAAGAGAAATATTTTTAATCAAAATTACAGTAGTCAGCCCTGCTGGAGATGAAAGCTTAGGTAGGATTCACCAGATGTTTGGTTCTGGCTATATTTTTAAATTGGGGCTGTTTAGTGATGGATTTTTAGTGAAGGTGAGATGTGAGTCTATTAGAACAGCAACATTTCAGACAGGAACTTTAGGTTGAAGAGCCCTGTAGGCTAATCAAAGTGTGGGCTAATTTTAGTCTCTCCTCTTTGTGGCCAAACCCAATAATCTCTGTTCTGTCTATTCTTAATAAAAGAAGAATTAGTCTCCTGCAATTATTTATGAGTGCCATGTATTTTTACAATGTATATATAAACATATCGGTATAAAAATAGAAAGGAAAGATAATATGTTTAATAAATTCCATCTGTTTTGTAACTGAAAAGTAATCTCAGTTGAAGTTATTAAAGGGATACTGTGACAAAACGTAACAAAATATGACAAGAGACCGAACTGCAAAGTAAGGTCTATAGAACTGTATGGCACACAGTAGGAATATTTTAAATAGGGGCTGGGGATTATGTTGAAATATGTTCAGATTACTCTGTTATTGATTATGTTTTAAGAGGTCCTTATGACTCAACAGTCCGTACATATATGTACACATTGTCATGGAATGTATCTATCCCTCAAATGTTTTGCCATACTCATTCACACTCATATTATAAGGAGTGTATAAGGAGAGTCTTTTTGAAAGAGGCACAGTACAAGAAAAACCTTTATATAAAACTATTAGTATTTTTCAAAAGTTCTTTATACTCACATATCTCAATTACAAAAATGGTTCTTTAGGGACCTATAGTGGTAAAATGGCGTCACTTAAAGAACCCTTTAGTATAAGAGTACACAAATAAACTAATAATGTGTACATTTCCTTTTCTATTCTTTCATTTTAAGCTGAAGCTTCAAAGTCTATAAGTCAATGTGAGCTTGCGAGCTACAATAACCGGAGTATATACAAGCTGTTTGCCTGAATCACCATATATACAGTACTGTGCAAACGTCTTTGTCACCTGTGCAAATTGTTTGAAGTCATTTATGTCAGCAGTGGGCTTCTTTCAGCTCAAAACAGCTGAATATTAGAATAAATGCAAACAAACAAGAAGTGAAAAGTATCAAGATTTCTTTTTTCTAAAAAGTAGTCAATATTTTTGGGAGCTGGTTAGAAGAACACAGGTTTGGATCCAGGCTTCTGCTCGGTGCCTCCAGTCATTGGGGGAAAGAATAAAATTCTTTAATCAGCACCTAATTTAATCTCCTGCAGTAAAAAAAAACAAACCAGGGATTTGATGGAGCTACAAGTAAAACTGGGCTTCCATGAGGAAAGAGGTCTGGAAATGCTTAAGAGAACACTTTGCCACACATAGAACCACCATTTACCGTATTAATATTGCTTGTAAACAGCTTTTAAGCATAATTTTAAATATATATGGTGATGTCTTTTAGATTTTCCACCAAACTATGCCTTTAAAGGGATGACTGTGCTGAGGTCTGAAGATAATGGGGGGCAGCAGCTGCTGTTCTCCTGAACTCTACCCTGTGGAGAGGTGTTGGAGCTTAGATGGGCATCCCACTGGTACAGCGAGTCGCTATGGCACTCTCCTCCATCGCCGCAGCGATCTCCATCAGGGGCATCACTAATCAATACATTCCTCCTACAGGGGGTGGGGCGAAATGTCTAAATCTCCCCAAGAGTTCAGCAATGGTATACTAAGCTAATCCTGTTCAGCTAGTGTCGCCGAAAATTTACTTGAAGCGTAAACAGAGTGTCTCTCTATCTCCTTCTCTCTCAGTGCATGTGTGTGTGTGTGTGTGTGTATGCATGTGAGGGATCAGGTGGGGGCAGGGTGGAGGGGAGGAAGCAGGGATAGAAGGCTAATTAATGTAAGCATTTGTCAGTGATTAAGCTTTAAGCAGAAAAGGTCAGCCTAGCAGCGGAGCAGGGTTTTCCCCCAATGCTCTGCTCTAAGGCAGTCTAAACCTTTCCAGTCTAAATGGTAAAGATGTCATTTCACTGTGTGTGTGGTGAGTGCGTGTGGGAGGCGAGGTGGGTGGGGGGTTAGGCCGGACGCTCGGGTCACCCTCCATTACCCTGGCCAAGCTAAATCTGCCGATCTGTGTCATTTAGGGGATGAAAAATAAGGCCCTGAACGAAATCAATAGACGCTGGAGTCTCGACCAGCTGTGATTAATTGACTGTCACCAATTAATGAGCAAACGATCACAAACTGCTGGTCTGAGGGGTGAAATATGATCTTCAGAAAGATCACAGAATATTTAGAATATTGAATATTCCTTATTTACCCGCTGGAGGTTGTTCCTTTCCACGAATGGTGTGTGTTTTTTAAAAAAACATTACAGTGTAACGTTCCAAAAGTGGCAGTGATTGGTTCAAAATAGACAATGAATACCTGTGATACTAGAGTCAGATCAGTTTCGTGGCTGTTTAACTAGAGAGCTGGTAATGTTTCTTGATAAGAGAAAACACAAGATTACATTGCCATTACAGGAATATGTGCATGTTTTTTCAACTCTATCCGCTGCATCTATAGGGTACGGTCGATTATCACCGTGTGCTTAGAATATAACAGGAAACGTATTGACCCAAAACTCACACATAGTGGACGCCAGAGGGAAGATGTTTCTGTTATAAATATGTTTCAGGTCAAGTTATATTAAGTTATATTAAATTATTATCTGTGGGAATCGACCATGCTCGGGACAAGACAGAAGGTTAAACACTGGAGTATTCCTTTAAAGCACTCAGACATGTCTTCATCAGGTGACTCATAGGGGCTGTGGTCATCAATGAAATCACTGTTTTTGATGCTGGTTTTCCTCAAGTTTTGAGCTTTTAAGAGAGCATTATGGTTTTTTGTGTGTGCGTGTGTGTGTGTGTGTGTGTGTGTGTGTGTGTGTGTGTGTGTGTGTGTGAGTGTGTATGTGTATTCCCATCAGTAGGAGCTCAAAGACAGCATGCAGATATTTTTGTTTAACAGATAATGCAAACATAGAAACATACAATCCATGCAAAATACAGGGATCTATCTGTCTGTCTGTCTGTCGGTCTGCCTGCCTGTCTGCCTGCCTGTCTGTCGGTCTATCTACCTATCTAGTCAATTGTACTGGCATATGAGTTATGACTGAGAAACCTCATACATTAAACACTATGCTGACTCAATCGAGAGCAGAAAAGCTCAGCACAACTCAAGTCAGGACTTTCTTGATGCTCAGGTTTACATTATTTCACTTCTTGCAAGACACATTCTGAGCAGAGCCCTCTTTAGACGTTATTGTTGATGCCATTTTAGCATCAGAACACTAAATTCACGATCTGAACGATGACAGGCAACGCTCATGTTAATATCAGGTGAAGTGAATTATATGAATCCCTTCAGTTCACTACTATAGGTAGAAAACGAGCTTTACTGAAGGTCGGATACATTGTACAGCTTATGTCTTAGATCTAATAAACACATTACTGACTCATTTGTTCGCCATGCAATGTTGTATGATCCCACACTTCATTTAGATTTGGTGTAACCTGGAACTCTATCAACCCATATGGGCATAATTTAACATGGGAAATGAAGGTATATCTGGTGAAACCTTGGACACAGAATGAAATGAAATGAGTGCACATCTGGTACAAGCAAGGAAATGGATGTAATGTAACTATTAAAAGGGTTCCTTGGTTTATACTGAGTCAACACCTGTTTCCTCTATGTCTCTGGTAGATAAAGGTGTATTGTTTAGAGTAGACCTAGAGTAACCATACACATGTATGCAATGTAATCATCAAAATGAGTGTAACCCACTGATCCATACAATAGTACTTTTACTTTAAACTGAAACTATGCCCATATGCAGCTACAGCTATTTAAAAACATGATGTCTGATCAGATACTGCATACCTTCAAACATTAAAGCGAATACATTTTCCTTCATTGTGAATGTGATGAGCAATGTTTATCAGTTAATATCAAAATTCACAAAGAAACATCAGGGGCCAGGGACGGCATCCATCATTTCAAGTCCAGCTTATGTTATTAACAAAATAGGCCAAGCCAGTTTCATTAAGGAAGCCAATGGCATCCTGTGGTCTTCCTTCAGTGATCTCCTGGAGTTATCTGTAAGTTATACGCTACCCGATGTTTTATGGTTAGGCAGTAGTGGATGGTGTGTTGAAATGAAACACTTGCAATAAATGACAGTAATGCAGTTCCAGCATCAACGTTATGCTGCAATCAATGCACAACACGGTTCCCCAGTGGCTCAATTCTAATCAGGTTAGTTCACAAGGGCTCTGAGATGGTCTGGCATTAAACTGAAGGACAATGGAGCCACAGCATGTTTCTGCCATTTGGCAATGAGTTATTCAATTAAATTCAGATCAGTTTTATTTGTATGGTGCTTTCTATAATAGCCATTGTTCCACAGCAGTTTTCCTAATAAGCTGCAAAGAAAGACGCAGTGTCAGGAAAAAATCTCTAAGAGCATGTAGACGAAATACTTAGAGGAACCAAGACTCTTAAAGCTCTAAATCTTAGAGCTGTTAACTACTTTTAGATGTCTATCTTTTAACATTTTGAAATCCTTAACTGCATATCACAAATAGCTTAGTGTCATGTAAAACACATGTTATTGAGGGTGAAACTCACATTTACAATTTCTAAAATTTCAATTCCTCTAAATGGCTCCTCCTAGTCTGCTATGTTTTCACAATATTTGAATTTAACTATGTTACTATGCTAAATTTTGGACAAAATGAGGTCAAAACTAACATGTTGGAACACACCCTGGATGGTACATCATTGACAAAAGTATTGGGACGCATGACCATCACACCAACATGGACTTTGATGACCTTGCATTCAAATACATAGACTTTAACATGGAGTTGGTCCCCTCTTTGCAGCTGTAACAATGCTTTCCACAAGATTTTGGAGTTTCTGTGGGAATTTGTGCTCATTTATTCTCCAGAGCGTTTATGAGGTCAGGCACTGATGTTGGAAAAGAAGGTCTGGATCACAATCTCCGTTCCAGTTCATCCCAAAGGTGTTAGATGGGGTTGAGGCCAGGGGTCTGTACAGGCCAGTCAAGTTCTTCCACACCAAATTCATCCAACGTCTCCATGTCTTTATGGAGTTTACTTCATGCACTAAGGCACAGTCATGCTGGAATAGAAAAGGTTCTTCCCCAAACTGTGTAAACAAAGTGGAAGCATGGAAGCATGGTATTGTCCAAAAGGTTTTATTATACTAAAACGTTATGACTGTTCTACACTGGAAGTAAGGGGCCGAGCCCAAACCCTGTAAAACAAGTGTGGCCCAATACTTTTGTCCATATAGTGTAGCGCTAGAGCATGGTGGAGCGCTCTCAGAATGGTAGATTCTGAAAACACAGAATAGTAGATATAGAAAGCGATGTTTGCTTTCTATCATGTACAAATGTTAGTCCACGTTTTCTTTCTTTAAATAGCTCATTATCTCACAATAATCCTGGTGTCATTAATAGAATTACAGTTACTTCATGTAGCAACTGCCTTAATGCATTTTGATTCAACACAGTTGGTTTTTTTTGTACTGCATAAGATAAGATTTGCTTTGTTACAGCAGCGAGTGGGCAGATCTAAGGAAAGAAAGCAGAAGCAGCAAAGAACCAATAGAATAAAACTATAATGTAACAATATAATATAAAAAGTACAATGTACAAAAGTTATATAAATATATGTTTGCATCAGTGGCAGCCCCTGGTCAATATTTTTGGTGAAACAATGCACCCTTCATCCGCGTCGCACGCCGCAAAACAAACTCAGTACCTCGCTGTGCACCCTGGACAGCTGGATGATTCTGATTACTTCACCTCCATGTTCTGCTTTCGCTGCCTCACATTTTGATGTATCTTCTCTCTCCTGCTCTTCCCTCAATCTCCTCATAGTTAGTGTTAAATCTCTACAAAATATTAAAAGTATTTTATTGTGCATATCTTACAAACACGTAATAGTAATGTTTATTTTAACAGTGCATAATTAAAAAATATTTCTAAATCCCAAGAAAACATATCTAGTCCTCGGAGTCCATTGAAACCTCTGAGAAGTCTGAGAAGATTTGCATTGAAATGAATGCGGACGCTGTGAAACATGTTTCACCGAAATTCTCAGTGTCACCGCTGTCGGGGGTGGCGCTGTTCCGCGTTTTTGACCCAGAGCCAAATGAAGAGCTGAAATTAGGAAAGCAACCTTATTTTTATGAGCATTTTTTTGTTTCACACCAATTAAAAATGATAGCTATTTTTTGTATAATAATATTTTTTTGAGTGAAACATTGTTTCACCTGTAGTCTTATAGAAACCGCCCCTAAATGTAGATGCATGTACGCATTGGTAGATCTTCAGTAATACCTCAGTAATATTGTGCATACACTGCATATAGTTTATAAATCTAAATTCCAACATTTTTC
Source organism: Brachypetersius gabonensis (assembly GCA_037577145.1). Taxonomy (NCBI): domain Eukaryota; kingdom Metazoa; phylum Chordata; class Actinopteri; order Characiformes; family Alestidae; genus Brachypetersius; species Brachypetersius gabonensis. The sequence goes on from JBBJLR010000111.1 coordinate 6,195,503, forward strand.
CTTGTATAAAAGAACTGAAGTGTTGGGAGTGTTGCGGCGACCTTTTTACAACGCATTTTGGATCCTCAGACTTGCCGTAGCGCGGTAGAGGCGCTGCTTTTCTGTGAGTGTTTGGGTTTTTGCAGACTTTTTAAACTTTTGACCTTCAATGAATTGTTTAACAGGGTCCTCAAATGGCGCAGAACTGCCAGAGCGTCACTCTGTCTCTGACTTTACCCATATCGTGCCAGATCTGCCTCGGAAAGGTAATGCAGAGAGATCACACACAAATACATGCATGGAGCTTTTGTTCTCTGTCTGTTTTCACTTCTGTTAAAGTCAGCTCAATTAAACTCAGCCCAGTCAAACTCAGCGCTGTTAAGTCTGTTTAGTTAAACCCAGTTCAGTTAAAGTCAGCTCACATTGGAGAACAGCAAGCGGCGTTCATGTTTTCATTTGTTGATGAAAGTACATTTTTTAAATAAACAATACGTTAGTGCACATTACAGGGAGCCTGTAAAAAGCAACGTGTAGTAACTTTTCAGTGTCCGCTGCATAGTAACTACATAAATCTCAGCTCAGAGGTGCAAAATGTTGTGGTACATGATGGATGGTAGACAAAACATATAAAGCATAATACATCTAGATGGAAAGCCTTATAGTATTATATAATAAGTTGACTTTAGTCAAGTAGAGCATTATTGTCATTCCAGCCATGAACATATAGTACACAGTGAGACAAAATATCTCCCTCCAAGACCGTAGGTGCAATATACAGCACACTCACAACACAGACAAACTGTAGTTCTCCACTTCATAGCATCTACACAACTGTCAGCTCAGAGGGGAACAAGTCGCAGATTTTAAAGTGATAGTGGTTTATTAGAGCATTCAAAGTTATAAAAAGTACAATATTCCAAACTTTACAGTGTCTATGTGTAACGCTCTAGCCACTAGCGAATGCAAATAAAAAATGCTGATCAAAACAGAAAGAAAATTCAGGACACGCTGAGATTGAGGGAAAAAAATCTTTCTTTATGATAAATAAGAACAGTTTGCATGAAATGAACTTTCTTCAGTTTTTACATTATGTAAAGAAAGTGTCTTCAAATCCAAACTCCTCAGCAACAGTTCAGTCCTTGGATGTTCACGACTTAATTCTCTTATTTTCTAGTTGTACTTTGCACTAAATTGATATTTTAAAATGGTAACTATAAAGGGTATGTGTAGCATGTTCCTTTCTGCTCTTATTGTTTCTTTCTGCTCTTATATACCACAGTTTAACCACATTTCTCATTACCTGCCAAATTATTTGTCAAGTCTCGGATTTTTGACATTTTGTTATAAGCTTTTTTAATGTTTTCTTCCCACTTTTTTAGCTGAAAACCTACTGATACCATTTCTGGATTAAAATTTGTCCAAATTTTATGTTTTGCTCTGTTGAAATACAGAATGGTATATGGTTTCATTCCTTTATGGGTAAAAAACTTGTCTGTGAACCGGATGAGCACAGCGTCACAGGTTCAAACACCCACTTTGTACCATTGTGTCCTTGAGCAAGGCACTTAACCCTCAGGGGGACTGTAAGAAATGATTATATATACCTTTACCACTGATTTTCAGGCCATTTTTAAACCCACTGTTTTTCCATATATATATTCACTGTGAAAAGATGTTGAAATATTGAAGTATACTGTATGTATATCAATACACCAATCACACTTAATGTCTTTTGATATTTTATAGTTAGAACTGGATGTTGCACTCAATCATGTCTGTCATATTTAACAGGTTCGCAAGCCTAAGATTTGCTCCAACAACCATGTGTTCTGTTCCACCTGCATTGATGTTTGGCTTACAAAATGTAGCCAGTGTCCCACCTGCAGAGTCGCAATCACCCCTGAAAATCCATGCAGAGAAATCATAGGTAAAGGCCTTGGAGGCAGAAGCAGCAGCAGCAGCAGCAGCAGCACATCAGGACTATACATACTGTACAAATGCAGTGCAACATTTAATCGATTTATAATGTATCTTGAAATACCATTTATTGTGTTCTGTTTATAATGCAGACATGCCATTCATTTGTTCTACTCAGTTAGTAAAGCCATATTAATTTAAATTTTAAATTTTTCTCAGATTTGTGCTTTTAGAATGTCTGTATAACTCCTGTATTAATGAACATTTGCTATGAAGTGTGTGTTTAGGCACATCCAAAATGTGTCCTTGTCTTGTAACTCTTCCACATATCTGTTTTGTGGCTGATAACAGGAGCTACAAATGACAGTGAATCGAACGAAAGCCAGTCCGTAAAAAGCCACCTCAGAAAGACCCGTGGAGAATTAATTCTACAAGAATATGAGGTTGGAACTTTTTGCGTTTTGAAGACATTTGAATTATAACCTGTGTTTTGACCGTTTTTTTTCATTGTTTTATTGTCTTGTTTAATAATAGGGATGTATGGCAACTTTTTCATGCACCATAGTAAATTCCTGGTGGTTGATATGGCAGTAAAGTAGTGAGCCCAATTGAGTACTCATTATAAAAGCTACCTAATTTAAATGTGTAACGCAAGCTTTACTCAAATTACACCCTGCCTGATTTACGAGATCGTCTAACTTTCAGGATGAAATTGAAACGCTACTGAAGGAGAACGAGGACCTGAAGAGCAAAAACCTGAGCCTCGAGACGCAACTGAAAACTGCTCTGGAACCCAGCACCTTCTTCCTTTCACAAACTGAGACTAAAGCTGTTGACCCGAACGTTCTGGAGGAATCAGCCAATAAACTCAAAGCTGCCAATGAACTCTATCAGAAAGTCAAACAGGACGTGGAAAAGCTGAAAGAAGTAAGAAATGAAATTGCATACAGCATTAAAATTAAAGGGGGTGTGAGTGTGAAGAACCATTTCAATATTAAGGGACCTCCTATGGTAAACATTCATATAAATATATATGTATATATATTTTATTTGTAGTTATCATCCAGTATCTAGTTTAGCTAATCATTCCTTTATTTTGTTAAATCGAGTGTCCCTTAAATCCTATCTGGAATTAAATGAGTTTTGTCTGACTGGCTCACAAAATATAAACTACTTTTTTGAAAGCAAGAAATTCTGCTTACTTTTTGTGCATTCATTTTTTTGGTATTTATTTTATTGGGTTGGTTTCCTGGACAGAAATTATGCCTAGTCCTTTTAATTAAGTGTTTTTTAACAAGCAAACGGTTTTAAATAATTGCTTGGTGGGCAATGTAAATGAAGCATGTACTGTCAGAAATAATTTTTTAAGTAGTTAAATATATTTCTAAAACAAGAAATGGAGATTTGAAATGACTGCAATCACGTGTAAAAATGTGCTCAAATTTGTGTTTAAATGGTATTGACCAAAACTCGGTTCCTGTCAGGCTCTCCATATCATTCAGCTGCTCGCTGTAATGAAATATCTTGCGACTTGTACCACTGTGTACTCTTGGTCAAGCAGGCTTTTCTTCACAACGTGTGAACTTTCCTTGACCCTGTCTCTGTGGAAAATGCCTGCTTTTACATGACAGCCTCTGTGGGTTCTATTGACTTTGAGCCGCTGAGTTACTTAATCAAAAGGCTAGTGGTCTGAAGGCAAACTTGCATTCTCTCCCTTCAGGCTAACAAGACCCTGAGGTCCCAGAATGTCGACCTAATCCAAGAAAACATGCGCTTGAAGTCTGAAGTGGAGAGCAGATCGCCTCAAAAGTAAGCACAACTTCTCAACGGTGCAAGTGTAACAGAGGTTTTGTGTACTGTAACCTCCCAGCTTTCCGCAGGTCTAATGTTCCAAGAGCACCCGCGTATAGTGAAAAACCGGGTTGTAGTGTTTTGGTAAAAAAAAATGCATTGATTACATTTTCCTTAATGGAAAATTAAACTGCATTTAAAATGAAAGGTAAACCCATATTCATCTCCTTTTAATTTATTTTACAGTAATAAAAATACAGGGGTATACGAAGGACAAAACGAAAAACAAGAGAAACACTGAGACGATCCACGGGGGAGATTTTAGTCTGCAGTTGCCACAGATGATTCAAACGGCAGCAGCAAGGAGAAATAAATAATCAGAATCAGAAAACTTTCAGAGGACATTGCATTAGTATTAGCAGTTAGCAGCGCGCCAAAACAAAGACTCGTACACAAAAGAAAAATTTAAATAACTCTCTGTACCCACATGTTTAGACAGGGCACAGCTTACTAATACTAAATAAACTGAGATAACTGTTGATAATTGAGGGAAAAATGTAACGTTCACGGATTGGCTTTCAAACCTCCCACATCTAAGTACAGCAGTATTTTACCATTTCAAGACCTACTTTCTATATTTATAGTTATATTTTATATAGAAATGTTCTCAGGAAAAAAAAAAAGAAAAGTATACACTCATTTATGGACCATAATGCATTTTACATGCTATATGCTATTATCCACTGTTGTATTACTAGCGCCCTCAGTTGCTTAAGAGTATTTAGTTTAAGACGTACCAAATTAGTCTCAATTATAAGTTGAATTTTATGAAACAAAATCATTTCCTAAAGAACTGTAATCAATTTAATTTTTTTGTTCCTCGATTTATAGTAGGGCCTGACCAATATATTTATCGATATTGAGAGCCAAAAAAAATGTAGAAAGCATAATAATGTGTATTTAATGAATTCAGATATTTGAGCAACTCTGAGCTTTAAAATGTAAAATATTAATTAAAATATCAATATAAAATATCTGCTGATATTACTGGTTATCAGCCTCTAGACCCTGAATTGATGCCTGCCTTTAATTTCCAAATCGGTCAGCTCTGATTTCTTCACCTAGTTCTGAAAACTCTGGGGTTTTAGTCAGGAGTGTAAGGCTGCCTGTGTGCATGGATACATTTCAGACTTTATTTGCTTTCTGAACTCAGGTTTGGAAGGTACACGGTAGCAGCTCTGGAGGCAAAGATCATTCAGCATGAGCGAGAAATTACTCAGTTAAAGAAAGCCCTGGAGCGCAGTGACAAATACATTGAGGAACTGGAGGCTCAAGTGTCGAAAAGCCAGAGGGAGGGTGCCAAAACCGCAGAAGACTCTCACTCAAAGGGTAGTGTCTCTGGAGGACCCCAAGCTGGAGGTAGGACTGCACAGTATCTGCACGGTATTTTGTTTGTTCCAGTTAAATATGGGTGCATCTTGTGCTCTGGTGGCCCATTAGTGCCCTAAAGCTTTTACAGTTGGACATTTTTCCAAATTACTTGGAAAGTTATTTCCTTTGGAACTTTGGGCATCCGGTGGCCTGCAATCAGAAGGTTGTGGGTTCTAATCCTAGGACTGCTAGTGGCACCACAGCGGTAGCCTTGAACTGTATCTGGCGGTCCACTGCTTCACTTGGTGAATGGGTTTAATGCAGAGAGAGAATTTTACACTGTTCACACTGTGTGCTGTGGTGTGCATGCGTGACACAATGGTCACCAATGCTTTTATATATTGCAAGCAGTGTTGCAATCTCAACATGCAACAGTATAATCACATTGTTGTATTTTGTTCTGCAGTTACGGTGAGCAGCAGCAGGATAGCCACCATGCGGAGGAGTCTGAGTGAAATGGAGGAGGCTTCAGTTTGCACAGATTTGGATAGGAAGTCCATAAATCTCCCAAACAGCCACGGCTTCCTGCTTACCACATCTGATCCGTGTCATGGGATTGGATTTTTGGACGAAGCTTTGAGTCCGCATACAGATACGCTCCAAAACATGACCATGCCCATGCCTTCCACTCCACCCACACCATCTTCAGTCTTCAGATCCCTGAGTCTCAAAAGTCCTGCTGTGTGTAGCGAGAGAAAACCGAGCTTCAAGAACCTCACGTACCTGAGGAGGCTCAGTTTTGATGATTGTAGCAGCTCTAGTAGCTTCAGTGCCTCAGGTTCAGTTGAGCAAAGCTCCAAAGGCAGCCAGATAGACAGAGATGGTTCGTTCAGTCACAGAAACACACTAAACACAAATAAAGATGCGTTACGAAGTGTTTGGCAAGAATCTAAAGGTTCTGAACCTGCTGTATTCCTTGGTGTAAACGAGAATTGTGATGGGTTCAAGCAGAAAGTGAGCAAGGACGGAGCTTCAGTTGATGATGATGAGGAGAGCGAAGCTAGCATGGACTTGGCATACCTTGACAAGATCTCTGAATTAGACTCCATGATGGCTGAAGGTGAACCCTCTCAGCTTTCACCGATGCCGTCACACACACCGAACTTTAACGTCTCACTGATACCAAATCTGGAGGCTGGTTTGAACCTGCTGGCTGATCCTGGACCATCCAGGGAGCGACAGAGCGCATCATCAGGCGAGGACAGCAAGAGAAGTTTGCCCGAGGGTTCTGGAGAATCGACCAAGCGGAAGTGTTCTGTTAGCTTAGCCACCGCTAGTCCTTCTAAAGTCTCTAAGATTAAGTGACGTCGAACAGCAAAATTCCTGTTGGTAGCAGTTTTCCAGACATGGATTAGGCTTGGACTAAATTGCAGCCCAATGGTGAATCACTGATTCCTGTTTATTCCTGTTAGCCTATGCTTAGACTTGATCAGGGCCTAAAACCCTGCCTTCAGTGTCCCAGCCTCCAATTTGGACTCATTCACTTTGGCTTAAGAAAATATGACTCAGTGTGTTCCAGTTTTTAGGTCACTGTTATGTCTTTTGAACTTTTCAAAATATGAATAAAACATCTTCACAGTTAATTCCCCAACATTTCCGTCTTTATTTAACACTAGTTTGTGTGTTTTGAAACTGCAGAACAGGGCATTCTTTAAATATTCGTAATATTTTTTCAGTATTTGGTATATATTTATAATGTAAACAAACTTCTCAATTACTGTTTTGGACTCATTCAGTTTGACTCATAATGTCTTAGGACTGTAGTTCTCAGTTTTTATGTAACACTTACTTTGTAACGTTTATCTCTATAATAATGGCAGCTATGTACGTGGATATTTTTATAGTAATGGCATACAAGGGCTACAGTTAAACATGAATTTCTAGTATTTTATATAATCTTTTTGTTGTTTTTTGAAGGTACTGTGGCTGTTTTTTTACAGATCTGCTGTCTTCGTTTTAATACTCTGGTCTAAGTTTATCTAATACTATGTATTTTTGTGTTTGTATATTGTACACTCATGAAAGGGGGCATTGCCATAGAACAACCTTTTAGGGTGTTTTTTTTAGGAACCTTCCATACAGGTTCTATGGTTCAATTGAATAATTTTCTAACTGAATGCCAAGAACATTTGTTTTGTAATTTGTTTTTTTGCGGCTGGATGAGACTTGTGTATGTGTTGCTTGGTATACTTTATTAAGCTTAAGCTCACTTTATGTAATAGCTTCTTTGACAAGACCTGCTTTCTGTTGGGTCTGAAATAAATAAAAGAAGGTGCATCTCTGGGGCTTCTCTGATCCTTTTTGGTTAGTAAAAGAATCATAAACATCAGAGCCTCCAGCATAGAGATTACATCTGGAAGTCAATTGTAGCTTAATTAGATGCCCATTAAACAACAGATAAAGGTAAAAAAAATAGTAAATGATTCTCTATAACCACTGCCTTTACTAAAGGATCTTTTTATAAGTGTCTAAAGCAAAAGTGTCCACAATTTAAACAAGAAAAAAAGGTTCCTAAATGGGATACAGGAGAAGTTCAGGAAAAGATGTTTAAGGTAACCGTTAAAAAGCTGTCGTTTACAAAAATCTCTGAATAATTATGTAAAATTTTTACTTTCAAGGAATTAAAAGTGGTTCTTCTATGGTACCAGAGAACCCTTTACAGAACCTTTATTTTTAAGAATCTCTTTTTAAATATTCTTTGTTTTCTACAGATTTAAAATCGTGCCTTAAACCCCACCAGTTAACAGTCTGGCCCTTTGTCCTTTGCTATCAGGTGCCAGATGAGCTGCTAAACAAACTGATTTAATATCCGCCGTAACCTTGTACATTGTCTCTGTTAAGAAATTAATGAATCCCAATGAATTGACACTTCATTTGTTCAAACACGCATTGGTTAGTCAATTAAAATTTCATGCAACGATTAGAGCTCAGTGAAATATACATGATATCGTTACATTTGCATAATAAATCAGGGCATTAAAGCATCTGGGCTATGGTGGTGGTAAAGACCAGTGTATCCTGACTGGGTTAAACAGTAATGTGAAAGGTATAATGGGAATAGTTCACATGTAATAGTCTCATTATATGTAACATTTTTTATTTTAGTTACAAAGGCAAGTTTTAAATATCAAGACATACAGAATACAACCACATATTGAAATGCACATATAAACAAAAGACAATAATGTGTATTATTGTTTGTATTTGTAAAGGGTGTATTGGGCAGTGTTGGTCTGTATTTACGAATATGTATTTGTCTACTAAAAAATGTGATGAGTTTTTAATTTATAAATAATAAGGATAGTAATAGCTTAGGAAGAGTAGATCCATCTGAGAGGATTTTCAAGATCAAAATCTATTAAGTAAATAAAAATCTTGCATGCAAACCTAACACCTAACTAACAGGTGTGTAAACCTATACGGGGACAGAGGAGGACAAGAGGAGATAAGGATAGGGATAGAGAGAGAGAGAGAAAACCTTGTTGCAAATTATGATTTTAGTACATATAGAACACAAACATATACACCGTTCAGGCTTAACATTAAAACCACCTGTCTGGTATTGAGTAGATGCCTACTCACCAAAACACCACTGGACCGTCGAGACCCCACAGGACCTCTGAAGGTGTGCTGTAATATCTGGGACCAAGACATTAGCAGCAGATCCTGTAGGTTGCAAGGTGGGACCTCCATGGACCGTCACCTTGCTAAAATAATCGCCTGCGCTATTTTTTTGGCAAAATTGCCTTTATTGCCTAAATCCTCTCCTCATGATGCTGTCCATCTATGTTAAGACTGCCTTCGTCGTCAGTCGATCAGGTAATATGATTCTACCACTTTAGGACAATGGCCTGTGTCGAGTGTGACTTTTTGGTTAAGTTTTTTGTGCTTCCTGAAAAACTTTAAAAATGAGTTAGATATTATTTTAGATATTAGTGTTTCCAGTTCCTCCCACAGATGGTTGACCATATTGAGATCTGTGAAATGTGGAGGCTAAACCAAAACCTTGAACTCCATGAACCATTCCTTAACCATTTTTGCAATGTGCAGGACGCATCATCCTGCTGAACTAGAGAATACTGTTGCCATGAAGGAGTGTACCTGGTCTGCAGTAACATTTAGGCTGGTGGTACATGTCAGAGTAACATCATCATGAAAGCAGGACACAGGGTTTCCCAGCAGACCATTGTCCAGAGCATCAAACTGCCTCTGGCGGTTCACTTTCTTCCCATAGCACTGTGCAAAAGTCTTAGGCATCTTTGCACATCTTTATGCAAATGTCTTACGTTAGAATAAATGCAAACAAACAAGGCACCAGTGAAAAGTGTCAAGATTTAATTTGTAAAAAAAAAAAAAAAAAAAAAGCAGCTGAGAGCTGGTAAGAACACAGGTTTGGTTCCGGGTTTCTCCTCCATGCCTAATTTAATGTAATGAAGTCAAACCAGTAATACTGGACTTCCACAATTACCATAAAATCGCTATTTATAACAGTTTTTAAACATTATTTAATAGTACTTCGTATAAATGTATTCAGTACATATATATTACAGTACATATAAAACCTAAGAAAAGGTTTACCTTTTTTCCTCTTTTGTCTTTAACATCTTAGGTTTTATCATCAAAGCAGATCGAACAGAGCTCAAAACTCGCGAGAATAGGGTGTGGGCACTCTTTCTCTCTCTCCCTTACTCTCTCTCTCTCTCTCTCTTTCCCTCTCTCTCTTCTTTATGTCTCCCTCTCTTCTCTCTCTTGTTCGCTCGCTCTGCTTTTTACCTCTCTCTCTCTCTCTCTCTCTCTCTCTCTCTCTCTCTCCTTCTCTCTCTCTCTCTCTCTCTCTCTCGCGATAAACTGTGCTGCAGGCTCCTCCCCCTCTCTCTGTTCAGGTGTGTCTGTGTCTCTCTCTCTCAGTGGGACTGGTCCGCGCGCGCGCCGCTGCAGCTTGCGCTCCACACCGCGCGTCCTCTTTTTTCTTTTTCTCTCTTTTCTCGCGCTCTTCTACTGCTGCACTTTATTCTTCCGCCTCTTCCTCGAGCGGGATACATACTCACACACTCACTCACACACACTTACACACACTCGCTGCAAACATGATGTCCATGAACAGTAAGCAGCCACACTTCGCCATGCACGCGAGCCTGCCCGAGCACAAGTACACCACGCTCCACTCGAGCTCGGAGGCCATCCGGAGAGCGTGTCTGCAGACTCCACAGGTAAACACGCGCGTGTGTGCGGGAGTTTGTGTGCGTGCGCGTGTCTGTGTGTTTGTGCGTGTGTGTGGACGCGGCGCGTGCGTGCGTCCTTGCTCTCCCCTTAATGTTTTTTTTCCCCTCCACATCATCTGCATGTGTGTGACAGCTTGTGAAAGCCTGATGTACGTGAGAGGTTTCAACTTTATTTCACGTGTTAATTATTTGTAGTACTGCAAAATTCCATCCTGTGTGCCAGTCTCTCTCTCTCTCTCTCTCTCTCTCTCTCTCTCTCTCTCTCTCTCTCTCTCTCTCTCTCTCTCTCTCTCT
>JBBJLR010000111.1:6257081-6269091 GCA_037577145.1 Brachypetersius gabonensis
TATATATACAGGCCTTATGTTTCATATATATCAATATATATCAAATGTAGAAACTGGATTCACTTGGATTAGCATTTACATTTATGGCATTTGTCCGACGCTCTTATCCAGAGCGACATACATCAGTGCTTAAGTAGACCACAACTGTTTCTTAAACCTGTAAACATCTTAAATCCATGTCCACTATTTAACCAAAATACTGCACATTTGATGCACCTATTCAACATCTGTCAAGTAATAATTAGCATTACAGTGAAATGTTGCAGATGCAGTAAAATGAACACAATGAATAAAGTGTCGCAAATATATTTAAAAGTTAAGTGTGTTTAAAAATATGACTTGGAATCTTGTTGACTCAGAAGTAATTGAACTAATACATTTAAATTGAGCTGGGCACGTAAACGCATTATTATCACATTCAGCATTATTTACTTAATGCTGACATTTATTTTATCATGTTTACGTTTACGGCGTTTAGCAGACGCTCTTACCCAGAGCGACGTACATCAGTGCTTAAAGTAGTCCACAAATGGGTTAACAAAGTTTATTAAAATCCTTTTATTTTGAAAGCTTGTGAGTGTGCGGAGCACGCAGCTCTACATCTCGGCCGGTTTTCGCAGGGGTCAGGCGTCCCGTTACTTTTGTTCATATTATATGGACAAAAGTAATAGGACGCTTGACCATTACACCAACAGGGACTTTAATGAGACTGCATTCAGAGACATAGACTTTCATGTGGAGCTGGTTCCCCTTTACAGCTGCTATAAAGGTTCTGCACCCCCATGCTCTGGACACTGAGAGGAACCTTTCTGTAGAAAACGAGATAAAACGTGAATGCCCTGCAGTAGCAAATAACTTTGATCTTGTATTTGATTCCATTAAAGTTGAGATGTACAGAAATATTTAAACTGTATCTGTGTACCTGGTGTTAAAGGGAAACTGCTTTTGTTTTAAATGTTTGAAAACCAAAATTTATTGCACTTTTGTTCATATAGAAGTTCTTTAAAAATAAAAGTGTGTGATGCAGTACTTTTGAATTCATTTAATTTTGCTTATACAATGCAATTAATTGCGATTAAAAAATTCGATAATTGCCTAGCATTAATGTTAAAGTTTACAAGGTCTACAGATTTGAACTTTTTAATCACCTTTTAATCATTTTTCATATTTAAGCAAAGTTTGCATTAATTATGAAGATTAGAAGCTAATATATAAATATGTAAAATTAGCTAGAAATCTGCTATTTGGTTACATTTCAGAAATTTTTAATTGTGTTACAAAACATTTGTGTTACAAAAATTATTTGTGTTACAAATATAAGCCAACTTGCTTAAAACTCACTAGTAAGGGTATACTATTATTTCTACTGTAGTAGCCAGAAACATTCAATATTTCTGGAATATAATAAATGCATCTTGAAAGACTGTTTAATATTATTGGTCAAATTTAAGCATTAATCAAATGCGACATTTCAAATGAACCTTTGGTATTGCATAACTACAGAAATGTATGATGTATAAACATGGAAACTGACAATGCATAACTATAAATAGTAGTGAAAAGTAGTGAAAAGTAGTGAAAAGTAGTGATGATGGATGGAATGATGGAAATAGTTGTTGTGAAATCATGAACATTAATGATGCATAACCTGAAGTGCAGTGTAATCATGGAAATAGAGGATATATGACCATGGCAATTGACAATGCATAAAAATTGAAAGGTATGGTCATGGAAATGGGTGTAGCTAGATCATGGAATTAACTGTAGCAAAATCACCGAAGTGGGTATACCATAACCTGAAACGGATGTAGTAATGAGGCGAAACTTCTTATCGATGTCCACTGACTACTGACACCTTGCTGGTGTACAGTTAGAGACTGTATCTTTCTCAGTATCTGTCCACAAGACTTCTCCTGACTGAAGGAGACCCCAAATACCCCTAGCAGCACTGGATTAACCAATCACATTTCGACTTACAATGAATGGGACTAATTTCGTGAAGCTCTAGAAAGGTAAATGAATATAATCAGCAGCCTAACCAGCAGCTTTCTGTCTGATGGTAAACAGCAGCAAGGCTATTCAATGAAGGGAATCAGTGAAGGGTAAAATGCAGGTTAATACATACATTTTAACACTCTGCCTTTGCTTTGCTCTGAATCCAGGTGACTTTTGTGTTGATAGTCTGATCTGCCCTTATCCTGAGTTCCCCCTTCACTTAGTGGCTATCTTATACCCCTTGTGTTGTGATTGTGTTTGCCAGCTTGTGTTTCTCTTCCAGTTCTGGTTTCTGGTTCCGTCATGTCTGGCCCTCACTTCTCCATGAGTGCACTGGAAGCCTGCTACCCACTGGGACCTTGTGTTTTTGGTCTGCACTCTCTGTGATGTTCATGATAGGCCATGCTTGGAACCTTGTGGTTGTTTTGTATAGGCCCCCCTTAGCAGGTGCTTGAGTGGTGGGCCCCACCTGTGAGATCCGAGGGTCTTGCCTGTCAGCGAACCCCTGCTTCCTTGAGTGGTTACTTTGTGTAGGCATCCCTTGACAGGTGTGTCTGCGGCATGCCCCTCCTGTGAGATCCTGAAAGGCTCTCATCTGTGTGAACTATATAAACAGTCTAGTAAAAGATCTAACTGTCTTAACTGTGTATTTAACCCCAAAAGGACTTTGTTCACCTGTGCATTGCATGTTACCCTTTGTGCCACGAGCCAGTGTTCTACTTTTCCTCGAATGTTTGTTGCCTGTTCTTCTGTTTCCCCATTAACGTCTGTATGTGTGTCCCTCTTAACACACCCACGACTCCCAAAAGACAATTTTACACATTTCAAATAAGACACTGAATTCACTGAGACAATGAGGCGCTGTCTTTTGCAAGCTGTTGGCGTCCATGTTTAATTTAAAATGGCTGAAAAATGTAACTTACCACAAATAACACAAATAACAAGGATCCCCATTGGAATCCTAATAAATGTTACAACTGTCTCTCAGAGATGCCTTTTTTCCTTCTATTTGGATATTCATGGTCTGAACTGAAGGCCTAGCTTTAACACTCACAGTTCACCACTTGGTTTATGCATAAACAGGGCGGTTCCATTTTTTGCAAATGAGGAAAAAGGCACATGTGTCTAATTTTATTTGCACAAAGCACATTTGATCAGATTTGTGAAATGCACTGGAAGATTTAACATGACGCTAGAAGCAAATAACATTTCCAAAACACATTTTCTTGTTGTAAACAACAATTACCGGTCTGTTTTTACCATTTGTGTGATATGTGACACTGCTACCCTTTTTCCTGCATTTGCATGTGCTGTTAGCACTTCACAACACAACACTGCCCTGAATGTGAGGTCTAACTTTACATTTTCTGGCAAAACATGCAAATTTTCAACAAATTATGTGCACATTCACATTCAGATAAATGTTGATTTATTTGGACTGAGCATCAACAAGCCAACAAAGGCAATGGATTATTTTAACTTTAGCATCAGGTAAGATACAAGTGGGGATTCATTAAATGGCACAGAATATATTAACTGACACCGGTGCTCAATAAATATTTTCTGTATTATTATTGTAAACAATAAGCAAAATTGTTATTCAACAATGTTGTATGTTTAGAATGGGACAAGGTTGCAAAGCAACACAACAATGCCGTCCAGTTCACACATGGAGTTAACATGGAATTAACATGGAACATGCGTGTTGGTTTAACTGGTCATAAGCCATCAGTGGAGACAAATTTAAAACTCACAGAACTGGCTGGCACACTATATGGACAAAAGTATTGAGACGCCTGACCATTACATCAGCAGAGACTTTAATGACATTGCTTTCAAATACATTACTTTAGTATGGAGTTGCTTGGAAGGCTTTCCATAAGATTTTGAGGTTTCTGTGTGAATTCGTGCTCATTCATTCTGTAGAGCATTTAAGAGGTCAGACATTGATGTTGGACAAGAAGGTCTGGATCACAATCTCTGTTCCAGTGCATCCCAAAGGTGCTGGATGGGGTTGAGGTCAGGGCTCTGTGCAGTCAGTCAAGTTCTTCCACACTGAACTCCTCCAGCAGGTCTTTATGGAGCTCGCTCTGTGCTCTGGGACACAGTCCTGCTGGAGTAGAAAAGGTTCTTCCCCAAACTGTTTCCACAAAGTTGGAAGTATGGTGTTATCCGGAATGTCTTGGTCTGCTGAAGCATTAAGATTGTCCTTCACTGGAAGTAAGGGGCCACCTGAATTCAACAATTTATAGGTGTTTCCAAATTCCTTTGTCCATATGGTGTATTTCATAAGCAAGTCAGATTCATCCAATCAGATTACGAATGAACAGAAATCAGTTTACCGCCCCATCATGACTTTAAATTGCTGTTTTTAGCTTGGCATCATTACACAGTTTTGGTGATGTGTGGCTGCTTTTTCTCTTTACTTTTCATCTTGCCACCACTTTTCCAATTTGGGTAGAACTGTCATCACATCATTTTCACACAACGTGAACTCAAAGACCCTCTCTGATATTGTGGATCAGAAACAGTAGGATACAAAAGTGATGTGCTTCCATATTTTCAGTCCACTCATCCTGAAACGTTTACACAATACTGGCATCTCCAGTATTATAAAAAATGACAACAGCCGTAAAAAGTAGTTATGAGGACCTACATTTATGTATATGCATATGTGCTAATGCACTCACTCATAAGACATTTTATACTCAACTCACGGTGTGTATTGCGTAATGTCTGAGCAGCATGAAATGCCCATTAGCCCGTAAACTTTCCTTTTAAAGACCCGCTCCTCATGGAGCATTTATGACCAAATATCATGAATTATTGAACTATGTAGTAAATGCTTTCATAGTTTGAGTAGCTACATTTTTACATTTGTAATTAATCAATTTCAATTAAGATTGTAATTCCCCCCTCAGGAATACTGGACACACAGGTAAGACAAGTGACGCCACGCACTGGAATAACGAGACAAATGGCATCGTTAAGTCTGAGGATCGCCTGGTGCTTTCAGGTTTAGAAAGTAAAACCAATGCATTCGCATCTTCCCAGACAACTCTGTTGGACTTGATGAATGATTATTGTTTAGTGAAAGTAAAAAGTATTGATTGAAGTGGTGGAAGTGCATCTGATGAATATGGTGCGCAGGAAAAAAGCTTTTTTCCCCACCTGGCCACATCCTGGCATCGATGGGGATATAAACCTGAAACAAACAAAAAAACCCCCACTTCTGATCAAAAGTTTGGGCACAATGAAAGATTCTGTCGAATGTTCAGCAACAATGAACAAATACTGAAAATGTAAAACATTAAATAAGAGGTATGCCAATGTGCTGTATATGGTAAGAACATGTAATCAAAAGTTTGAGGATCCTTTGCCTTTTTCTAAAATGTGATTTCTGACATTACGGTTATCTTCAGCTGTGTCCGAAAAGTGCACTCGTTCACTATATAGGGCCCTATGTAGTGTGTCAGCGATTTTATAGTGGTGTCCGAAAAAGTGGTAACCGTCAGTTTCAGCCACTAGTTAGTGCACTTCAAAATTGCAGCGTGACACGCCAAAATATAGTGTACAGACACTGTACACTACATCAATACACATATACCATCAGGCACTGCGGCTTTCTTTTACCGTGCCCTACATAGTGAACGAGTGCACATTTCGGACACTCTGCACACTACTTTTATCGGGCAAAAGTCGGAGGGAGGAGAGACGGGGGAAAGTGGGGATTCGAACGGAGGGGATTCAGTCACACTCGCACTTTTTTCTCTCTCTCTCTCCACGGAGGACAGTAGTATCCAGGGCTGGACTGATACAAAAAACGTCCGGGGCATTTTCAGCCGCAATTGCCCGCACACGAGACCCCGCCCCCTGTTCGGGCAGTGTCTGAACTAGAGAGACGAGATGTGCGTTTATGCGACAGAGATAAATTGTCGAGATCCGGCGCACTATTTAAGCAACAGTTAGTAAAGATGTAACATTCCGAGTGTCCGAAATTAACTAAACATCACCTCCCCTTGTTCACTAGTTAGCCCTCTATATAGCAAACACTATGTAGTGAACGAGTTCACGAGTGAACAAGTGCATTTTTCGGACACAACTTTTGTGATGGATAAAAGTGTGGACGAAACTCTGTTGCCTCGGTGTTTAACTATGCAACACACTTTTGTTCAGTTGTAGACAACAGTAGCTGTATTCAGGTTGAGGGAAATGTGAGGGCATTTCGAGTTTATGATGGTCACTCCCATAAAAAAGATAAAAAACTGAGACGTGAGTGTTTTGGCTAACGCTGTTAGCGCCATACTCCCAGACTAGGTGGGCGGACTGGTTTGGCTGCATGCGGCGGAAGAATATGCAGTAACACGACGTATGAGTGAGGGAGTTGGCGTCCGCTAGTACATTACAGTGTACAAGTACAGAATATTTATGTCCTTTTCCTTTTCCTGTGGCTTAGTTGTGTTTTAATGTTCTAGATTATGATTTTACAGGTGTGTAATGCTAGGTAAGTGACTTAGACAAGAGTGTGTTTTGTATTACACCAAATTTCAGGTTATATCACCCACTGTAATCTCAAATAATCTGAAGGCATGGAAAAAAACACTCACTCCTTACTTCCACACTCCAGTGACTCCACTGCTACCTGCACTCTATGCAGATCCACTCAGTAAACACGAATCTGCTTGTGTGACTAGTGTCACTCATTAGTAAAGCTACGCAGCAGGCCCAGAGCCGAGGGAGCTGTAACTGATTCACTGAAATCCTGAAGGAGAGGGGAACCTGAACAGACATGTGTACATACACACACACACACACACACACACACACACACACACATGCACACAGTTCCACGGCATATGTCTGCATCGTTATCCTCCTGTGACCTTTGACCTGCGATGCTCTGGCACAGATAAAAGACACTCATCACCAACTCATCCAAGCAAGGGGGTCCGGTAGTGGGGTATGTGTGTAAATCTGTGTGTGTGTTGGTACACGAGCAACAATGCTCTACTTTTTGAAGCTCGCTTCTGCTGGGAAGCAATGAAACATTGATGAGTGGCAGACCAGGATGTGTGTGAGTGTATGTGTGAGTGTATGTGTGCGTGTGTGTATGTGTGTGTGTGTGTGTGTGTGAGAGTGCGTGTGTGTGTGTGTGTGTGTGTGTGTGTGAGTGCATGTGAGTTTGTGCATATGTGTATTTGGCAACAGGGGCATATAAAACTGGTATTATGAGTCTGAAGGGCATCTACTTCATTCTCTATCTCTCTTTCTCTTTCTGTCTCTATCTATGTTTCTCTCCCTTCTTTTTGCTCGCTCCTTTTTTTTACTTTTTTCAAACCCTCGCTGCCTCTCTCTCCTTCTCTCTCTCTCTCTATCTCTCTCTCTGTCTCTCTCCCCTGCTTTCTTTAATTCTCTCCCTCTCTTTCTCATCTTCTTCTTACTCTTTTAGTCTTGATGCTGTTTGTCTTCTTTTTTCTCCCTCTGTTTCTTTTATATTTTATTCTCTTTGTTTTTATATTTTACTCTTTATCTGTATCACTTTCCCATCCTTCTCACCTTAACCTCCCCACAGCCCCTCATTGTTTCTCTCTTATTAGAGCTTGTCATTCTGGGTGTCTGTCAATAGTGTGATTAATAAAAGGCACAGACGAGACAGGGAGGGGAAAACGCATCACCTGACCACACTCAGCCCATAGCTGACAGACTGCCAATCACACACACTCACACACACACACACACACACACACACACACACACACACACACACACACACACACACGTTGTGAGAGAGGGAAAATCACAGGAGGACAGAGAAAGTGAGAGGGATGGAGAGATGTTCTCTCGCTCCTCCACAGGTGATCTGTTTGTCCAGAAGGGTCAGTGCGGCCACCTGACAACTTCTCTGACAGTTTTTGAGCTTCTCACACTCATAAAAACGTCAGAACACACTGTCAGTGATGTTGACCATAGGGTCTGGCATAATTGGTGTCTACGTGTGTGTGTGTGTGTGTGTGTGTGTGTGTGTGTGTGTGTGTGTGTGTGTGTGTGTGTGTGTGCGTGCATGAGGAAAAAAGAGAGCTTGTGTATATAGGACTTGCTTGAGTCCATTTGAAAAAGGAAGTGTCTGGATAATTCTGCTTTTTATATCAAGCTGAAGTTTTATATAAAATCAAATGTATCCGTTTTTACTCCTTAACTGAAATGCAGTCAATGAACCAAGACGTGTTTGATTTCTTTTTATAGAGACGTTTGCTTTTTTCATTAGTAAAATTAACATGAGTGTGTCTTGAACCATGAATTTTGTCTTTACTTTTGACCATTTTTATAGATAACTGTGTGCCATACAGTATCCAGGATTCAAATACATTTTATATATATGAATCCTGGATAGTGTATATATATATATATATGTAGTGATATAGTGATATAATGAATATGAATATATGAATATATAATACATATATATGTGTGTAAAAACATGTGTGTGTGTATAGCCCTAGGTGTGCGGAGTGAGTCAATGCTCAATGCTATTAAACATATAATCACAGAACACAATATCCAACAACATTCTCTAATTGCAGGTACTGAAGACATTGTTTTTACCCTGAAAGATATATTTTCTTCTTGGACAGCTACATTATCCATATAGAATCAAAGTCCCTGCATCAGTCACCTAGCTGATCACCCACATTTGAGCGGAAAACTATGGTAGAACTACTGCTTTAACAGTAGCCAGCATACGGAAGAGAATCTGTGACACAGGCAAAGTCACAGACACAACTTGAGCTGAAAGGTTAAAGATAAAAACTGAAATAAGAGAGAGAATTATGAGGAGAAGCCGAAACACAGAGACACACAGAGAGAGAGAGAGTGTGAGGGAGCTTTGTGGGCATGTGTGTATCTGTGTGTGTGTGTGTGTGTGTGTGTGTGTGCGTGTGGGTGTACGAGCTGCAGTGTGAGCTCCAGCAGTCCCAGTGAGACTGATTAACCCTCGTCTGTCAGAGGGATGAGGGGATGATGATGGGGTCTCAAAGGGCCGCAGTTCTGTGGGGCTGAACATTGGGGGTCATCGAAGATCCGCTCAGGCCAGAGGAAGGACTGTGAGGGTCAGTTCTCAATCCTTCACACTGGAAGTCATTTTAAAAATTGCTTTGCATGTGTTCATGGGTACCTGATTTTGAGTGGGGACAGAAATAGCTAAAACTACCCATGCTAGCTAAAAGCTAGCAAACTAATATTAGCTAAAAGCACACTACATTGGAAAGCTAACTAGCTAGCTTATTTAGAGAGCAACGTGATGCATATATATTATAATATACGTTATATATATGTTTATGTTACAAGCTTTGTTGACTGCAAGTGGCTGAAAATGTGCAAAAGCAATTAAATATGTATTTAATAATCATACATAGGCGTTTATACTTATTATAACTGACATACTCAGTTAAACCAATTACACTTTTGACTAACCTTAGTGTTATAAGCTGAATATAGAAAGAATGCCCAGAGGAAGATTTTCCTTTGAAGTCTTTTCTTCGTTTCATCAGAAATACATCATCTTATATCATCTTTTTATTTGGAGATCAACTTAAGTCTTTTATGTTTCTCCTAAATCCCCAATTGGAGTAGCAAGAAGTAAAAAAAAAAAAAATCAACTTTACAATTTAAGGTCATCCTCGGATACTCTCAGTTTTCTTCTCTTCAACAACCATATTGATCTCAAATCTGTCAACATTTTAGATCACTAAGATGAATTTCAGATAGTGTACTGGATTGTATGAGTCAACCATGTTTTGGATGTTATGGTTATCTTAATATCTGATTATCTAATATCTGCCTTTTCCTTTCAGTTTCCTTTTAATTTGTGAAACAGAATGGTCTTCTAAGGCTTGTTTGTCAACATCCATTGCTCAAAAGAAGAGGAAGACATGCATCTAGACTCTGTTCAGTTTTGGCCCCCTAGTGGTGGAACGAACTCCCTCTTGCAATCAGATCTGCGGAGTCCTTCGTCTCTTCAAGCCTTGTCTGAAGACCCACCTCTGTAAGGAGCATCTTGGTGACTAGCCAGTGCTCCCACGCATCTTTTATACATCTTTCCCTATATATTTAACAAATGCCTCAGCCACTTACCCTCTTAACTGTTTCTCCTTACTTGTGTATTAATCTCTGACTGTTTTTTTCTCTCTGACAGAGTTTGTTATGGTGTGTAACTCCAGCAGTAACTTAATTATTAATTAGTTAAATAGCTGTTGTTGATTTAAGTTCAGCTTTACAGGTTTAAGAACAGTTGTGGACTACCTTAAGCTCTGATGTACGTCGCTCTGGATAAGAGCGTCTGCTAAATGCTGTAAACGTAAACAAATGTTTTGTCAAGGGCACCTAAAGTCATAATCACATTTTTATGCCAAACTGTTGCTTTAATTTGTGTATGTGCGTGTGTGTGTGTGTGTGTGTGTGTGTGTGTGTGTGTGTGTGTGTGTGTGTGCAAGTTTCCCATGTCGAGTGTGTCCCGGTCAGGGCCACAGTAGCCACAAGGACAGCAGGAGATATGGAAGTAACTCAAACCTCTCCAGAGATTCCCTAAAACCAACAAGGAACAGGTTTAGCTCCCAAAACAGTCCTGCCGCAGGGCTGCCCTCTTCAGGACAGCACACACACACTCTCACACACACAGAGTGATGTACTTTCTTACCTTTGAACAACAATAAAAAACATGTAGAGAGAGACCTCAGTAAAAACGCCTCAGTAAGAGGGAAGTTTTCTGTTAAAGTTATTGTTAAAAACAGTCTTCCTTTTATCACAGATGTCGTGGATCAGAGACATATGTGCTGTCTGAGGTTTGCTTCTTTAGTTTATGTTATGAAGCTACTAGACTCATAGCAAACAAGCAATAAAAGCTTATTACTTAAATGGTTTCTGACACTGTATGACACGCTTACAGACAGAAAAACTAGAGGCCGTTTCCATAACATAACCTTAGAAAGTGCATATTGTAATTTTTATTGGATATAATCTTTACTTTGGCTCTGTAGTTCCACATGGCTGACATTTTCACTGTTTAACTCCTGCTACTAAACCATAAAACATGGCCAGTGCAAAAGTTTTGGTATATATATATATATATGAAAAGAGTTTTATACAATATTAAAAGAAACTGTGTGCCAAAATGGGCAGCATTCTCTGTAGAGTATATGCATTTATAGTATTTCTGTAACAGGGAGCATGAAGTTTTACTTTTTCTAAAGAACTGCAAACAAACCCAATTGTCCAGTTGTGATGACATGTACGATTCACAATGGAATTGATCATTTTATTACATAATCATGATCGAATCAAAGGTATACTGCGGCTGAATGTGATGCACTGAACCTATGAGTCGTGTCCAGTTGGATTGTGGTGAAATTTAAGATTGTCGGTGAAATCGTCAAATTTTCATGAAATTGCAGCCCTAAAGTTAAAGGAGACAGTATGAAATGAAAAGGCTGTGGTAGTAAAGGTCCCTCTCATTGGCCTGGTCAATTTGTCACGCAGGCAACTGAAGATGTTTATTAGAAATGATTCCCTCCAACTGCAGCGTTTAAAATGTCCTGACTGGCTGAAGGCCAAAGCCCCACCCACTCTGCCCGCGTTTAATTATTGATGTGTTTATATTGCTGATTTTGGTCTTCTCCACCGTCCCCAGTGTGTGCTTGTGAGAGAAACGAGGATTTGTCTAACTCTCACTGCAATGCTCCACGCATGGCCTGCACACACTGTGTCAAATGGTCTGTGTGTGTGTGTGTGGTCTCAGTGGAGGTGTCCTCAGCATTTACAGCATCCAAACATCTAAAGCTATGTGTCTACCCACACTCTTTTCCGTTTACCTGTCGCTCTGCTCTATTACACTCTCCCACTGCTGTCTCACATATAAAGAGGTATCTATATACAAAAAACGCCATTACCATTACACACACACACACACACACACACACACACACACACACACACACACACACACACACACACACACACACAC
>JBBJLR010000111.1:6319160-6333783 GCA_037577145.1 Brachypetersius gabonensis
GTGTGTGTGTGTGTGTGTGTGTGTGTGTGTGTGTGTGTGTGTGTGTGTGTGTGTGTGTGTGTGTGTGTGTGCGCATACGTACATAAGACACCTCTGTCAGATTCATCTGAACATTAATGCAGTGTTAGAGTTTTTCTGTCTTGGCTTCATATCACTGAATGATTTATTTAGCTGTAGGCATACAGATAATTACCGTATAGTGTCTTAGAGTGACAGGGGAGTAAGAGGTAAGGGTGTGTGTGTGTGTGTGTGTGTCCATGTGTGTATATATACAAAGGTCACAGAAAGATAGACAGATTGAATCCTTTTGAAACTCTTCTATTAGTTTATCATGAATTTTTCATACCCTGTAAGGAATGGCTGGTGTGTACATTTTTTCTTTCTTAATGTAGATGATTTTCTTTAGAAATAGAACACATTACCACTTCATATAAGGACCTGCATATATGTATAATACATATATATGTATAATATATGTATGACCCAAAATCCTGACAAGGTTTAAAAAATCAAATGTGTGTGTGTGTGTGTGTGTGTGTGTTATTTTTGTTTTCCTCCTGCCTATCATGCCTAGATGGCAGCTCATTTATCGAAGTAGCCCAAAAAAAACCCCTCTGCTCTATCCATCTTAATGTCATTTCACAAAGCAGTGTGATTGATAAGCGAAGGTTGAGGCGCTCGCTTTGTGAACCTTTCTGACAGGCCGCATGCAAAAACGGCAACGAAAAAAATGGATGAGTGTTTTTGTCTACTGCCTTCGCTCAGCTCACACTAACACTTTCCCACACTTTCTTAATGCAACATTTCGACCATTTCTCTTTGGTGCGTCACAAGCTACTCGGCAAACCTTATTTCACTAATTCACGCTTATTTTAACCACTTAAACCACATTGATCTGTTGGTAGGGTCAGTTCTCCATTCCTCACTCCAATAACCTAATAGCACAATTGTTTTTCATCGATTCATTGTAAGATAAGGCTGCACAATGTAGTGTGTGTTCACCGTTATTGCGGGATTGGCCTTTACAATACTGATATCGCACGAATAGGCAAATGAGCCCTCTAACCCAGTGGTTCCCAGCCTGGGGTCCGGGCCCCCCTTAGGGGGGCACTAGAGATCGCAGGGGGTGCGCAGAATTTTGTCTGCACTGAGTTTACCAAAATTATAACTGTACACATTAAATTCATAAAGAGAGAAATGTGTTGTGTGTGTATATAAAGGTATAAGAGCAAAAACCTACAACCACTATTTAATTTTTGCAAATAAAAGTTTATATTAATCACTTTTTTATTATTGTGCATCTATGTGGGTAGGAGTTGGGGGGGTGGGGGGGCGGCTGGCTTGTCTTGGACACAGGCAAGGGGAGCTTCAAGGAAATAAGGTTGGGAACCACTGCACTATCCAATAGCAAAATGCGTTTTTTTCCATGTGCTATGCATTCTGACAAATTGCAGCTCCACATGAGTTTTGGCGGTTTTAACATAATCCCACGCACTTAATCGATTTCTATTTCAAACTAACTCCTGATTTTTCTGTGTTTTAAGGGGGCCATAGCATGGAAAACCAAATGCTTCTCAATTTTTTTGCTGCACTATGTAATGTTTCTAAACATTTTTGGATCATATTTAAATATATCCGCCTGTTCAGCCTATAGCAGTTTAGCCACACCCATTCAGCGGAATCAAATGCAAGGAAAATGTAGGGTATGGGCCCTTTAATATGCTGATCTTAATGACAAGATAAAATCTCTTTAGGATTGTGCAGCTCTATTGAATTATTAAGCTTAGGATACAAAGGAGCTACGAAGGTTAGAACTGCATGGAGAAAACACGCACATGACAAAAGCATCTTTCCCTCATGTAGGGTTAAGAGGGGCTGGGAAGAAGGCATGATTCACACCCTCTTTCGAAACGAAAAAAAAGTAGATATGGTGGAAGAAAATGTTTCTTGACTTTTCGCTGGTTGTACAGTAAATCTGAGAATGAAGATGCTGAGACTGTTCTGTTGAAACAAATGCACCTCCCCCCCCACCATTCATCATCCTCCTCTTCCTCATCTTGCTTCATTTTAACCCTTAGAAGTCTAATATTCTTATCGATTGGCCGTATGTTCGGTTTGCACACAGAGATGCTAAAAGTAATAGTTTTCTTACAGAGTGGTGAGCTATTATTTATTGTTCTCAAATATTATTCTCAAAAAAATTAACTTTTTAACGTTTTAATTCTTAAAAAAAGTACTTGTACATGTATAATTTATGAAATGGGTTGTGTAACAGACCACATTCACATTAGATCATCATGTACAGACTAATTTCTATTTGCTTGAATATGAAAAAAATAATAAATTCCATTAAAGAGAAAAGAGGCACGAATCTGCACTTTACTCTTGTTTCCATGAGCCACGGGTGAGTATTAAGTAAAGATTCAATTCTGTTATTGTTGGTTATAACTGAGACTTCTAAGGGTTTATTTTGTTCACAGTGTGAATTTTAGCCCATTTTTGTATGTGCTGATGCCTTTTGACACACATTTTGTTATTTTATATGCTTTTTGGGGAAAATTCCACCCCAACCACACCCTTAACTCCCTCCCTGTGTGTGTAATGTGTTGGTGTTGGCTGCTTTAGGCCAAAGGAAGCTCCGAGCTGCAGTCTCTCCCCTCCATTCACTCTCGCCATTCACCCCCATTCCACTTAATAGAGGTGATTATAGCCGTGCCATAAACGTAATACAAAACCGCTCTTGACATGAAAAATGTGAACGACTGTTCCATCCTTCACTCCTGACCACAACTGAATGACTACTGCATCTCTTCATGTAATTTATAATGTACTTTAAAGATGTTGTATGTAAATTAAGCTCCTGGTAATCTTGCTTAATGTGCTGTGATATTCTGTAATGGACTGTTATGTTTTTTTTTTTCTTTTTTTACTTTATGCATTTCCCTCCACTCAGTATAATGTAATCCCCCCCTCCTGCAATCTGTACCAACTCCCATGCACAAGTAATCTATATTATTATTATTATTATTATTATTATTATTATTATTATTACTTTTTTTAAAAATAGTTTTCTGCTGAGCAATGTTGGAATGGTGAAATTTCATCTTTTTAATTTCATAATAAATGTTGAAAAGTGTTTTTTCTTTTTCTTATTTGGGTTTTTTTTTCGCTTCCATTGCTTTTGATCATTGGTACTTTGGTCAAAAGAAAAGGGTCAGAGAGAGGGAGCGATTACATTTGAATCTGGACTCCAAACATTAAGGGACAAATTTACTAGAAAGGATTTTATTTGCTCTGGTTTAATCTTGTAACATAAGACAATATAAACCCTTGTTTTGCTTCCATTCTTTTTTGCATGGAAACCAATTCCTACCAAGTAGGACGGGAAAAAAAAAACCTGTTCATTATTACTCGTCCATATTTTGATTTATTGTGGCTGAAGCTTGACTTTCCATCTCAAAGTAATGACATGTTAAAATAAAGACGTGTTTCTCAAAATGTTGCCTTAGTTTGTCAAAATAATGAGTTATTACTTATCAAAAAAAAGTTTTATTTTGACAAAAGGATTGCTTATTTTTGAGAAAGCTCCTCATTTAAGCCCAAATTTTCGAACACCCAAAGTTGGAATTTAGAAATTTATTAAAAAAAAAAGTTAGTATTTCAACATTCGAAGTCAACATGTAAAGATTAGTTGTCGTTTAGACCGACTTAGTCAACGTATGAAGAAAAATGAACCTGTATTTCATTTTTCTTCAACATTTTGAAAGCTCAGACATATGCAGCCACCAATGAGGGGCACTTTTTTTTTTTATCACATTATAGGTGGTGAAGTTTTTAGCACCAGAATATTGTCTGGATGGTTCAAAGCTTTAGTGGATCTGCCCCTGAGTCTCTCTGCACAATTCCACATTATCCTAAGAGCACCTCTGTTTTTTTAGATGAGACAGCTGCAATGTTTTTCCACGAAACTGGAGCAACTGGGCTACTCTCCCTTTCCATATATAGTTTATACGTTCAATTTATATCACAATAAATGGAATAATAGTAAAGTTTATATGCAGGTTTATATACAAGCCACACTCTGAGATGTGTGATACAGGCAACCAAGTGATTTTGTGGCAACTCTGTGTCACTCACAGTATTAAAATAAGTGTTTCTACATCCAGTGTATACTTTTGACGGCCAGTTCTACTGGGTTAAAAAATGCATTTCCAGCCTGACCCAGCTTACACAAGCAGCAAGCTGGTAGATGTAGTATTATAAAAGAATACATGACCTTTTCAAATGATATTTGCAAATGCAGATGGTCGTATTAGCATTTCCACGTTCACATCTATGAACTCGTGTTAATCGGTTATCTTCTCTTCCATAAACAACATTTGTCTTCACGCATGCAGTATATGTGCAAGAGACTCAACTAGATGTACCATTACTCCCTACTTTTCAAAATGTTTAAATGAACATAGATTTATGTCAAGGAAACTATTCTATGTGTGACTAAAACCCGTTGAAACTGTACGCACACGTCCTTCATCTGAATGGTCAGTTTTTTCCAGCTGCTTCTCAGAGGTGCCTCCTGCAGGACGTCCCACAGGTTTGTGGCGCTCACCGGATGTCTTGATATTTTTGTTTACAATTTACATTAACGTTCACATAGTCCGACTCACTCCACTCAGAAAAGCTCAGGGTTGAAGGTTAAACTTATAATTAGGCTGATCATTTAATAGTAAGAGTAGAGTTGCAGTTCCATTACACATTATTATTATTATTATTATTATTATTATTATTATTGTAAGGCTGTAAATGTAGGTAAATGCTACATTTAAAGAAGGCAACCCTACCCATCTGTACTTGAAGTGTACATCTTTGGCCTCACATTGAATCCGTTCAGCTATGATTCGTTAGGAAATGATCAAGTGCATCATTAAATCTTTTAAAATCTGCCTCAGTTTGAATGGATTACAGGATATTAAATACTGTGGCTGCAGGTCAATGTTTCAGAAGATTTGTCTACAGTTGATTGGAAGGTTTTTGCTTGATCTTAAAGAAATAAGCTCATAGACTGTGTTATTGAATATCAGCAGAACTGATTATAATCAACCCTGACATTCCAAAAAGAGTGCAGCTGATTCACCACCTTCATATCACGACTTCACATACTGATAGGAATCATGGGAGAGCGCGATGATTCATTTGGCTGATGATTCATCTGACTAACATGGACACACACACACACACACACACCAACTACTCTGAGATTTTAATGAGTTAAGGACAAAGACAAAAGACTCTGAAAGAAGACGTTTGGTAAGACAGAGGTGACTTTTCTCAGAATGCCTCTTCTGTCACAATTACACAAGCAGCTCTAGTTGCATGTTTCTGAATGCAGCATAGTTAAGGCCATACACACTGTATTGTAGTCGCAGCAGGGAGCGAATGTCACTATTGTCTGCCAACGAAACAAGCAGTTTATACACGCTGTCTGTAAATGGTGAAACTGAATACTGAACGACAGATTGTCAGGATTATAAATGTCTGTGTGGGAGAGAGAACGAGAGAGAGAGAGAGAAAGAGAGAGAGAGAACTGATTTTAAAGTCAGAACTGAGTGATCAGGTGTCAGGTTGCAGTTATATTGTGAAATAATTAGTATCTTAATTATTTATCACTCGTGACTCATTAGAAGAAATTTTTTTTTTGGAAAGTACAGATTCGCAACGTCTCAGTCCATCCCACCTTTGTCTTTGAAGCAAAAAAAAAGAGATGTTTTATTCTGTTTTCAATTTGATGGGAAGTTCACGTGTGAGGGCTTGTTTTGCTAAGAGATAAATTATGCATGAGATTTTATTTTTGCTGTTTTCTGTCCTTTTCATGCTTCAAAAATGAGAAAAGTACGATAGAAATGCAGGCTCAAGCCTGTCAGTACAGAGTGTAAATAAATATGATTATAGTATGTTGTGTAATTCGTAAGTGCATATGTAAATTAACTGGTGAACAAAACTACAACAGTAACTGTTTCTAGGGTATACGTACTAACCTGACTAGCAACAAAGTAGAAAGATAGAAAGTGGCAGCAACCACTTACCAAAACTGTATAAACTAACTGGTAGCTGTTCATTCATAACAGCACTTTTATTTGTTTAATATCACTGTTTTGTCATAGTGAGAACATCTCTAAAACAGCTGACTCTGATTCTGACTGTAGGATCCCCTTAAAGGGCCCATTTTACTGAAAAGTAAACCTCGCTTTTTGCTTTCATGGTCTCACTTTTGCAAAAGAGCTTAGGGCATTGTCCCTGCAATCAGAAGGTTGTGGGGTTGAATCCCACTCTTGAGCAAGGTACCGTCCCCATACACTGCTCCCCAGGCAGCCCCCTACTTCACTTTGTGAATGGGTTAAATGCAGAGAAAGCCTACAGCACCTTAGCCATTCAAAGTTCCAGGGGATGTTTCAGCCTGGACTCCTTTCCAATGAAACACAGTCAATCAGAACCAAGTTCATTTACATTGATGAGTCTGAATGGCATGGTTAAAAAAACAGCCTGTTTAATTCGATGGGATAAGGAAAGGTTAGAAAATGGGTTTATATGCTAATGGTACAAAAATCCACACTAAAGACAAAAGTGGAACAAATAAAATAAAAATGAGGGTACAGGGGCTTTAATGCACTGTGTTTCTATTATACCACAGTGCACTTGCAGTGTATCTGAGATCTTGCAGAAGAGCTAAAGTGCTGAGAGAACTCTTTGATTGTGCAATGCTGATTTGCTCCCGAAGCGATGCAGACGCTCTAACAGGTGCTGCAGTGTGAGGGTATATGTAGATTGCTGTTTGATTGTAATGATAGAGTGTGTTGGGTGGGCTGCAGGCGGTCCGTTCCTCAATCCTCAGTCTTTTTTCGGATTGTCTGAGGTGGATGTTGTTGAAGTGTGTCTCTGAGAGAGAGAGAATGTGTGTGTGTGTGTGGTTTAATCTCCGTTTCTGGTTCAGATTGAGAGCAGCCATGTTAGAGGCCATTCAGCTGTAAATGCTGACACAGTCTGAGTTTATAAAGCGGCAGGAAAAAGTCGACGAGGCCTACAGGCGAAACATTGTCGGGTTCCCTTCCTTTGAGCTTACCTCTATTAGCGCCAGCAATCACAAAAGAATGTTGTCATTTTTTGTGCATCATTTCTCGCGTGTTAGTCATTTAAACAAGCAGAGAGTCTGTGTGGAAACTGCAGATTCGAAACTATTCCACACTTGGGTTTGGAAGGAGATATTTTACTGTGATTTGAATTTGATGAAAGGTAATTGTTGTGTACAGTCTAGTTTAACAGGACACATATTTTTGTGTTGTAGTTTCATCAGGAAAGATCTGAATGGAATGTATTCGTCTTAAATTACGAATATATTCTGAACAACAACAGAGTGAATGAAAGAGGGTAGTTGTGTGTATAGAAGCCTAGAAAGAGGAAGCAGAAAAGCACATCTCATGTGCAAAACAAATCATTTCTACGTTAAACTGACATCATTTAAAATGTTCAAAATCAATACACATCCACGAATGAACATTTTCCAGATGTACCTTCAAGCTTATTTACCCCTAAAGAGTCGTTCTGCTAGGTGCTATCTGATACAGTAGATAGCACAGCATTTTCTTGTGAATCAAAATCAATAGTATTGATTACATAATCACCTATGTGTCAGTGCTTATGTATCATAAACTGGGAAAACCAAAACATAGACAATGTGGAATTTCATCTAGAGTTGCCTAATGGCCAATAATCACTTATAAAAACTCTATAATTGCTGTGCAATGGCTTATGCGCCATAATACCTAATATATACCTTGCAATGCCTTATTAATACCCTATAATGAGCCCAATTACACTGCATGAATTATCTATTAATGTAATATATATGGTTATGAATGCAATATGATAGCTTTTAATGGCCTTCAATGACTCTGCAATGCCCTATCATGATTATTCATGTATTATAACATATTTATTATACATCAAAGCCCAGAAATAGCATATTAATACCCTGTCATGCCTTCATTCTTCATGAAACAATGTGTCAATTTAATGACCTGAATGTGTTGTGATGAGGAGATAAGATGAAACAGTTAGAGGTGCTTTGTATGTGTGTGAATGTGTGGATATTGTTGTTTATTAGTGTGACCGTTGGCTGCTGTATTGATTTTTACGTCATTTTATGGTGTTGTGTAATCATGGTGCATCAGCAGTGCTGCAGGACAAGTTTCCCCACGGGGGCAATAAGGTACATTGAGTTACCAGTTTGTTAGACACTCTTACACTTCACCTTGACAAGGGAAAACATCTTACACTGTATGGACAAAAGTATTGGGATACCTGACCAGTACACCATCAGAGACTTTATAGACATTTCGTCCAAATACAGAGATTTTAATACGGAGTTGGCTCCCCTTTGCGACTGTAACAACCTCTACTCTTCTTGGACGGCTTTCCACAAGATTTTGCAGTTTCTGTAGCAGTTTTCATTCTGTAAAGCATTTACAAGGCACTGATGTTAGACGAGAAGGCCTGGCTCACAGTCTGTGTTCCGGTTCATCCCAAACGTTTTCGATGGTGTTAGGTATATATGTAGACACTATACTAAATGATTCTGATCATGAGACTATTTTAAGAATGTTGTTTAATCATTTTAATTTACGCGGATAAAGTAAAATGATCTTATTCCATGGTCAAACAAAACTGACTTTAAAAACTGACTTTAAAAATGCATAGAAAAGAATGAATGTCAGACACTTTAGTTGTACAATGTAATGGAAGCTAATAGATCAAGCAGTGTTTTATAAGACGTTTTATCAAAACCATATAGGTGCACTTTCTAGGATTATAATTACAGACAGTAGCCCATCTGTTGGTGCACAACATCTTGATTTTTATCATCCTTCTAGAGTAGTGGACAGTGGTGGCATGGTAGTGTGTGTGGTGCTGGTACAAGTTTACGAGGCACAGCACTACTGCTTGGTTTAATGTACAATGTGGGCTCTTACTCTTCTTTTTTTATTTGAAAGCTCTCTCATGCTGGTGTACGGTTAGAGACTGTTGCCCATCTCCTGATATATACTTTATGTCTAGCCCTTCATCAGTGGTCAGTTTCTGACCACAGGGCTGAAAATACTGGGGTGGTGGGCCACTCTCAGCCGTTTAGTAAAACCCCTGAAACACACTTTTGTGGTTTTTAATAGGTCTGAAGACACTAAAAGCACTAAAAGAGAAGAGAAACTCTGAAACAGAGTAAAATGTGGATCCCTATGATTGACATTTTAATCTAAAAATGTATGCATAACAAGGAAATTAAGTACGTTATTATCCAAAACTGAACTATTTAAATGCAAAAAGTCTACTCTGAAAAATCTATAATGTTCTGAAAAAAGGGGAAAAAAGTATGCATGTCGACTTCTGCCATATATAAGCCCAAATCAAAGGCTTCTTTGAGAACAGGCTTTTTGGAACGATGTTTAAATTGAGGCAGAAAAGGAATCACACAACACATCAGTTCCCAATAGAGGTAGTTATTGTCAGGCTGTTATGGATTGCGTGTGAACGGATGTGTGTGCACTGTCAGCCTCTTCGATGTATGGATCGTAGATGAGTATTGATCCAGGCACTTTATCTAGGAGGCTGATGCTCCAGAGTGCTGAAGAGTCAGGGCTGTGATAAATCTAGAGGAGAATAAGCTGTCATGGAGGTGCTGCACTGGGGAATATTTAACGCAGACATAAAATATGGCATGTCTATTGTTTTGTTGTCAAGGGCATTAGAAATAGCGCAGATTTAAAACAATAGTCTATGAAAGAACTCTAATTTACACAGCTCTCCTCTTTACCCCCAATGTTTTCTTATCAGCCCAGACATGCTCGGGGTCTGGAGTTTCTTTACTTTTACCCCAGAGCTACAAAACTAACAAGGTAATAAGTATCAAATGTTTCATACCTTGACAATACTTTGTATTTGCATATTAGCCAGGGCCAAACTAAAAAACACCTTCACACATTCGCCTAAAACTGTGTTTTCTCTAATTTAGGTGATCTTTAGTTGACTTGGTTGTGTTTATGTGACATACAGTGAACAAAAGTAAGCTAACATTACATTGCTAAAAATAGTATTATCAGATTTATTACTAAATGTATTAGATCAGACATGCCTGCTGTAACTTTAGCTTTGCACTGGGGCTATAAGGCTCATGAATATAACAAGAATTGGAGGCTAAAGCACGATGCACCATGCAAATCATCACTGTATGGACATGGACAAAAGTAAGTTAACATCACATCGCTAAAAAAACTACTAGCTGCTCGTTCATTTTCTGTAACCGTTAAAACCTCATTAGGCCTGAGGCCTATCCTGGGACCAATAGGTGCAAGGCAGGGACTCACCCTGGGTGGGGTGCCAGCACACACCATTCAGTCACACACCTGAAAACTCACGGCACCACGAGGAGAACATGCAGACTCCACACACACACAAGGCCAGGACCCAAATTCAAACCCCCAATCCTGAAGGTGCGAGGCAGCAGTGCTAGCTAGTGCACCACTGTGAGGCATATTAACAGATTTAAATATGTTGTAGTGATATCAAATATATTCTGTCAGCCAAGACATGCTTCTTGTCTGAAGTTTTCGTTTTGCGCTAGAGCTTTTAAGGTTGCTAAGCTAACAAGTATTGTTTGCCAGTTTTCCATTCTTCAGGATGCAAACTGCATGCCTAAATGGTCCCGCACTTTCTCGAGACTGTATTAAGTGTCAGCTGTGAAACTGTGTTAAATAACCTCTAACTGACTTGTTTGTGTAGTTTTTGACACCATATAACACAATGTCGTCTAAAAACACGGATTAAAATGAGTTAGCACCACAACAGTGTTAGATTAATTGATCTAGCACGCACTGGAAGCTAATTAGAAAAATGGCACGGTGCAAACTGCTAGTCATCACCCTCTTTCCTGAAACTGTGTTGTTAGGACATTCATGCCCTGCAAGCCTTGTTGAGGGCTGAATTCGATCTCAACTTTTTCCCAGGTTTAAAACATGGTTTCCGTCTGGTTTCTCATTCCCCTTCCACTTCTCGCAGCTTTGTTTACGCGGTGGGAAATAATAATAAGCGGAGGAGCATCATTCGGGCCCACGACAAGCGACTGTCTTATCACGGCTCAATTATATGTGGAGGTGTAAAACATTCTGTGGCCTTATTGAGATGATGCGATTTTGTCCTGACGGGAAACTGAATTAGGGAAGGAGGGAAAATTGGTTTCTTCCTATCTCCCTCTGAACACAGCCACCGAGACCTGCCTCCACCTCCACGTTAAAGCGATAATGCTCCTGATAAAGGAAATGTGCACCCGGATTTATTTCCTCCGCAGCCTCGTTTGTTTATTTTTTTATTTATTTATCCGTTTATTTATTTATTTATCCATCCATCCACTTGTTTGCATTTCCATATTGGCATGGCTGTATGCGCTCTCGCTCAAAAAGCCGCTGTAACCGTGGAGACCAGTTTTGGTAAAAATGACCTGAAAGTACAGGCCAGGGGGTCGTGGCCACCCTTTTAAGAGATAACAACATGCTGGACAGGGTAAAACAGGTCAACACTACCTAATATAGAAGGAGTATGGACTGAAATATTGCATCATAGCTACAGTAAAATAATATTAAAAGGACAATATCATGGAAAACCCTGTTTTCCAGGCTTTTTTTTTTCCAAATAGTGGAGTTAGATGTAGTATGTAGATATTGTTAAAGTGTCAACACATTCACTGCTTATTCCATACTAACCTGTCTATCTGTGTCAGATAAGCTGCAATAAACTACCTGTTGGGGATCCGCCATTGTTATTTTGTCACATGCACAAATCCCAAAACGATCAGTTGCAGGTTATATTCTCCCCCGCGTTTGATCTCACCAGTTTGAGTGAGCACTGCTTTTTGAAAGTGGTACAACACCGATCAAAATATAAGGCATATAGAGAGGTTGTAACATGCCTGTCTAAAAATGAATTATGCATTATGTTTAGTGGAGGAAGCCATCAGCCTGTTATTAGTGATGTCAGGAAAAAAATATTGAACACAAACCCTTTAACTCTTAGTAATCGTGGAGTATTCAGAAAATCTTATTTGTAAAACAGACTTTTATATGCTTGGCGTTTGTTGTTTCCACATCCACCTCCTTCTGGGGGGTTTCCCTACCCATTTATGGTTGGAGACTGAAAGTTCTCCCTGGTTCAAAGTGTTTTTTCCACTTATTTCTAAGACCTACAATAAAAGAAATGTGGACAATTGCGTCTGATGCCCTTTTTAGAACCCCAGTAGTGATAATTATTACACTTTTTAAAAATTTCTGATAACTGCGTGACATAGAAACACCAAACACCGAGCTCAGCATGACGCCTGACACCTGGGGGAACGTCCATATAAGGAGTGTTTTGCCGCATGGCAACAATTCGTTACTATTTATTGAGCTGCCTGGACTCATGCCATTCGCATTCTAAGGGTTAATGTCTGATGAAACTGTGAGTTTTATAACTGTTAGCAGAGTCATAATGAACATTTACATCACTTTAAAAACGTGTGTCGGTTCTCACAGTGTCCAGTTGTGTTAATTAATTCAGAACTGAATTAGACGTCTCATAATCTGATATCAAGATCTATGTCTATTGGCTGTGGCTAGAAATTGAAGTAGCAGTGCAAAAACACATTACAGTCTAAAGAGTGTATGAAGTGAGTTCATTACATGCTGCATGAATCCTGTGCTCCATCCTGTCATGAGGATGAGAGCACTGACTGTCATCTGACGTAGTATCACGCTCAGACCCACACACACACATATGCACATGCGCATACACACACACACACACACCACACACACACACACTAACACTAACGCTAGTTAAATCCTGATACACTCTCTATGTCTAAGCACTACTTCCTTTATAGTTACATTGGTGGCCTAGCGGTTAGGGAGTTGCCCCTGTGATCAGAAGGTCATGGGTTTGAATCCCAGGGCTGTTAGTGGCACCACTGATGTACCAAGGTACTATCTTCACACATTGCTCCCTGGGCGCCCCCCAATTGTGGCATCCCACTGCTTCACTTGGTGAATGGGTTAAATACAGAGAAGTCATTTCACACTGTTCACGCTGCGTGCTGTGGTTTGTTCACGCGTGACTAAAAGGGGCCACTTTATCAGGTGCTTCTCGTCTGAACGACCTACAAAATGTGCAAACAGCCAAAGCCCAACTGATGCAAAATTTTCAGAGATCTGCAAGGTTAGTTGGTGTGGTTAAATAAATGAATAGTGTAGAGCCGGCCTTGAGGACGAATTAAGTGCGGCCTTTTCTGTGCAATGTGTAAAAACAATGAACGCATTACTTGAAACAATTAAGACACAAGCTCTTCTGAAGAGAGTCGTCCGGAGGGGACTGAATGCGGTGTCATTATGCGTAGCTGAGCCGGCGACACTATGGATCGTATGTTCTCGGAATTTTACATCTCTGATAAAAGCTGGCAAGCTTAAGCGTCTCAATCACACACGCAGCTGCCCCATTTGAGCATGCAAATATTTTTGAGCGAGGAAAGCGTAATTGATCTACTGCTTTGATAAACAGGCCAAGAAATCCAGTGTCGTTCCAAATGAAATCAAAACCGCTGCGACAACGAATATATCAGGTTATGAATTTAGATTTTTTTTTCTGTGTGTGTGTGTGTTTGTTTTGCGTAGGCTCAGGCGATTGTGACTGAGAAGAGATTATTTGTGCTGAACTCTAGAATGTGGCTATTGCTGTAAAGCAGTGAAGGAGTTTGGCAAAAACCTATTGGGTGCGATGACACTGGCAGGATTTAAGAATTTGCATAAATTCCATGCAACTGGACCGCAGGCCGCTGAGGCTGAGGCTGGACAAACTATGGATCACCAAATAATAATAATAATCGCCTTAAAGGTAATCACCGGGCAAATAGAGGGTTGTTTATTTTTGACTCTGTGGCCGTCTGTAATGTCAGAAAATGAATGGATTATATTTCCACTGTTTATTTTCACAATCCCCCCCTCTATATCTATTCTCTCTCTCTCTCTCTCTCTCTCTCTCTTTGGTGGAGCTTTCTGTCACTAAGATGTTTTCTGGTCTGAGTGTCTGTTGAAAACAGTTGGACGGTTCGAAGCTTTTGTCAGTTCTCTCTACACAAAAAAGCAAAAAAAAAATCACAAAGCTTCCTCCTCCTCGTCTTCCTCCTCCACAGTATCTCTAGTCTTCATGCTACTCACTGAATCAAAGTGAAGCTGCTGAA
This sequence comes from Brachypetersius gabonensis, assembly GCA_037577145.1. Taxonomy (NCBI): domain Eukaryota; kingdom Metazoa; phylum Chordata; class Actinopteri; order Characiformes; family Alestidae; genus Brachypetersius; species Brachypetersius gabonensis. Next base: position 6,333,469 of record JBBJLR010000111.1, read on the forward strand.
ATCAAGTCCAGCTCTGTGCAGAGACCCTGCAGAAAATCTGAATGCTTGTTCCTGACAGAGAGTGCTTTCAACACCCAGAAATGTGTGCGTGTGTCTTTTGCATAGTGTGTGTGTATGTGTGTGTATGTGTGTGTATGTGTGTATGTGTGTATGTGTGTGTGTGTGTGTATGTGTGTGTGCGTGTGTGTGTGTGTGTGCATGTATGTGTGTGTGTGTGTGTGTGTGTGTGTATGTGTGTGTGTGTATCTGTGTGTATGTGTGTGTGTGTGTATGTGTGTGTATGTGTGTGTGTGTGTGTGTATGTGTATATGTGTG
>JBBJLR010000111.1:6367349-6378409 GCA_037577145.1 Brachypetersius gabonensis
CACACACACACACACACACACACACACACACACACACACACACACACACACACACACACACACACAAACAAATACACCTTCTCTATCAGCTTTCTTTTCGCTGCATGTTTGGATTAGATTTGGGCAGTGGAGAAAGGGCTTATACTCAGATTGCATGACAACAGTGCATGCATCCTTACTCTCTCTCTGTCTCTGTCTCTCTCTCTCTCTCTCTCAGTCTCTTTCCCTGGTGAGAGTTCCTACGGTCAGGAAATGCTAGCAAGGGCAGATGGTCAGACTCCACAGGCAGAGAGTATTTGGACTGTTATTATCGAGCGGCTCTCAGACCACACATGAGGGTGTGTGTAGCCTCATCTCTGCCCAGCTTTTCCTGACCCACTGTAGAACAGTAATGCTTGCCTCAGGACCTACATGTGTCCTTTATCAATAAGTCATGAACTAAAAGCAATGTTCTGTTTCGAAATGTTGCTGAATTTCACAAGACTTCCTTTATAATTTGCGAATGTGCGAACACCTCGTCAGACAAAGCCCATTGTGATTTTTGGCCCTCTTTTCTTTCTTCAGTAGGAAAAAAGAAAACATTTTTAATGCAGCTAGTTACTGTCATTCTCATTCTGAGGCCATGCTGAGAAAGCTAACAGAGTGCTGTGACATACGACTGTGTATTGTTTTATTTGGCTGATTGAATTTGGCTTGCCTCGCCTCTTGGCTTGCCTGTGAACTGCAAAGCAGGAGATGCTGGATCCTTTTAGATATCAAAGTACTGTAACTGTATAGACATGATAACATCAAATTTTGATATGCATGGAATAGGTGCCGTCTCGTTTGTGGCTCATTACAGGAGCAGCATGCTAGTTTTAAGACTCCTTTTTCATTTATTTTGCGTGCATTATTGATTTATTGACCCAGCGTCTGGATGTGGTGGTTGGTTCAAGACTGACCGCGCTTAATTTATTCATTGCAGGCAGATGGAAATAAGTTAATCTCCATTGCCTTTTCGAAGCGGAGTGATGACTGCGCTTCCAGCATGCCCTGATTAGCGAGAGTGAGGCTCAATTGAGAGGTTTTCCTATTAGCAGCTGAAAACCATGGCAGCTGCTAGACTCCCACTAGGACCTGCAGCATCCCACTGAGAGTCCAGACTTACTTCCACAAATAAAGCATTCAGCTCCATAGCCCTCGAGTTAAGTAGAAGGCCCAAAATTATATGTTCTCGGGCTGCTCCTTGAGGGTTTAAGTCTTTGTCTTGCATTGCAGAAAATAACTAGCTGCAGTCTTTCGCATGCAAGACTTGCAATCGGCAATATATACATTTTAAAAATCCAGAAGCACCAACTATTAGTCGCAGGTTTCAGATTGCCACTGTCTAAAAATGATTTTAAATTGTCACTCCAAAGTGGTAACTTTTCAAAAGTATTCTCATTAACTTTCAATGTAAATACATGTAAAAAGGTTTTAAATTTATATACAAATTCATTTTATTGCATTACTTTTGGTGCGTTCTTCAAGAATTGTTCACACTGTCATGGGCAGATGCTGAGTAGCCAACAGAATTGCTCAAATAAAAGGAACCCCCCTTTTGTGAGTGTGTTTTTTAACACTGATGAGTCTCCAGCTAATCTATTCAATTAAAGAAAAGTTGCAAATCTGTTAAGAGAACAATAGTGTTTCTTGCTAGGATATGCAGATGCTGATGCAGTACTTAGTTTGTCAAGTTGTATCTATGAGTTGTTTCGAAACTGAACTATTTTAAGGTGCACCCACAGAGTACATTCTGCATAGAAAAGAGTTGCCAATACCTTGGGATGCTCCTTCTCAAGTGTTAGCTTGTCCCTCAACACTAGGTGGTGTAGAAGTGGAACTGTATTCTTTGGAGTGATGGAGCCTCATCAAAATTCCTTTGTGATGAGTTGTAGTGGTGTTTGTGACCCAGAACCAATCATCAAGTCCTCACAGAAATGCTGCAACATCTATTTCAAAGCCTTCCCAGAAGCATAGATGCTGCTGCTGCAGAAAAGGAGGAAAAAAATGGCTATTTAAATCTTTAATTGTGGGAGAAATGTTGAATGAGCAGATGTCTACAAACCTTTCAACAGAGCCATAATGTAAAAAAAGTACATTGGGCATCCAACCAAGTGATACTTTTGCCTTTCTATGCCCTATATAATAAAGTGGCCTGTAAAAGCTCATCTGCTTGCCTTCTTCATCGACAGAATTGCAGTTCATTTTGTGTCCAGGCAGCAGATTGTATCTCAGAGAGTCTTTGGGAAGGTGCTGGATGCTCTCTCCATATTTACAGGGTTTCATTGTAATGTTTTGGGGGTAGCGAGATGGCACATGAATTATGCATCATGCATACATCGTGTTGTGAAAGATGGGCTGGGGAATGGATCAGTTTCTTAAGCAAAGGGTAGAGTTTCTCCTGGGACAGGGTGCTATAAGAATACATTAGATAGGCAGAGTTTTGAGAGGTGTAGAATGTCTATAAAAACTGTGGCCAAGGAGAGGCGGATTAGCATAAAGACAGGAAACACTTGCAGCCTGTGATAGACAAATATAGGATGATTCAATATTAATAACTATATTTATAAATGGAGCTGAATGCATTCACACTTCTACTGCCAGTTTTCATGCTGATGCAGGCAGTGGGGCCACAGGGGTCCTAGTAATGTCTGTTTGTCCCCTCAAAACCACTTCTGCATCCATATCATCATCTGAACTTTTAGTGGTGAATTCTCAAAAACGTTTCACAACAAAAGAGGGACACTCTTTGTTAAAAACTGCCCCTACCTTGTGATCTTCACATGGACACAGGTGCCATTTGAAATCACCATCATGCTCTTTTTGGACAAATCCTGGATTTAGTATAATTTTTCAAAGTATTTTTTAAATATTTTATGAGAGTCGATATGGATCAGTTGTGGGCCTTTGTACCCTGCCCTTCCTCCATAAGACAACGTAACTGGAATCGCCTCTGAGTTGGTTTCAAGCTTTCTGGATGTGGAATGAAACATTCATTTCTTCTTATGGTTACAATACACTGGTAGTGATTCCTAACATTTCATCACAGACATGAAAGACATCGAGTCATTGTAAATCCCATATTGGATCCAAATGTGGTTCATGAGCCAAGTCTAAGCATGACAGAGAGCAGTAATTTCTGTCATAACTACCCTGGCCCTTAACTCAATCTTCTGCATTACATTTACATCTCCAGCATTGTACATGGGGAGAACAGAAGTGGGCCTAGAATTGACCCCTTGGGCACTCTGTTGAGGCTGTGGGAGAGACCATCTCCTCAAATTAGTGCCACTTCTCCTACTCTTGTTCCTTCGCACTCTCTCTCCCTCTCTCCCTCACTCTCTCTCTGTCTCTCTGTCTCTCTCTCTCTGTTTTATAAACGTGGGTAGCTGGTGCCTTGAGATAACTGGACACTCCTCGAGGCGTCAGCGGGTGAAGGACACTCCATTATCTGTCCAGGATGGATGGCTGAAGAGGCTGCCCTGAAAGCAGGAGGGTTGCCAGATCCTGCTCTGGCTTTAAAATGCTTTTGTCTCTGCTGAGAGCCTCCGCATTAGTGTAAGATTCTCCATCCACAAGAGCTGCCCTGAAGCACTACACAATCTAACTCCTTATCCATCCAACTCCCTCTCACTGCCAAAAACACAGCGAAGCGCTCACACTCTCGCAGCATAAAAACTCGGCTACTGCCGCAGTCCAACCAGGTCCATTGGTATGTGCTTGAATTTTATTAGGGGATCATAAAATTAATGTTGTTCATGGCTTTAAAAGCAGTACATAATATGAGTAGCAATGTCAAGTGCATTACAGTATTTAACATTTGCAGAAATTAGGGAGGCATTGGGTTGCATTTTTAAGTATGAATAGTGTTATATGGGTTGAAGATGATTGTTGTTAATATTGCTGTTGTTTTTGCTGTTAGTAGAAGAAGTATTTCTAAAAGCTGATGGGGAACCGTGACTGTTAGAGCTAAGCCTGCAGTTTGGGCCTTAAACGGTTTGTATCGTAACATGGTTACGAAATGCAGAAAACGTACCGACGATACCAATTTTTCTATTAGCCCCTCTATTGGCTTGTAGTTGTATGTGACTGCTAAGCAAATGGCAGCACATTAGTTTGAAGATGTAACTTAAAATCTGAGGCTTGCAAAAGACATTCAGTGTTTTATTTGAAGCTTGTAACTGACATGCTACCTTTTTTGAATGTGACATTTACAATTTAATTCATTTGGTAAATAGCTTTAGCATAGAGCTGCCACTGTTTTTCCCATTAGAGAGAAACCCACTGGTTAGGATGCTGCTTGTGTTCAGTCATTACTGTTTCTAAGGCCTAGAATGACCCATTATTATGGGATTCGTAGAATTTGTTACAGGCAGTTTGTTTCTCAGCCAGCGTGGTGTGAGCATTTGTGGAGCCTCTTCAGTCCTGTCGGAAAAGCATTCCAGGTGGCTCCTTATGAAGATGCTTAAGTGAACGCCAAAAACTGTGTAATGCTGTATCAAGACAATGTGGGGCTACTTTGAAGCGAGGACGACAGTTTGGACTTGTTTAACACTATTCTCGGTCTCTGTATTATTCCATATATAAAACAGTGTTTAGTCATTGTTTTGATTACCTCACAGTTATTCTAAAATGTGAAAAATACAAAAATACGCAAAAAATTCGAAGACGCGTCCAAATTTTTGATTGCTTCTTTAGTGTATACCTTTTGCATTCCCTCTGACCTGAAAGTGAATGGCTGCCAGTCTACGTCAAACCAGGTTACTCCTGCAATTCTTGCTCTCTTGCTTTTTGCTTTATTTGATCATCACACTCCGTTTCTTTAGATGAGCCTCCAGAAGCCGTTTGGTTTGTCGGCATTTCAGATGCGGTGCTTGTTCTGTTTTTGCTGAGATGAGGAGACTGACATGTTTGAAGCTGGGTAACTGGAGCTGCTGGAGCTGAGTGCAGACGCTAATAAAAGAGCAGCCTGAAGACTCCTAAAGTTTTACTGCCTCAACACATATAGCACTTCATATTCAGCCCTGCCATTTTTTAGGCTAAAATTAGCAGGGCCATTGTCTCACAGAGATTTGGCAGTGAATTTGAAATCTCTGAGCCATCTATTGGGAGCTTGGAGCATCACACATATATCAGGCATCAGATATGTATATTATTTACAGAAGTATTATATAATACATGGAGGTCAGAAATGATCTAAAGCTAACTCTTGTAGTCTTGTTAAATCTTGAAATCTTGCATCTTGCTGGGAAAATGCCCCACAAAGGAAGGACTGTCAAAGTGATGTAATTTGTGTTTGAAATTCTTACTAAAGAAAGTTAAAAAGGGCGGAAACATTTTGAATATCCCTCGTATACATATACAGCCTAGTGCTTAGGGAGTTGCCCCTGTGATAAGATGGTTGTGGGTTCAAATCCCAGCACTGCTAGTAGAGGTACCCTTGAGAAAGGTGCCGTCCCCACAGACTGCTCCCCGGGTGCCCCTCATTGGTGCCATCCCATAGTTTAAATGCAGAAGGAATATCGCACTGTTTACTTTACTTCACTTTACTTGATATAAATATATATATATATAATGAATTGCTGGTTACTTTGTGGTAAAAGTAAGCTGACATTCTATTACTAAAGTTGATTTATCTGTCATCACATTGGTTTGTTTTGTGTGTGTGTGTGTGTGTGTAATCCAGCCCTTATAAACATTCAAATCTATGCTGTTTGAACAAAACTATGTATCTCTGAAAAGAAAAGGGAGAAAGAAAAACTTTTTCCTACATAAGTGAATGTAATAAATATTGAATATAATTTTGGACCATTTCTATTGATCTGTTCATCATGAAATTTTAACACGGTCAGTATTGAATTGTGGATTTGCAATAACAACACCACTCCCTGATTTCTGTTCCCAGTGAAAAAGTAAAGGTCCAGGACTCTTTATTTTTTGGGGAAAGTGTGTTCTGTCCATGTGAGGAGTTTTGCATTGTGAAGGTGAAGGGGTCAGATAATAATTAGCTTGTCCTTGTACAAAAAAGTAGGACAATGATTTTTTTCCCTGTTGCTGCTGATAAGTTTTGTGCAAGCTTCGTGTAAACGGTGCAGTTCAAATAGTTATGATTTATGAACTGGATGTCCAGAGAATCGCTCCAGTCTCTAATTACATTCCCTTGTCTAAACACCTGCTAACTGTAAACCTAGTAGACTAGACACACCATTGTGATAAACTACCTTGTGTAATATAAACCAAATGTCTAAAATAAAAGACTAATTGGTAGGAAAATCTCTATTAGTAGGCCACAATTGATGCACTAGGAATTTGTGATATGGCCTGGACAAAATGGAATGGAATGAATTATATTATATTATATTATATTCAGTTCAATTACAGATTTGACTCACTGTTGCTCACTGTAAAAAGACCTTACTAGTAGAGAGATTATGTCTATTGTATTGATAAATCATGGTTTACTGGGTTTAAGCAATGTATAAACATTATGGACATTTACACCATGTTGAGACGGGTTTAATTCAAGCTTTCTTTTACAGCTAAAATGACAGAAATGGTCCAGAATTTGACTTTATGTCTACACTTGGCTAAACATAAATTTCATGACCAGTCTTGGCACGAGCATCAGTTTAGTTTAAAAAGTTGCATGAGCTGAGGGTCTCCAGTCTGCAGCTGCTTATGGGGACAAAATAGGCCTTGACAAAAAAAGTTACGGAGTGAGGTTGATTCCCAGCGTGACTCAGCAACCGTTTGATACAATGGCCTTAAATTTGCAATCAGAAAGTTACAACTGACTTTAGGCTACATTCACATAACAGACCTTATCATTCCATTCTGATTTTTAACTCAGATCCGATATATCTTCCATGATGGTTCACATTCGTGTATATAAGTAATCTACACTATATAGACCAATGCTTCAGCAGACCAAGACATTTTGGAAAACACCATGCTTCCAACTTTGTGGACAAAGCGAGCTCCATAAACACACGGCTGGATGAGTTCAGTGTGGAAGAACCTCAACCCCATCCAACACTTTTGGGATGAACTGGAACAGAGATTGTGAGCCAGACCTTCTCGTCCAACATCAGTGCCTGACCTCATAGCCTAAATGCTCTACAGAATGAGTGGGCACAGATTCCCACATAAACTCCAAATTCTTGTGGAAAGCCTTCTATGAAGAGTGCAAGCTGTTAAAGTCTATGTATTTGAAAACAATGTCATGATTACGCCTTGTTGGCGTAAGGCGTCCCAGTACTTTTGTCCATAAAGTGTACATCTGACCTGCATCTTGAAATGACCTGCATGCTCATGTTCTAATCAGTAAATTCATGTTACATGTATCCTAAACAAATGAACGAGCTCGCACTGCAAGCTTTCATCCTGAAGCTCATTCGCTTTGATCAACTCTCAACTATTATGATTAAGAGAGAAAGGGAAATAAGGCCAGGTGCTTTGATGCAGGAAAATGTTAGCTACACTGCAAACATAGGATGATGAACTTATATGTGCATGCACAGTGGACAACACACATGATCTGATGTAACATGGCACTGAATGGTGCACTTCCTCAATCTAAGACCAATATGAAAATATCAGATTTAGGTCAAATAATGTCATTGTGCCACTTTAACCCGATAATGTGAAAACATTCACTGTGTGGGTGCAACTGATGTCAGCTGTATTTTGGTATTTATTTCTTTTGTCTCAGTGATATGAACTTGCTGTCAGTTGAAAGAATAGAGTAAATCTATCCTGACCTGCGTGGTTGAACCCTGGCTGCAACTTTGATTGATCAGTTTATTGGAGAGCGTCTGTATTAATCTGTGTCGGATTCAGGATCAATGCTGCTCTTGGCTTTAGAGACTGCACTCTAATGATCAGCATGTCTACCAATCAATACTAATGATCGTTGATCAATAGGGGAGTTAATTGTGCCTTATCACTTAGTAGTTTATTGTACACATTCATGCTCTGGGACGTAGTGCTATTTTGAAAAGAAACCTGCAAGGTGTTGATGGGGGATTAAAGGGTTCATAGGAGTCTTTAAAGCACAAGAGCGTGGCTGCAGGCCCGATTCAGCAGCACCTGTCAATACTTCTTAACCTCACAGCTTTCTCTCCATCTGCCCTATATACTGCACAATGGCCTGTAAAGAAGTGGCTTAAGGGAGGCAGTCTTTTAAAATAGCACAGCATCCTTCACTCTCTCTTTCACTCCCTATCTCTGTTACTTTCTTCTTGACACACTCTCAGACTCCTGACTCCAGAGTTATTGGCACCTACGGTAAAAGTCTTTGCCTTTAATCATTAAGAAATACGAGAGCAAGGTAACCTTTCAGGAATGTCAAATAAAAAAAAGAATCAAAACAAATGAATGGATGGATGACAGATAGACGTTCCCCGTTTTGCCCATTATGGTTAAGAGCACATTGACGAGCACATCAGTTCAGTTTCATATAGGTGTTTATCTGGCGACAGCTCTAGAATATGATACTCATTACCTTTATACTCAACAAACTCTTGCATCCAGTGGCTGGGAGCATGTTTATCCTGGGAGAGACTCCTATCAAGACAGAAATATTTTACATTACCAGTTTTAAGAACTTTATGTGAGGGGGCAAATGGACCCAAATGTATGCCACACATACACTTGCTAATTGGGGAAGGATATCTGTCTATGTTTGCATTTTTAAAGATCAATGTATATATATATATATATATATATATCTCCCTTCCACTTCATCCCAAAGGTGTTGGATGGGGTTGAGGTCCGGACTCTTTATGGAGCTTGTTTAGTTTACTGAGGCACAGTGATGCTGGAACAAAAAAGGTTCTTCTCCAGTCTGTTTCCACAAAGCTGGAAGCCAGTTGTTGTCCAAAATGTCTTGGTATGCTGCAGCGTTAAGATTGTCCTTCACTGGAAGTGAAGAAAAACAGGTGTATCCCCATCATTTTGTTTATATAGTATACAGGGTGTTTTCACTTGGTCTCATAAGGCACTGTGGTCAGCTGTTCAGCGCCTTAGTTATCCACATAAGTGGGGTAATGAAAAAAAAAACCAGCTGGTCCACTTAATGTTTTGGGGTTTTTTTTCAGTAAGCTGTCTGACTTCATGAAACCCTCTCATTGCTGGTTTTGGTTCAGTTTGATTTGCGCAGTATTAGGAAGGGATTTAAGGACTGGACCTCTTCATTACGCTAAGAGGAGCTTTAAAAGAGGGAAAAAAAGAAAAAAACCAGACTGTGTCTACTTTGGAAACGTAGGACACCTTACGCTCACATTTTAATCCCATATTTCCCATATGGGGGGATATATAGCAGCAGCAGATAAAAACAGGATATCTTTATTAATATCACTCTCTGAGCAGATGCCTTGCAGTCAACAGCTTTGTGGAATATTACTGAATATTACTGGGACACTTTGAGGAAAAAAAATGTTTCCTTTGCAGTGGTCTGAGCCAGACAGTTTTTTTCTGCCCCTCTTTGGACACACTGCCATCAACGCAGATAAAGTGGTGTAATAGCTGTTTTATGTCCTGGGTCATTAGCACAGATAAGCTGCAGGTGGATGAGAGTCCTGTACCAGGTCAGGTACCCGCAGATAGTGGCTGAAAGGGGCGGATTTTAATGCTCTGGAATTTTACGGGCGGGTAGCAGGTCAATCAAAACAGTATTGTAGCCTGCAAATGTGACACATAAGTAAAAATAACTATGTATTATTCTACCATGTACGAATTAGCATTATCACAGTGTGTTCTGTGCGTTCCAGTGAGAGAGATTTGTGATACAAGAATGCAGGATGCAGCTCAAATCTGGGACTGTGGATGATATTGTGTAGTAGAATGTAAAGACAACAGATTCGCAACAGTTTGTACTTTAGAGAGTACTGCACCCCCCACTGGCATGCTCAGGTACTACTCCACAACTCCAACAACGTAGCTAAGACTCTGGAGGAGGGTGACTGGCGAGAAGATATTACATTCACTATTTAACACAACTAACACACACTCACCATAAATATTCTCTAATACTATATAACAAAATCTACCCCCACTAATGTTCCCCTAAAACACAGAAAAAGGGCCAAGCGGCCACTTACTCCACACGCTAAGCCTCATGGGAGTGGTGCTGTACTGTGCGGGTGCAGACACGGTGCTCGCAGGGCTCTGAGGTGGATGATTCTTTTTTTCTTTTGTGTGAAACTGATTTAAGACCAGCAATCTAAACTGGAATCAACACAAAAAGACCGAAATAATCTGCAGCAACAGTACGGAAACACCCACACCAGTAACCCTAGAACATTCTTAATTGTAATGGAAGGGTGTCCAGTATTATCCACAAAGAGCTGCTGGTTTTCGTTCCAAACATGCTGGAGCTCGACTGATTCCACTTGTTCAATCAGTGGGTCTCAGTCATCAGCAACTGATCACGTGAGTGCCGGCTTTGCAGCCACACTGGCCTTTGTTTCAGGCTCTTTTGGTTCATTGATCATGAAGATTACCAGAATATAAAGGGCAGCTTGTAAAACGGTAGAAATGTTAAGAGTTTTTTTTTTAAATACCTTTACAAAAAAAAAAAAAATTCTTGTATTTGTCACATCATAGGTAGCTAACTAGCACCCTAAATTTAATTATCATGATGCCCCTGATCTCAATGGTATCCTCTGGGGCACAGCAATGTGAGGGGCTTGGTGGAGATCAGTGGCTTGGCTTTTGGTGGATAATTTCTATGTCTCAGGCTCAGCCTGGACAAGGGCATGGATCTGTTGTCATGGCACCCTCTTGCAGAAGTGTGTGTGTGTGTGTGTCTCTGTGTGTGCAAGTGCATGTGTATGCCTTAGTATGTGTGCACTTTTGTGTGCTTGTGTGTATATATATGTGTGTGTGTGTGTTTGTGAATATGTGTGTGTGTATGTGAGTGTGTGCGTTTGTGCATGTGTGTGTGTGTGTGTGTGTGTGTGTGTGTGTGTATGTGAGAGTGTGTGTGTGTGCACACGCGCGTGTGTGTGTGTGTGTGTGTGTGCGCGCGCGTGTAGATC
>JBBJLR010000111.1:6397559-6413199 GCA_037577145.1 Brachypetersius gabonensis
AGATAGAGAGAGAGCGCGAGAGATAGATAGAAAGATAGAGAGAGAGAGAGAGAGAGAGAGAGATGCAGTAATGTATGAATTTCTCCATCCCTGCAGAGTAAAACAGCAGGAGAAACCGGCATAAAATAGACAGATCAAACACAGAGAAGGCACAAATGAAAAAAATATTAAAGGTGAAAGGAGGACAGGTTACAAGCTGGAGAGAGAGAGGGAGGTGAAATTATTGATGGGAAAACTTCAATGCCTATTAGCAATCACTGTCAATCCAAATCTAGAGACCAAAGGGAAGAATAACACTTCCAGCCTTGCGCAGCTGGGGGGCTGAAACTGAGTTATCTTAAGAGCATCGCTGCTTCTCTGATCTCGGAGTGAGAAAGATGCAGCTCTGCTAGTGAAACTACAGATATTAGGCTAACTCCAGTTTGGCAACGTGGACCATTTCCTTCCCTCATCACACTACTATTTACCTGTGGCCTAATATAGAGCCGTTCTTCATGGACTTATTTCAGCTTTTCTTATTTACCGTATTTTACAAAGAGAGATTTCTGCCGAGGGTTATTTCTATTAGACATTTCTGGACTGTGGTCTTAAATGATCTTGCTGATTCAGAAATCGTGTTTTGTCAAATATTCCCCAAGAGTATTTGTTTTTATTCTAGTGTATAAGAGCCTTTATTGAGCTTGTTTATGAGCTTTATTGAGCTCGCTCTTTTTCTGTCGTTCTTTTCTCTGGCACATTTGTGTGTGTGTGTGTGTATGTGTGTGTGTGTGTGTGTGTGTGTGTGTGTGTGTGTGTGTGTTTGATGTGGGGAGACCTTGTATTTTGCACTGAATGTGTGTGTGTGTGTGTGTGTGTGTGTGACCCACTTATCGAACCCCTCTCTTCCAGACGCGTTTCCTTTCACCCCTCTGTGATATTCCCTCATAGAGGCATCTGCTCGACTGCGTGACAGGAATAAAAGAGCATAAGTGAGAATAAATGGGTTTAAGTGTGTTTTAAATTGATATGTGTTTTTTTTTCTCTGTTTTTGTGCATGAGTGTATGTGTGGTTCATTCAGAGACGGTGCCAGTTTCTCCTTATTTAAAGTGGCTCATTTCGTCATGAATAATGAAGGATGCTTTTAAAGGCGTCTGTAGGTGCTTATGTCGCTCGGCTGAGACGCACGATTCTCTCATTAGACATGTGGATGGATGCCAGAGCACATATGCGTTGCGTGTTTTGGCACTTCTTGAAACCTTTTAAAGTATGTTTTTAAATATATATATATATATATATATATATATATAAATATATATATACAATTTATGCAATTTATTTTGAAATCAGTGTCTCTATGAGTTTGACAACCTTTCCATGCCAGTGTCTGTTACCGATTAGTGGTCACCTCAATCAGGTCTTATTTAATGAGTAAAAGTATTAAAACACTGCTGTAATCAACACTCTCCTCTCACAATATGACCAGTTGGATGGCAAAATACTACTAGAAGTACATCAAAAAAGGACAATATATTTATTTGGAAATTAAGAGAAAAAATGTCACCAGTTTTTAAAAATGAAGACAAAGCTTTTATACATTTGATTTGATTGCATGTTTAACTGCAGCTGCGTAACTGTGTTAAAGGGAACACTGCTGTATATACATACATATATACAAGAAGCTTCACTCAAGCCTGCTCAGTTTCTGCTGCAACTGCCTCCCTGGCAACTAGATGCAGTGCGTCGTCGTGACGACCACATCTTAGAGGGCCTTTCTTAAAAAGACATTCGGGGGGGGGGTTGATTAATTCTGTTTGAAGCCAATTTGATATTTTGAGCCACTTTGAATGGATTAATCTCAAAATGTCAACGCAGAGAGGGGCCCAAGGCGGAGCCATGCAGGGGTCAAAGGTCAAACCCAGAATACACCCCCCACTGGAAATCTGAGACCAGCCTCCTAACCCGAAATTCTGCCCTGAGCAATTAAACACACAGCAGAGAGCTGATCTGAGATCAGAAAGAGGACCTCCAGGCTGAGGCCTGTGTGTGTGTGTGTGTGTGTGTGTGTGTGTACACGTGTCTGTGTTGAAAACTCAAGAAGTGAGGATAATTATGCATAACTGGTGTGATGTGTGTGTGTAAAAAAACGAGAGCGTAGGGCTTTATGAGTGACTCTGTTCACACTCTGTTAACATGCGTCTCCACACGTCTCTTACCGACTGATCTCTGTCTTGTTTTGTAAGCAAATAAACGCGTGCATTTTTATTGTTGTTTTTGTTCGGCAGTAATGCACGTACCGCGCCTGTTTTTCTACACATTAAGAGAACGAATCAAAACAAACAAAAAGAGGAAAACGATATTAAACAAATCCTATGACTGGATCTCAGTGTGTCGGACCTGTACTGTCTGCTTGAGATCTGATCAGTCAAGACACATGTTCATACCAAGGCCTTTATGTATATATACCGATAAAAACTGTGCATAAGTGAGTATGAATGTGTATGTGTGTGTTATACATGTCCGTGTGTCTTTAAGTGTGTGTGAATGTATTCGTGCATGTTTAGATTTCCAGTGATTTCTATATGTGCATGTTTCTGTGCACATACTAATGAACAGGGACGGACTGAGACCAAAAAAAAAACGGCCCTGGCATTTTGGGGTAGAACGGGCCGCCACATACAATTACACACACCACCCATCGATGCGCTCCCATGAATGCGCAAACCAACAAAGCAGTATACAGTAAAAGTAGTATTCAACAAAGTTGTATCCAGTAAATTGTGATCTTGCCCAGTTGAAAATGATGCAGCTGAATCTTTTAAGGGCATTCTGTGTGTGTGTGCGCCTGTGACAGATTTAAAAAATGTATGGATGTCTTTCATTTCTGTATATTGTTCATAAATACCAACAAAAAAGCTGCCTCTAACACCAAGCCACAAAAGTTGCCTCCTACTCATCCCACAACCAATAATAGATCATTAACTGCTGTCTCACTGTTAATGTTGATGAATGATTGGACCAGCACCGTGTGAGGAAAGAAAAGAAGCTAACAGCTGCAGATGAGTGTTTCATGGCCCGATGGTCAGGAAAGAGACTCCTCTGCTGACTTTTTGGTGAATGCATCACACCGGCACAGGGACCAAAGCGAAAGGGGGATGAGTTTAAAAAGTTGATTGGACCAGGGCCGCTGAAATACGAGTCTTTTGGGCCGGTCAGACCAATAAATAAATAAATAAATGAATAAACGGTCGGCCCACCGGGGAAGAGGCCCGATACGCCACGTGGTCAGTCCGACCCTGCTTATGAGTCTATCTGAGTTTAGGAATGTAAACATCTATGCATGTGTATAATTAAGAGTGTTTTGTGTGTGTATGTGTGTGTGTGTACATGTTTATGTGAATGTATTTGAATGTGTGTGTGTTTGTGTGTGTGTGTATGTTTATAAGGCTGTGTGTTTTTTTTGTGTGTGTCTGTGCTTGTGTGTGTGTGTGTGTGTGTGTGTGTCCCCAGCGGTTTTGGCCACGGCTGTGCTAACAGAAGCGAGCTGAATGTGCGAATGCTTTTGGCCGCTGTTGTGTTTTTCACATTCATATTTCATTTACTGGGTTCTAAACGCTGCGCTGTTATTATTATTATTTGTTCCAGAACCCATTGTTTGTAAGGCTGGCTTTGCTCGGTGGGATTATCTAAAAGCTTTTGTGTGTTTGTAAGCAGAGCGGCACTAAATAATTCACATTTCTTATGTGACATCTGTCGGAAACATTAGCGTTAGCGTTCCTCTTCCGCTTCCTTTCGCCTGCTCCCGATGAGCCTTGGCAGTTTAGGATGAATCGGCCAAGTTTGACTTCATTGAATTAAGGAGAGGGAACAAAAAACGCCCTGAAAGCTATACAGTCAACCTCCCTAACTGTATGAGACAATTTAAACCAACCGCTAAGCAATAAATTTACATCATTTCCCATCTTAGCACAATAGTAGTCTGAGCTAAGACACGCTTCGTGTCCGAAGTTTGCTTTGTTTTGCATAAGGGCTAGGATGCAAATGTGTCTAACAAGTAATAGAAGCTTATATCCAACCAATTAGCATGAGGCCTGAAACAGATCACGCTCACCTCCGGCTGTGCTGAGTTGTTAAGTAATCTCTAATAGACTCGCTTATGTGGTTTCTAACACTAGGTGTATGACTATGTGCATTATTTTTGCTACAATGTGCAACAGTCTACTATATGCACTGTTCTTATTGGGGGTTACAACATTATCGTTATGTGCAAAATATCTCATGTGCAGTTGTCTTACCTTGTGCTATATCAGGGGATGTTTTCTAAATCACTTCATCACAATATCTTACATGTACTAACAGCTACTTATGTCAGTATTACTTTTTATTAATGATCTCTACTAAGTGACAATAACTTACTCCAAACTACCATTAGATTTTACTTAACTGTAAGTAAAGAGTTTACACCCAGCGTTTCTGTATTTATAGCATAATGTATTTCAGATTGACATTTTTTCTGCAGACTTTTATTTAGATTTTGTTTAAACCTTCTGTTTTATATTGTTCTTGTCTGTGTGTCTCTTTGCAGTCATTACATGAGCAGTTGCCTCTGGGATCAATTC
The DNA here is from genome assembly GCA_037577145.1 of Brachypetersius gabonensis. Taxonomy (NCBI): domain Eukaryota; kingdom Metazoa; phylum Chordata; class Actinopteri; order Characiformes; family Alestidae; genus Brachypetersius; species Brachypetersius gabonensis. The sequence goes on from JBBJLR010000111.1 coordinate 6,402,156, forward strand.
CGTTTTCTGATTCTGACTCTGATTATGAATGGAGAGAAAACAGTAGCGTCCTTGACGCTCGAGTTTTGTCCGCCCCGTTTTATAGATAACAGTATATCACCCAGTGTCAAAACTACACGGGCCGTAAAGCGACCAGGTCCTGTCTCTTTCCCCCAGCACATCATGAAAGTTACACACACACTGTCCTGCTCTATTCCACCGCTCTGTTTGGAGGCATTAAACTTTGATAACTCCTCTTTTCCACTGCTGGAGTTTTTTTTTTTTATATATCACAAAAACAGCTGCTGCATTCATATAAGGGAACTAAGCAATTGCCCTATCGCTGCTGCTTGCATAAATGCTTTCTTTCCGTTGTGAAGGTTGCAGAATGCAAAAGTCCGTTCAGTATACATCATTCAAACTGTACTTTAAATCCGCATGTTGTGTTTCCAGGTATAAAAAAATGCTACGCCACTGAGATGGACTATATTGTTAAAGTTAACTTTCCATGGAAAAGACAAAGAATTTACCAACAAGCCCATCTTAGCTGAAAAAAAACAAACAAAAATTATGCTAAAATCTAACTGAGTTGTGCGTCGGTTTTTCATTGGATTGAATGGGGTCTTTGCCAGCGTTCTGTAAAACATGTCCAACCTTCAGTGGCGACGGACGGTTGCTACTGAAAAACATATTTGCTGGCAGAGCATGAATAGACCTGTTTAACCCCTGGTTAGGGGCGTTTTTCAGCTCCGCTTTTCAGTGACAAAAAATTACAACATATTATTGGCCTTTACACAATTACACAGGGTGCCATGTTTTGTTGCTTAGCAGGTAGCAACAGCTCATGGGAGATTTACAAACTTTAATTATGTTTCTCAATCTGGCTGTGTGCGAGAAACACAATTAAACACAATTACACTTATCGTCTCTCTCTCTCTCTCTCTTTCTCTCTCTCTCTCTCTCTCTCTCTCTCTCTCTCTCTCTCTCTCTCTCTCTCTCTTTCTCTCTCTCTTTCTCTCACTCTTTCTCTCTCTCTCAGTTGTCTTTGCGTTCAGTTTGAATGCCGTTATTAACATGAAGTGCTTTACATGCAATATTGCCCGATCCGATACAATACCAAATTTTGACAAAAAAATAAATACAAAAACACAAATAGTAAGAATGAAACATGTTCAGTAACAAAATAGTAGCATGTGAAGTCTTTGGCCTGCTTTTTGTCAGTCTTTGATCTACTGTGTGTCAGTGATAATCAAATATTCTGAGTGTATACACACAAACAACAGAGAGGCGAAGAAACAAGCTAATTAGGAGGGCATAAAAACAGAACAATAATCTGGAACCATCGCTGGCTCATTAATTTCTCTTTTTCTCTCTCACATGAACTTTAGCTGGTAAAGTGTGGTAAAGTGTGTGTGTGTGTGTGTGTGTGTGTGTTTTCCTGCTGGATTTTTGTTTTCCACTGTAGTAAATTTCTCGGCCTGGCTGATCCGGGCTATGCCTTATTGATTGTGTTTCACAAAATGCTGCCGAAAGATCTGTTTCTTTTGGCTCAGTTTGGATCCGAGGCATTAATCATGAGTGTGTGAGCAGATACGAGCCGCTAATGACTGAGATATGAACTCTGGACTTGTCAGTACTGCGGACATTTGCATAACTGGACAAACCAAACACAGATTAAGTTCGTAATTCTTCTCGGGGGGACTGATTATTTATTCATGTATTTATTTATTTATTTTCATCGGAGCGGCAAAGCTACGGTCATCTGTCTCTGTGACTTCAGCAAAAGGTCAGGGGATCGATAACGTTTTGATGGAAGCGTTTGTGTGCCTGTATATTCATGACTGAATAAATCCACGTTCCGTGCGGATGTTTAACGACTGTTCTGCCTGGAAGAGAGTTGAAAGAACTGTGTATTTAATTTCAAATGATGTCCAAAAGTGTACAGACACCCGTTTTAATAACTGAGCTCAGGTATTTTAAGGCACACCCTTTACTGTCATGGTGTTTAATTGCACAAACACAGCTTGTAAAATCTCTATAAAAAAGCATTGACTAATAGAATCGGATGCCTTTGCGTCATCAGACTCGGTGCCAAGTATCAGCTAGAGGGGTATAAAGTCCCTGCACTGTCCTGTGGAGCAGTGAAACCATGTTCTCTGGAGGGATGGAACAGCACCTTTGGGATGAGTGGGACGGGACAAATACCGGGTTCAGTTTGTTTATGAGCATCTCGTCCTCTTTGAGAATCATATACATGAATGAGGGTCAGGAAGCACTCAAGTTTCAGGACAGTGGGAGAACCAGAGGAGAGGCTAAAATCTTTATGTAGATGTTGTGCAAGTCCCTGTGTCTGTTTTAAAAGTCTATCAGACACAAGGCCTGCCCAATAGCAGGCCCTTTCATGCATTCATTACAAACATTCATATTTTTCCCCAATTTTCTACGCAATTGAGTAAAATCCAATTCTACCCACTAGGTAGGCCTGCCCAAGTCAGTCAGTCCCAGCTGTGAGGGTAAAGGGAGCATCTCAGATTCCAATGCTTACAGCTCAATGCACTGTAACTGTCCATTCTGTTACATGAGCAAGCATTCACCCATGCACATCTCACTCAGTGATGGGAGAGACTCAGAGGATGGGCTCCCAGAGAGCATTGGTCTAGGATGGCTGAGAACCAGTGCTCTCTTGCAACCCAAAGACAGTACAAATGCTCAGGTTGCGCCCCTCTGGAGCCCGTCAGCATGTTACAATGCTCAAGTCCATGTCAAAATAAAACAAACAAACAATGTATCAATCATGAATATAGGCTGGTATATGTTTCTCAATGAAGGCTAACAGGACTAAAGTGTCTTGAGTAATTTTTATCCACAGCTGTAAACTTTCACAGTATTGACTCAGAAAGCTTTCTCTAAAGGAGATCAGTTTGGCCCTCAATCATTAATCTGTCAGTGAAATGCTCCTCAACCACAAATACCTGCGCCGTTTACCACTTTAACCTCAAAGTGCTTGCATTATTCAAAAACCTGTCTCACATTCATTAGCCCGAGCCAACTCAAACTTTATTCTCCGTTTTTCCCCGATTCTTTTACTGTTTTAATTTTCTTTTCTTTCTCCTGTCTATGTTTCTGTCCATTGCTTTGACAAACACATGTCAGTTCATGTCAATGGAGCTGCTGACGCAACCTGAGCTACGCAAAGAGAGAGAGAGAGGGACCGTCAGCTGTTTGTTTGTAAACAGCAGCCACAGGAATATTTGATGCTGACTGTGCATGAACATGCAGGAGAGGATCGATATACACAACAAAGAGAAAAAGGAGAGATGGAGGGATTAATGGAGGACGGTTGAGCCCATCTGACAGGCCGTGCCTGGCCAATACTCTTCGGTTGCGCGGTGATGAATAAGTAAACAAATAAATCGGTTTAGTGAGGGATGCTGAGTGGTGTGTCGGTGGAGTCGCTAACATAGACGAGGAGCGAGTTTAATGGAAGAGTGATGTTTTAAAAAGGGCAAAGAGAAAGAAGAGCGAAAAGAGGAGGAAACAATAGTCGGGATGAAACTGCCGTGGGAATAGAAGAAATACAAGAGGGGCAGATGAGGAGTAGAAACAAGTAGAAACAAGAGAGAGAAAGACTAACTTTAGAGGAAACAATAGAGGAGAAAAAGGGGTAGGATAGGAGTGAAAAGGAGGGGCATAGACGGTCAAGTAAGAAAAGGAAAAGTGGAAAAAACTGAAAGAGAGAAAAGAGGAAGACAGGGGTCAGGGACTGAGAAGGAAAAAAGCGACAAGACTGATAGGGCATTATACTCCTTCTGCATATCCAGTCATTAGACTGTGTGTGTGTGTGTGTGTGTGTGTGTGTGTGTGTGTGTGTGTGTGTGTGTGTGTGTGTGTGTGTGTGTGTGTATGCTATCTTTGCAGTGTGCTGGCTAATCAGTGTTATATTTAGCTGGTGCTGATGACTCTCTTTACCTGTTGGTGATATTTCAGTGTGGAGTTGCTGTGAATTGCATCACCTGTTAAAGGCCTTAAAATATCACTTGTTGACCAAAACACTGAGCAAAGGTCTGTACAGAGCGTTTGTTTACAGTGTGTTTACACCAGTTTACCTCATTTAGCTGGCCTGTGAATCTGCCCTGGATGGATTATCAAAACTGTTTTACTGAGCTGTTAGCAGCTGTATACCAGACACACTTTCTGACCTCATCATCAGACTGGGTACCCGTATGGAAACGAAATATATTGCAGTATATTGGAATTCATGTTGTCGAAGTAAAAAATTTATTTAAAAATATATTTTAAGCATTATATTCACATACCATATATTCATCAAATATATGTGAAATATATGACTGTAAATACAATGATTCATCAGCATATTATAAAATATATATTTAAATATAATTGCACATATATAGACAAATACACTATAGACCATTTTTTTGCCCATTGCCTATATATTCCCAAATATATTTCAATCAATTAGGTTGTTTTAAATTTCATTTATTAATTTATGCAATTTATGTGACAATTAGAACAAACTAATGCATACAGCGCAGTGGTGGCCTAAAGTTGAAGGATTTGGGCTGCTGTTCAAAAGGTTGTATATATAAGTAATATATTAATTTACATATATGTTTGCATATATTGAAAAGAAATATAATGAAAAATGTATTTTCAATATATAAATGTATTTTTAGAAAAGTACTACAATATACCAAAGCGGCAATTTTTGGTATGTTTAAAATATATTGGTGTTTGGGTCATATATTTTGGTCAATATATTAGTATATGTATGTATTTTATATATGTATTATATGTGTAAATATGTGTATTTTTGTAGTGAAAATATATTGTCTATAATGTATTTTGTATTATATACATTTTTCGTATGGGTACGTAAAGTTTGGCCTGCCGCCTGCTGCATCGTCCGCTCGTTTTTCTAGAAGGATTAGATTTTATCCATTTTTATTGGTGACACACAGAGTGAGAAGTTTTCATCTCACATTAACAATCTCTTCTAAACTTGCTGAGACGTTCTTTCAAACATCAAGGGAATTTGTCTTTTCCTCATGACTGATGCCACTCATATACTTGTCATCTCTAGACTAGATGACTGTAACTCACTCCTAGCTGACCTTCCACTGAAGACCACCAGACCTTTATAGATGATTCAGAATGCAGCAACACGTCTCGTCTAGCACTAAAATACTCACCCACCGCTCAACTGCTGCGAACTCTTCACTGGCCTCCTCTGGCTGCTTATATTAACTTTAAAACTCCGACACTTGCCTACAAAGCTAAAACTTGTTCGACTCTGTCTTTCCTCTCTGCACTGATCAGACCACAGGTCACAGCTCGCCCTCTTAGCACAGGCCGCCTTGACCCACCTCTTCTCCAAGGTGGAAGAAGTACATCAAAACTTTTCTTAGCACCGAAGTGGTAGAACAAACTTCCCCAGAGAACGAGGACCCTCCTCTTCACTGAGCCCTAAGGATAACAACTACATGTTAATGTTGTAAACTAACTTAACTAACCCAAACTTCACAAAAAACACAAAAAACAAACTAAACAAACAAACAAACATGTCTTCTATGTGTGTGTGTGATCAGATAAGACACTGGTGGAGCACCATCTCTGGTCGAATCTTAGTCTTTTATCCACTTTTATCTTAAATCTAATCTAGTATGAGCAAAATGTTTTCTTGTGCACCTCAAAACACGAATGTATTTTGTTGATAAAAATGTTGTTTCCTCCGGCGTCTCTGGATTCTCCCACAGTCCAGAGATGTGTGTTAGGTGAAGTGGGGATTATAAACTGACTGTGTAGGTGTGAGTGTGAGAGCGAATGGTGTGTTTGTGCCCTGTGGTCCCTGTTTCGCACCAGTAGACCCCGGGGTAGGCTCCAGGTACTCGCGACCCTCGTAAGGATTAAGCGGTTACAGAAAGTGAAGGTCTGGGCGGAGCTCCCTGCCTAAAGCTCCTCCTCCCTCCAGTCGAGTTTAATTCACAGGGATTAAAGTATTCCAATGCCACAGCTTATATAATCAATTAGACCTGATGTCTTTCTGTATCCGTCCATTGAAATTAAAAGCCTTCTTATAAAAAAGCATCATGAAAAGCCCCTCCTGTCTAATCATTTTTTCAGCTTTAAATCCATGAGATCTTTGAAGGTTTAAGACTGTAGTTCAAGCTCTCCAGGTTCTCTCCCGTCTTAAAGTTATTCGGTCACTTTTCATAATGCGGCCGTATGTCGAATGTGTGTGCTGAGAATATTTGACTTCGTAAGCTCAGTGTTGGCCAAACAAATATGTCGTAATCTGTCATAATAATGAACTGCACTGAATTGTTCATCTAAATGACCCTATAAATGTACTAAGACTTTGTCTGCACACAGCTGTGTGAGAGATTTAGAGACGACGGGTCATTTAGTCCCTGTGAAATCTTTGGCCTTGTTTTGGAGGCAGGAGGGTAATCACAATAGGGTTATCCTTCAGCTGCTGATGTTGTTTCTCTCTGAATGCTCTGAGATTATCCTCTGTAACCTGTTTTAATGGGAATGAATTAGGACCTGTTCTTCCCCTTCACGGATTTTCTAATATTCCTCTGTTGATACCCATATTGTTTAATCAGGATTAGGCTGCTGGATCAGTGGGGCGGCTAATCGCCTCTTATTCAGTTATCGTGGCTTAAGTCTCTTTATTTTAGGTCTTGTTCAGAGGCTCTGGACCCATACTACTCTTTATTTTAATCTTTCCTGCTTTAAAAAGGTTTGATTAGGAGACAAGCGTATGATAAACAAATAGAAATGTTTTAGCAACCCTGCAACTTAATACAGCCTCACCGTTAAAGCCTCATTGAATGGAATAAATACTTTGATGAGCTCTGGTTTGGTGTAATTCGGTCTTTTCAACAAAGTAAAGATTGACTCTGTAAAATATTACCTTAGAGAACAATATAAACTCTAAAACTATGATGTAATACTTTGCATTTTCATTGTACTTAAGTACAATTTTCATTGGCTGTTGGATTTTTCTGTTCAATTTATTGACTAGTATTCAGTACTGGATTATATACAGTCGGGTTAAAAAAAAAAGGTTTTATATACTCTGTCTAATCTGACAGATCTAGAGGCAACAATTCTGAGTCTGTTCCTCCATCTGACTGCCCTGAAATCTGCAGACTAAAGCCAACAAGAGCAGACCCGACCCGAATAGGTGCTAAAAATCGTGTACTGTAACCGTTCAGTTATGGAGACATCGATGTCTCCCTCTAACTGTGGGACAACCGTTATTGGTAAAGTAGTCCATGAAGGCTGAAGATCGAAGCAGAAACAAATACACACTTGACTTAACCTCACTGGGTAACCAGAACTGACCATCCGCCCCCAAACCCTATACTGACTCCTACAGAGGTGTGTTCATTCACATGGGTGCAGCTTTCATCAATACACTCACTGGCTCCCTTCCTCTCATTCTGTCTCTGTGTTCTGTTTTCTTTTTTATGAACTCAAACAGTGCCCCCAGTAGTGAAAATGTACTACTTACACAAGCTCATTAATATTCTGGCCCAGCAGTATTACTACAGCTGAAACATGGAATTAGCGTAGGTGTGTGAATCTCTCTCTCCCTCTCCCTCTCCCTCTCCCTCTCCCTCTCTCTCTCTCTCTCTCTCTCCCTTCTTTTTTTATCCACTCTTACTTGACAGTCTTACCATTGCTAGCTAAAAGACAGAAATACGGAAAGTGGCCCCATTTTTTTACTTGTCTATGTGTGTGTGCGTGTGTGTGTGTGTGTGTGTGTGTGTGTGTGTGTGTGTGTGTGTGTGTGACCCCTACACCACCTCTCGCTCCTTGCACTTACCCCCTTTTCTCTTGTGTGTTTCAGTGTAGCTCGTTCTCACACCCCAGTCGTTCCCTGGCACTGTGTGTAAACATGCATATGCGTGTGTGTGTGTGTGTGTGTGTGTGTGTGTGTTTGTGTACGTGGATGGCCTATGAAATGCAGCTAAGCCACTTTGGTGTGAGTGTAAAACTGATTATTTGTAAATGTCTCTGCAGTCATGAGCTGAGAGAAATTTCTGGAATGTCGAAGAATCTCTTTATCTCTATTAATGAACCACAATGACGTTCAAAACTTGCGCAGCAATCCACAAACAACACACTTATGACTGAGGAATGTTTTGTACTTGGCTCATTCTTGGAACTGGCCAGACAGGCTCTAACGCAGAGACGCAGCTGCAGGATTTATGAAAATAAATAAACAGTAAAAGAAACGGTTCCCCATGAAAATATAGCAAAATTAAGCTTCTGTTTAAGTTTAGCCTTTGCTGTTTAGTCTGAAGTCTTAATATGGGCTAGTATTACATATAACACACACACACACACACACACACACACACACACACACACACACACACACACACACACACACGCACACTAGAGGTGGCCGATATATCGATTTTATCGATTAATTCAAATTTACAGTTCAGGATGATGTGATTTTATGAAAATTGATTTTATTAGTTATTTTACATGCAAGCGGCAAAAGCAGAACTAAAGCGACTCGCCGTTCTACACGCGTAAATTAGTGCGGTGCACCCAAACACTGTAGCAGTGTTTGTGCCCAAGAAAGTAACATCTGTAATATGGAATTGGTTGGTTTTGTAGCGCAGCCACTCTCTGCAGGCAGGGCTCCAGATGGCGACTAAAATGGTCGCCGGACTAGATTATTTATTTTGCAACTTTTTTTTTTTCATTTCAGCCGCCAATGGCGATCATCTCTCACAACCAAGAGGAATTAAAATAAAAGTACAAGAAAAGTGACATCTTATAATGTGCAGATACGCTCAACCCGAGTCTACCCCTCCTACTACACAGTCATGTGATTAGTTATGGGAATTTTGGCTCTTTTTATGAGTTCAGATCACTAAGAAGATTCGGCTCTTTTGGCTCTTAAACGCATAGACAGACAGGGAGACGCCGCATTCCCCGTGTTCCCAGTTCACACCATACGGCAGCGCATGGCCAAAGCGGCATGTAAAGTAATACAGGTAGACGTGGTCTTTTCTGTTTGTGGTCTGTCTAGTAATATTCTATGTCTTAAGTACATGAGGAACATAGTTTTACTATGTTTAATAAATGCGTATGTCGCATTTGACGGAGATTATGGTTCCTAAAAAAATAATTTGACAAAAAACACACTAAAAAATTTATTTTCTTGGTTTCTTGTGAAAAAAAAAAAATCTGCAATTTTATTTTTAGGCCATATTGCCCAGCTTTATGTGCTAGCTCCCAGCATACTAGTTACATGCAGCCAGCTTCAGGGGGGTACTGGAGGGCACTGTCCCCTAATCAAAACTTCTTAAAAGTGTTATGAAGGCAGTACCCCCCAGTTATGGAGGAGTAATTCACACTCTGAACTAGTCCCAATACTTTTGTCCATATAGTGTAAATGTGTGTCTCACACACACACACACAGACACACATATAAATATAAAGGACTACAATGTACCAATATTTTCTCGCACCTCTACTTACCTAAGTAGCAAGGAAGCTAGTGGGGTAAGTTAGCTAAGCTAACCTGACTTCTAGCGCCTCATTCCTGGCTAGCTGGCTAGTGTGCTTGTAGTACACCACCTATGTGCTTATCATCTGCTTTCTGGTTTTTGACACAGGTTTTGATCATTTAGGATGTGTGTTATTGTAGCCTAATCTATAGAGAACAATCAGAGTGTATGTAGTTATTATAAAGTTTCTGTAGAGATTCAGAGATTTCCTGTGCCTCACTCTGTTGAGACTCACTATCAGAGAGGCAGGAAGGCAAACTGACCCTCACTTCCATAATTCTCCTCAGACAAAATCAATAGTCTTCTTTTTGTACATCTCTCTGACCCAAATGAAATAGGAAATCCATACTCAGCGTGTCTGAAAGGCTCCATCTGCCCAATCAGAAACCCCAATCACAGGAAACTCTCGTTTTTTAGTCAAAGGTCGACAGACTGGCGGTAAAATGCGACTGATTAAGTTATCGGGAGAAAGAAGAAATACCAATCAGTTATCTCTAACATTTGCAGTTTTATCATTTGGAACAAAACTATTAATAAACTGTCTGTGGACAGAAGATTATCAGTGGATATTTGGTGGTTGTGAAAAGGTTACAGGTTTTAGACGACTCCAGGCTGAAATGTGCAGCCGTTTCCTCCATTGTAATAAGAACCAGCAAGACAAATTCAATTCAGCTTTGATTGTTATGTTCATGTTCAGACTTATGAAGGATATTGAGACCACCAGGATACCACAGCACCCATTTCATAGCAAGAGCCGCTCAATGACATCATGTGGAAAGGGGCCATGTTATGATCTAAGAAAGATTTTTTTTTTAAGAACCAAACTCATTGTTTTACGCAGAAATCCCCATAATAACGTGGAAACTGCAAATATACTCACCTTTTTTTTTTGAGAGCCGTACTGTATTACAGCCACCAGCCCTTCATCTTCCATCATAAAAAGAAGAAGAAGAAGAAGCAGCGTGCCTGCTCTGTGTCTTGTCCTTTTTATTTTAGTGTTTTAACCCCCACCCCATTTTCGAGTTATCTGAGTTTATTTAGTATTAGTGAGCTGTGCCCTGTCTAAACACAGAGAGAGTGGAGAGAGTTATTTCAATGTTTCTTTTGTGTATGAGACTTTGCATGCTGCTAATGCTAATCGCTAATGCTAACAGTGTTTCTCACTCACTCACTCACTCACTCACACACACACACACACACACACACACACACACACACACACACACACACTACACACACACTAAACTAAACCAATTTTTCCTACTTTGTCACTGACTTAACTGAGCATCAACACAGAGACTGTCTGAAACCGCACACTACGTCAGTGCACTGAGGTTTAGTGCGTAGTGCGCACTGTGCACTGCCTTCTGTAGTGCTTACTGCTGTGGGTCAGTGCTGTCCTAAACGGAATGTTTTGCACTTAGTGGAAGTGACGGACTAACATTTGCTCGCGATTCTCCAGCCGCCAAAATATCTGCCGGTTTTACCGCAGTGTACATCAG
>JBBJLR010000111.1:6488897-6499826 GCA_037577145.1 Brachypetersius gabonensis
GGGTGGTGGCAGTCATATTTGTTGTCTTGCTATTTATTTGCTTGATTTAACATATTGGAAACCAAATATGTAAAATATACAAAGTGCCAGAACGTTTAGCGAGACCACACTGCATGTTTTGTGTGTTTCCAATATGGTTTCCAATATTCAGCAAAAGGAAAGTAATGGAAAGTAATTGTGCATTAAAAAAAAAATCAGTAAAGTAACCAGAAGAAATTGCCCATAGGTGCCCGGACCTTAGCACACAACTGTATGTTTGTATGCCAACAGCTTCAAACATGGTTCATCCAGTCCAACTTTACAAGATCCGTTTTATAAATATGCTTCAAAACTCGGTTCAGTTCTTAAAGGGGCATTTTGCCCAAAAAATAAAAAAATCAGAATGTAATGTCATTTGCAGCAGAGTTCTATAAAGCAGCAGTGTGTCCTTCTGTCTTGTAATGTTCACCCAATTCACATGTTTATATTGTTTTCCTCAGGTTTTATACCTGTGTGAACTTAGCGTATGCTGTTGCTTGGTGTACTTTATTGCCTCCGCTCTGAGTGTGTATTTCTCTATATCCAGCTGTGCCTTTGTGCTTCCTCTGGTGTGTGAATGATACTGAACCTCAGTGTCACACTCACACAGAATGATGTGGTAGAGCTTACTGCCATGCCCATACACTATAATTTCTATAGCTTTATCATATTTTGGACTGCACTGAGAGCATACAATATTTCGTTTTTATAGGGGAGTGTTTTATTTCATTACTTTATAGTTGTTCTAGATGTATTATACAGCCAGGAAAAAAATGAGACCATATTTCCCTTTCTGTTCACTATTTGTAGAGTTTATAGTTGTGTGTGTGTGTGTGTGTGTGTGTGTGTGTGTGTGTGTGCGTGTGTGTGTGTGTGTGTGTGTGTGTGTGTGTGTGTGTGTGAAATGCACAGGTTGTTATTCTTTTATGAACAATTACAGTGTGAGCTGTGTAAAAACTAAGAAATGCCTCTGTATGTGCTGTAAGTGCAGTAGTGTTTGTGTAGCAACTTTTCTGTGTGCCTCACTTCTGATTCACACTACTGATTCAGTTTCTGATGGGATGATACAGAGTCACACGTGCACACACTTGTGTATTTTAACACTTCCAAGAGTAATAAAATATTTTTATTTTATTAGTATTAGTATTATTAGTATTATTTTTTACATTTTGAATCAAGTGTGGTCAATAACGTGTAAAACAACAGTGACACATACATTTTACACAGACACACTCCCACAAATTGCAAAAGCAAAAATAATGCAACCTCTTATTAGTTTTTTTCCAAGGCTGTATATTATGTTATATCATAATTATTACAAGTAGCTAGAGTTATAAGAAGTAGTGGTGGTTGTAGTTGTAGTATATATCAGTGGGAATCCTTTTGAACATATTTGAAGGCCTTGCTCTAACAGCATTAGAGCAAGGGCTTCAAAACATGATCAAAAACATTTTTTATAGATGAAACACTGTCCTACAGTAAAGAGTCTGGACTGCATCCGTTTACCAGCTTACAGAAATACATTAGTTAGACTTATTTACATGCACTGAAGGAGTTATTGAATGACATTTTTCCTAACAAAACAGGTCCTGCCCTTTATAAACCAAAGTATGACTGATTGCTCTGTTCATTTCCTGCTATATTGGTGGTTAAAATCACATGGTAGGACTTCACAATGTCCACAAGTCCTAACCAATGCCAGAGCCTACTTATAATTTACTTAGATCTATTTTTTTGTTCAGGCTTTTTAAGATGTAATTTAATAAAGGCAGTACTGCAGAAGCTTACTTGCTTAAATACATACCTGATACTATAAAATACAAATTAACAAAATGTTAGAGAGATGTGTTTTGTAGTTCTCAGAAATCGTTAGGCCTTCTCTGACGGCCTGTAAGGCTGTGAGTGTTCCCCTCTGTTGCACACACAAGATGTCGTGTTCTTCTTCTTCATCAACCCATGATGATGCTCCTTAAGAGTTTGTTCATGATCTTAGTTATTTGCAGGCCGTTCTGGGGCAGTCCATCCCATTTCAAGCACAGCGCCACACGCTTATGCTTCAGTTTCTCACTTTGCTCTAATTGAATGTCACTTGCTTTCTGAAATGCTATAAGTTCTGTAATCAGGTCATTTGCATTGCGCTGAGATCGGCTGACCTTTTGCTTTTGCCAATAATTACAGCAGAGATCATGTCAGAGCGGCTCTGAGGCAGTGCACAGAGATGCTGTGGGAAAAGGTTAGTGCTGAGCTTATTTCTGGAGCTCATGAAATGATGAAATGTCATTAGAGTTCCTGAAGAGAGGCTGGAGTTAGCAGCAAGCACAGAGGAGAATTATTTCAGTTAAAAAAGACAACATCTCTGACCCGATCTGGTGCTAAACCTGGTGTGTGCTAAGCTTTCAGTGGGAGGGGCTTGTTCATGTCATGACTGAGAATTTGCATATGTTGCGGCACATGCTGTGTGTATGAGTGTGTGTTGATTGAAATACGGAGAGAAAAGTCGCCATTGTTGTTATTAATAGTAGTAGTAGTGACATTAGTATTATTAGTATTGTTATTGTTATTATTATTGTTATTGTTATTATTAGACTCTCATTGGAGAGTTGCGCTGACATAGTACAATAAGAATAACAATCACAGTAATAACAATGCTTTCCCTTGATTTGACCAAATACAAGCTCACGGAGGGAGTGTTAACTCACTGTCTCTTACCAAGCCATGTATTGTTGAGGGCAGCTGAAGGTGTAGCCACATTCTCGGGCTGGCTATATTGAATTAAACCACAACAGTGACACACATTTTGTAACTGACTGTAGCTTTAGTGTCTTGAAGTCTGTTAATGACCCTGCTGTGTGTTTTGCTCTGCGTTTTGTCCCAGCCGTGACATCACTAACTCTCTCTCCGACACACTTTTTGAAGGTGACTCAACTGTCTGCTCTCTCTCCTCATACATACAAAGGACACTCGACCACAAAACGATTTTCAAAACGATCTGTACTTGGCCCTGATAAAAAATCTGAACACACTCGCACTCCCCTGGATATTAACAAACATTTTGATGTTGGAACCCTGCCATTATTTATCAAAAAAGGAGAAGAGGTGCCAAACTTTAAAAAAATAATAAAAATAAGCCTTTAGAATAGAAGAACAGTGGTGTGATTGCTGATGCTACTACTACTGCTTTGTAGAAGTAATAATAATAATAATAATAATAATAATAATAATAATAATAATAATCAACTATAATGCCAGCTGTTGTTTATACCTCTGAGAAAACTTCCTGCATAAATGTCAGTGTTTCATTTCTAATATGTGCAAGGAAGAACTTGTAGTTGTACTTCTGTGTGCACTGTGTTTGCTGTAATATCGGAATACCAGTTTAATACCAGTTTAATTTGAATATCAGTTGTTCATATGCAGTCTTTTTATTACATGTTTCAACCATCAAGAAATCAGAGTGTAGGAAAGGCACTAAATTATCCAAACAAATAATGAGCTTCAGCTTTAAAATCACAACATTCTGAGAACTGCTAAAAGATTCGGCATTCACAGAAACACTGTATAAGACACCTCACGTGTTTATCACGAACATAACGCTTCTTTTCTTGTCCACAGTCACCACCCTGTCTTGTTCTAAAAAAAGGGCAAAGTATCTTAATTGATTTGGGATGCTGTTATAGTGATGGACAGGGAAGCATCTCATACTGACTGATTTTACACTGCAGAATTATAACACACTGTATCGCACTGTTCCACAGCTCTGTTCCCACTATATTGCATTTATGCTTGTGTTTCTGTGTATTTACTCTGATGCCACAGAGTCTGTGTGACGACACAAATTCCAGCATATTTGCACCAATCAGTTTAGAGGTCGAACACTTAAATATCGCACCCCAAGATCTTATTCACAACATCATAGACTGATTTGTTATGACTGCATTTGATTGATGAATTGAGTTGATGCGGATGACGTTATTTAATTCATTTCAACTTTGGGTGTATAACCTCAGGTAAACCATATTAATGAGCTTAATATAGATAGCATTTAATAGCATTTTAGTGCTAAATTATTAAGAAAAATTTAATTGTATTACAAATATTAATGTAAATTCAGCTTAGTTTCCATATAAAACATAACTTTATATATTTTATAGTACTGTCGAGAGAACGCAAAGCAACCGTATAGAAACGCATCGTGGAATGTTTGGAAGGTTTGGAAGTAGCCAATCTGAGAGCGTTATTTATTTCACCTTGCTGCTGATTGGCTGCTGCCCTGTGACGCATCTCTGGCAGCTGCAGTCCAGCATTCTTGCATCATCAGTTTCCTGTGTGGAGTTAACCATTTTTTTAAGAGTAGTGTATTAAGCTTAGTTTACAATGAAATTTAAATGTTTTGGGAGTATATTTACAGTTTAAAAATACGCATTTATGGGCATTTTTTACCACATCACATTTCACCAGTGCTCTTGGAATGTAACGAGTTGCAGGGGTCGACTGTATATAGTATAATATGTTCAGTCGCAGCTACTCTTAGGTTTTAAAGGGTTTGACTCTGGTGGACGAGTTAAAAAAGCCACTAATGAGTAAGTCTCTCTCTCTTTCTCTCTGTTCTTTTTAGTCTCAGCGTCGTGTCACATTTCACTTGCCGGATGGCTCTCAGGAGAGCTGCAGTGACAGTGGTTTGGGGGAGCATGAGCCGGTAGGTGGTGGTCCCCTGCTGACACACCCACTTCCTCTGGTGCAGCCGCAGGATGACTTCTATGAACAGGCCTCTCCGGACAAGAGGACTGAAGCCGATGGCAACTCTGACCCTAACTCAGGTGAGTCAGCTTTTTCAGCCTTTTATTCCCACATAGCAGAGGACAAAGCCTAAAGAGAGTTTGACTGGAAGCATTTCCCCCTCTCAATCCCCCCCAGACACACACCTCAGGTAGGTTAAATAGAAATAGAGAATGCAGAAAATGCATTTATTGGAAAGACATTCAAGTCATAAGTGGTGCAGTGACACCTTTGGAAGGCAATAATGTGTTTTTGAGCTCAAGCTGTTTCTCCTGGAAATCCTCCACTTTTTTCCTTGCACACTGAGAAACTGTAAGTGTCACATAAACTCAGATTAGTGAAACTTCTACTCTCCCAAGTAAGGATAAAATCTACATTACCACTGAGTGCTCTGGAATAGTAACTATTATGGTATATGGGTGTGTAAATTGATAGTTGAACTTTAAACGAATGTAATTTTAGCGACCAGTGTCTCTTAATATTGGTATTTTCCCTCATTTTCTAGTTAGAACAATTCAGGATATTACAAAGTTGTTGTAACCGTTTGGGAAAACATGACATTTTATTACTTGGTAACCGTTAGATATTTCACTATCCTTTTTTACTTTGTTATCTTACTGCTCCCCCATTCCAAAAACATATTGTCACAGTGCAACCAACAGTTACAGATGCAAATAAGATGAATTAATGAATGCTAAAAACTTGTATTGGGGATTAAAAGTCAACTAAAAGGTTAAAAATCTAAATTGTATCCGTAACCATACATAACTGACTTGGAGGATCAGAAATGTTTTAAATATACCACGATGATTTTAGCACCCAAAGGTGGCATCATCTGTTCAGTTTACCAGAATTAGAACAGTAAGACAGCAGAAAAATGGTGGTGTTTCTCTCCTTGGTGGGCATGTTTTTCCTCCTCCATTGCATTCTGTCTAGAGCATGTGTTTATTGTGTTTCTGTCCATCGAGCAGCTCTCAGGAGCCATGCAAAAAAACTCCTCTGTGATTGGCTCAGACTGCCTGAATGTGTGCCAGATCATGTGGTAGTAACTGATTCAGAGACACGGTCTAAATCCTCCAATCTTTAGTAGCGCCCGCACACCTGCTTTGTCTCAGCCTGATGAATAAATGAAATCCAGTAGCATAGGAGAGACAGAGACAGGAATGACCTGGTGAAAGAATGAAGGAAAGAAGGAGTTCTGAGAGGGAGGCATGGCAATTATGCTGTGTAATATCAGCAATAATAGTATTTCATCCCCTTTACATACTCGCACCTGGGATGGCTGTTTATTTGATACACCTACCGTTTACTCATAGGCTCTTTTATCAAAAACACCTACTGTTTTGGTTCCCTTTGTAGTTTTATCTGTACTGACTCTAGGCTTTTTTTCCAAGACCAGTGTATCAGAACTTCCATGACCCCATTAGTAGTGACGACAGAGTCGCTTCTAACAAGAGCTTGGTGTGTATGGTGCTATTAGTATTGCTGGGATTTATACACTGTATGGACAAAATATTGGGACACACCTGTTTTTCAGGATTTGGGCTAGAGCCTTACTTCCAGTTAATACTTAATGCTTCAACATACCAAAACAGTTTGGACAACGTCATGCTTTCAACTTTGTGGACACAGTTTAGAGAAGAACCTCAGCATGAATGTGCCCCAGTGGACAAAACAAGCTCCATCATGACATGCTGGATGACTTCAGTGTGGAAGAACTTGACTGGCCGCACAGGGCCCTGACCTCAACCCCATTCAGCACCTTTAGGATAAAGTGGAATGGAGATTGCGAGACAGAACTTCTCCTTCAACATCAGTGCCTGACCTCATAAATGTTGTCCACCACCTGAAAATATCCAACAATGAGCAACTCTGTGGTCGCAGAGTTCTGATGGCCAGAGAAGTTGATTAGAGGATGGCCAACAGACTGACCTAAGGAAGATCCTTCTCATTCTATTCTCTCTTTCTCAAATGTAGCCCACTGTAAATGCTTATCTCGCCTTTGGTTGCCAGATGTTCATCAGAATCAATAGATATTCAGAAAACAGTTCATTTTTGGTGGAATTCTTTTAGCATTCATGTTAAATTGTGAAAGCAGCTCGTAAAAATTTACCCAATTTGACGGGAAAACCAAGAGCTTGAACAAAAGCAGTCAAAAGTAAATGAAAGTTTTTTCAGGATTTGGGCTAGAGTGCTACAAGCTCATGTTTTTCATGAAGTGTTCGTATGGATGGAGAGGTGTGTGTATTTATGCACTATCAACCAATTACGTCTCTCTCCTGTCGCTCCGTCTCTTGAGTAGTTTTGCTCTCAACACCTATTTGATTTATTTGGAGATGATTTCCCTGTTGGGGTCTCGTGCGCCAGAGATGTTTTTTTATATTTCCAACGAGAGCGCTCCTGTGACCTACTTTACCCTGCGCTATCACACACATTTCAGACCTGAATGCGCAACTGCTTTGCCCAAGGTCACAACTAGATGTGCATGTTAGAGAGTTTACGACTCCTTAAGTAATTTTTGATAATAATACCTTGACTTGGTATTGGTAAATCGTTTTGATAGAATAACTTAAATTGACTCCACCATTATTTTATAAGTGCATGCTGAAACTACCCTAAATGATTGGATGGAAACATGTGGCATAAGGAAAGATTAAACAATTTCGGTACAAGAAAAATGGGGTAAACAAAAATGTAAACTAACTGAAGTCCTGTCAACCATTTCTGAAATGCATTTTAAAAGTTTGTATAGAACTCCATAACTGTAGAGAACCCAGTTTCACTACTCCGCAGCACGATACTGGGGTCTTATACCCCTCTGGCCGACAGTTGGCATTGACCATGGTGACCTATTCTAGTGACAATACTTTTCTGTGGATATGAAACAATCCCTGTCTGAACTGAACAATGAGTGCACCTTAAAGTACCAGTATTTACTAATTAGAAGGAGTGTCTGGATACTTTTTAGTTAAAGTATGTGTATCATTACACTCATAGAACAATGTATTTGTTAAGACTATTAAGGAAGAAATATCATATCCTGTGAATCTTAACTTAAAACTGAATATATTTGAATATAAATGTACATTTCTTTATGCATTATGTCTTCTAATTATTGATGCGTACTCTTGTATGTCGGAGATTGTGCGTAGAGTTTCTTACTGCTGTGTTAAAAGTGGAATATGGAACAGCAGGGCATGGCTCAAGTGTCTCCTTTTAATTTGATGAGAGACGGTGGGAGAGTCATTTACATAAGGTTGGTGATAATTGCTCTTTTTAATGGAATTGATGGTGGTGTACACACCAATTATGTACATGCTCTTAAGCCTGGTAATTAATTAGCACACAAACCCAGCTGTGCCATGGAGACCAGCGCTTAATCAAATATTGTACACACTCAGAGGGGCCGTAGTGGACCCACATGGCAGCTTCGATTAGAGGTCACTGTCAGGCCGGATGACCGAATCCGATTTCGTTTCTTTCCCATTAGAAAGCTTTCAGAGTAGCTAACAATGGTACCCGGCCATACAATACATGTCAATTTGTGATTGTTATAGTGATAGTTTGGCTAAAGATCAGATTTCCACGGTCTCCCTTCGCCACAACTGTTGCTGATTGCAGTTGAATGTGTGTGTGTGTGTGTGTGTGTGTGTGTGTGTGTGTATGTGAGTGTGCGTGTGTGTGTGTGTGTGTGTGTGTGTGTGTGCACTCTTTAGGCACACTTTTTACCATCATGCCCAAAAGTTTCCATACAACAGAATACTTTCAACTTCCATTAATATATTATTTCCTGTTTAAAATTCATCAATAATATTTATATTGCTTTTATACATTCATAATTATAACCATGAATTTCTATGAATGATTTCAGCAAACCTTTCACTGTCAGCAGTTTTATTCACAATTCAATTAATTAGTACAAAATTAGTAAGTCAAAAGTTCACATACACCAGGATGACATGTTTTCAACAGTGTGGATTGTCCCCAAATGGTTTTCAAGTGTGTCCTGTTGGTTCTTGATTGCCGTTGATTTGTAATAGCGCACTTATTGCCCAAAAGGCTGTATATAAGGGTCTGGGTTATCTGCTAAGGGCTCATTTCTACTTAATCCAACATGGGAAATGGAAAAGAACACCCTGAAGACCTGAGAACAATAATTATACAGTTGCAAAATGAGGAGTACCAAGGTAATCCATCCAGACAATTGTACACAAATAAGTTTGGGACAGTTAATCTAGTTAATATAGTATTTCACCCAACTAGCCCTAACCAGCAGGCGGCCTAGTGGTAAGGAAGTTGCCCCTGCAACCAGAAGGCAGTGCATTCAAATCTCATCACTGCTGGTGTCATCACTGAGGTGCCCCACGGCCGCCCCTCGGTGGCAGCCCCCTGCTTCACTTGGTGAATGGGATAAATGCAGAGGAAGAATTTCAATTTGTTCACTCTGTTTGCTGTGGTGTGTTCACGCGTGACTATGAGGGGCCACTTGAATATGAATACCTCTCGTGGTCTGTTTTGCTGCTCAAAATTAGTTTGAAATTGACCATTTGTTTGAAATTTGTTTGAAATTGACCATTAAGCAAATACAGTTTTCCAAACACAGAAAAGAAAGTTGTGAACGTTAGATTTTTTAATGCTGAACTATTCCTTTATGTAAAGTAATGGACTGGTGCTGTATCACACATTGTTATCTATAAACAAATTATGGCTGAACTTGACTTGTAGCTACACTAGCCTGGAAGATCTGATGTGAAAAGAGAAGAAAACACAGCAGAACTTGTCACTGATGGAGACAGTTGTGTACATTACCTATTTTGCTAGATAGATCATTAACCTTCTGAAAAAAAAGGACCTGTCAATCAGATTGATTTATTTATTCTTTTTCAAAGCCCGAAGTAAGACCTGATTGAACTCCGGTTCAGCGGCATCACGTCCATCGGGTCTGACCAAGGTGAAAAGGGAAGGAAGTTAATATATAATCCGCTTTCATGTTAGAAAATAATTAAGCATATAAAAAGGTCCATCTCTGCCTAGATAGGCTGTCAAAGTGCTGCCGCAAAGTTTATTTCTCTGAAGTTAAATACTGAAGGAGCCTTTGAAGTCTGGCTCCAGAGTTGGGGGTAGCTTTCAGTTAATAGCTGAACCTGGTTTAATTATTTAATCAGCCCGTATACAGCAGCCACACTGGCTCAGCTTAAAAGAGGCACATGAGTGTTCTCACTTTGATTAGTAGTAATTAACAGCAAGGTGGTGAGACTGAAATATCATAGGGGTCAAATTAATGTAAATGTTAGTCTGGGGCTGGGCCTACATTCGCAGCTTCGCTTTCATTTATTCATTTAACCTTATGTATGTATGCATATAAGAAAAAAGATCTGTTAAAAGGACGAGCTGTTAAAATATTTACACTATACAGTATACAAGTCCATTCAGTGCCTACGTTTTCAATGATACCTTTAAAAAGCCTTTTTGGACTGGTATTACATTTAATCTGGGAAACCGCTCCTAAAGTCCGAAAGTTTTAATTTCAGCTACTTCAAAGACATGAAAAATAATTCACGCAATGTTCCACTTAACCTAGATGTAGGTGACCAGCCAGTGTCCCAATGTTGCTTCTATAGTTTGGTATTGGAGCTACAAAGCTAATGTGAAATTTAATCACCCAAAACTCTGGAAGCTAGTCGCATATATTTTTTTTTTTTCCATTAATAAAGCCTTAAAACCTCTCAGCCCTCTTAAGCCACATCCAGTGCCTCATTAAAGTGGTATAGATTTGTCAATTTGGTTTGGGAACACAGGATGACTTGTGAGCTGAAGAAGATAAACAGTGTGTGTGACAATATGTAGCCGATCGCTGCAGGCGGCCTTTTTAGACAGCAGGGTTTGTTTTCACAAACAAAAGTAGGAGTGCAGTTCCAGAATTAGTTACTGTGGCAACAACCAACACAAATGGAGATCCAAAATCAGCCCTCTCCAATATCTATGTTGTCTGAAATAGCTGTATGCAGAGGGAAAGTTGTTTTTTCTCATACTGCTCTTAATCAAGCCTCGGTCAGCGTGGGTCAATATCACCTTTAAGTGTTTGATAGATAAACAAGTATAGAAATACACAAAAAAGTATTACATATATATATA
>JBBJLR010000111.1:6528961-6540872 GCA_037577145.1 Brachypetersius gabonensis
TAATAATAATAATAATAATAATAAGTTTATTTTATATAGCGCCTTTCCAGAGCTCAAGGACGCTGCACAATAAACAGAACATACAGGCATTTGCCTGGTCAGAAAACATAAAAAAAAATAAAATTCCAATTCAAACATACAAAAAACATTCACAAAGCGACAGAATACAACATAGATGGTGAAATAACAAATGCAACAATTTCATAGAAGGGTTAAGAAGAATTAAAAGAATAATGGTAACAATATTTAAACAGGTATGTTATGAGTTGAGGCTTAGACTCTTTCAATGTGTTTATGGAACAAAAACACAGGGGCAATGAGTTCCAGAGTTGAGGTGGTGTTTTTGTGCTGTGTTTCCAGCCGGGTTTCACACAGGGGCTGACTTTTAACGTCAACAAGTGACGAATAGCAGTGCCTTGGAACACGTTTTGTTTTAACCACAGTTCAGGTGCCAGTCAATATGAACGGACTCGCTGAAGATTTTGACTGCTGAGAATTAAAGGTTCTCCTCCTGAACGATGTAATCATTTTCTCGGCACCTCTGTCCCGATTCTGGGATTTATGAACATTGTTGCTTGCTTGGGAGGTGCCGAGAAAATGATCCAGTAACGACGTGGAAAAATGAAACAACGCAGGCGACAGTGCATTTGACTGTTGGTAGCAGGAGTAGCCAGCACCACAACCAGACCAACATGAATAAACGACTAGTGAGAGGAGTGTTAGCTCAGGAGTGTTAGTCCAGTGCATATAGAGTCAGGGGTACGAGGGCTCATCACCAGTAGCTGGCCGTCAACCAGGGAATTCCCGCGTCTGTAGCATATATACCGGCCGAACAGTAGGTAAGTCCAAGTTTCCTCAAGTGGTGTCCAAGTTGCCACAAGACCATCAGTCATGCAGCAGATTTTCCACTCGAGTGAATCAAAGCAGTCGGTGTGATATTTAAATAATATTAAGCACAAGCGATTAAAGACGATTAATGACACGATTGAAGACACACAAACACACAACCCAGCATGGAGCGGCAGCCACAGCGTTCCCACACCGGAAATGACGAACGAAAATTATCTTCCCCTGACACTTTGTATATATATTTTTGAATGACTGTATGGTCCCTATTATATTTCTAGAGCATTATACAGTTTTTTTTTTTTTACAATGAAACAATAGAAGCTATATTGCCCCCTTTGTTTACGGTGATGTATTGCAATCTGTCAGAATATTTACTTTAAAACGTGTGTAAAAGTAATCAACCTGTTTTTCTTCCAGTTTTGAGTTCCAATAAAAAGCTAATAATGAGCGATAACCATCTTTATTTACAAGAAAATGAAAAAAAAACCTTTAGGGTAGTCTTGTTGTAAAGTGGAACAAAACATTTAAAGGCTTACCTTTTTAAGTTAAAACATTGAATGCTGTGTTTATGTCTGAATGCTGTGAACATTAAACATTAAAGAGTGCTGTGTAAATGTATATCGCCTGCTACATTTCTTGTAATGTATTGAAATTTTCCAGAATCATGTCTGTGTTTGGATTTTAACAGAGCTGGAAGTATAATATAGCCATACCTAGAGTGCATTTGCAATGAAGAATTTTTCATTCGTCGTATTTTATTGAGTTTCATTTTAGGTCCTGTCTCAGTACCATATCGACCAGTCCGAGCTTGCTTGACATAGCACCTTTAAATTATTAATACATATAGATGGGATTTTCAAATCAGCACATATTCTAACATCTGCAAGATTCAATTGCTCACAAACCAGGGTCAGATTTTGCAAAGGATTGTCCCTGAATTTGTACTCCCTGGAGTGGAAAAGTATGGGTAGTGTGGGACTCGGTGGGGGGCGGGTGGGGGTGAGGGGGTGTGGAGTGGTGAGAGAAACACATCTCACTCTCAACATCTGTGCGTGTGCTGAACTGTCGGGCACAGTGTGAGGGGGCGAAAATGAGGCTGATCCTTAATAAAGACTTTCACTCCCAGCATGGGGTAAAACACCACACACTTCATCACACATTGGGGCAATGACTCCTCTCACCCACACACACTCTAACCTCAGCCCTTACTTACACAGGACCACTGAAGGGAGGGGGTGTAACTTGGACCACTTTTTCTGGCCTGCACTAAAAAAAACCAATACCAGCATGGTTTATGCATGGAAGTGAAACTATGTCAACATTAAACACATGAATAATGTTGCCTATAAGTAACTGGTTTACATAAAGTGGACCGAACATAGAAGTCAGTGAAGTCAGTTAGTTTATTTAGATCCGAATACAATTTTATTCCAATAAAGATAAATAACTTGCCCTGAAATGTTTCAGTTTTGCTCCAGATTAATTCTATGTTTAGGTCGAACTGCATATATACTGGCAGAATAGAAATTTGCGGTAAGAATTAAGTTCATGTAACATTTTTGTACTTTGTAACTGAATGTATAATCAAATTTATAGAATTATCCAGCAATTTTATATTGTCATGTCTTCAAAAAGTAACTTTATGAGGCAATTTTTTTTTTATTTCAAAGCATTTCATATAATTTCTGTTTGAGCCATTTCATCATGAAATTTTGACAGAGTGTAAACAGCAGATGTCGTTTACAAATAAAATATAAGATAGATATACAGACAGACAGACAGATAAAAATATGCGGATACAATGTTTTGTTCTCATAGTGATGACACAAACACAAATGTCAATGGTCTAATGGTTAACAACTAAAAGAAAATTAAGAACCACTACGCTCTGTTTTTAGTTTAAATTGCTACACTGTTGAACTGGTCTGTACTGTTGAAGCTAATTGAAACAAACACATTTGAAAGGACATCTGAATTTACCACCATGCTAATGACAGCTTGTTTACACAACACAAGCAACACCAAATGTTACCATTCAAATGATTAAAACACTTTAAAAAAATTGATTAAACAATTTTGTGGTTAATTGCAATTAATTGCATTGTTATACTCAAAATGTAATATTTAATTCAAAAGTATTATACACTTTTTATTATTGCACACTATATGAACAAAAGGGCAATAACATTTGGTTTGCAAACATTTTAAACAAATAAGGTTTTTAACACCTGTGTTCGCTTTAACACAGTTATACAGTTACAGTTTAAATATTTCTATAAATCGCAACTTTACATTAATGTAATCAAATCAAATATAAAACCAAAGCTATTTGCCACTGCAGGGCATTCATGTTTTATCTAGTTTGTTATAGAAAAACAAGATCCCCTGAGAGTCCAGAGCAGTTGTAAAGGGGGGCCAACTCTGTATGAAGGTCACACGTCTCATTACTTTTGTCCATGCTGTGCTCTAGGTCACGTCTGGTTTTTGCGGGGGTCATGCGTCCCATTACATTCGTCCATAGAATACAAAATAATTTTTGTTGAAGTATGTATTAAGTGGAGTGTTAAATGAAATGAAAGTGTTTTGGGAGCATATTTGGGGTTTATAGCCAAAACAGAAAAGCATTTATAGCCATTTTGTATTACCACGTCACAATTTGCACGTGGAACGTAACCCCTGTCCCCTGTGTATAGTTCCAGATCTCAACCACTCAGAGCCTGCTTGTGTAATAAGAGAGGTCAATTATGCTCGGAAGGGATGCGTCAGAGTCATCTGAAGAGTTTGCCATTCCTCACGTCCTCCACCGTCCGCTCGAAACAAACATTCCAATCCAGAAACGCACACTCCAGCATCTGCGGCCTGTCCCAAGTGTTCATCACCCAGAGAGTCCTGAACTGGGTCAGACAGACTCGTAGCAGCACAAACAGAGCGATTTCTCAGTCCAGATTAATAGCTTGATTGATCTGCTCCACCGGCACTCGGGCAAACACATTTTTTCTCGCAGGCCTCTGCATCTAATGACATGCAACAAACAAGTTTGGGAAGAGGCTTTCAGAGCTGAGTGATGGAAAGAGAAAGCTAATTTGATTCCTTTTTTTTTTTACCCCACATAAGGCTCTGGAGGTGCCGCGGAACCTCCCTTTGTCATGAGCAGATTGAGAGAGACAGAAAGCTGAGCTGTAATAACGCACCCGGAACGTGTTATTGAAGGGCCTAGATGTGTATGTGTCTTTTTTTTTGTCTTATTATGTGTGTGCTTTTGAGAGCAAGGTGAGCAAATGTGATTGTAAACTTTAATTGAAGTGTCATTTATAATACATCAGCTAAGAACTCTGAAAGCTAATTAGTCTCCTTCAGTCTAACAACTCCTTTATTGGAATCTGAATAGAAGGGTTGTGATCTGTGCAGACAGCTTCATTGTCTCAAAAAAGAAGAAAAAAAAAAGACACACAGCTAAGAGCCTCATTGAAATGTCAGGAAAATGGCTAAGATAGATTTGGAACCCAGTAATTAATGCAGAACTGACGTTGTGTGATGGTAGCCATCTATTGTAAATGGCAACCATGAAGGGTGAGGTGATAAAAAAACAGTTTAACTCAAACGTTTTTGTGTTAAATTGTTACTGAGTGCAAAAGAGGGTGTAACAATATAGCTGCTGCTTTAGCATTTGTATCAAGCAACTTAACTCAGACAGCAAGTAAAGAAAGAAAGAAAGAAAGAATGCATAAAAAAAGAAAAAAAACAAAAGAAAGAGAGAAACAAACATGCATGTCTATTTATTTCCTTCACATCATTTATGTATCTATTTACTTATTTATTGTTATTACATTTTTCATACAAGTTATAACTTGCTAACCTCAATATGTAAGTAAAAAAAAACATAATTAAATGCTTACATTTAATTAAATGAAACTTACATTTCCATTACTGCTGAGCATTAATTTTATTAGCATTTTACCAGCCTCAGTAAGCAAAGTAAGTAAGCAAATCAGTCAATTTTCCATTTTTGTATTAATTGCTAAGGTGAAGAGGGATCATTATAAAGCATCTTAAATAAGTAAGTAAAAAAAAGAGCTAATACCCTTCTTCCAGTCTTTCACTGTTGAAGGAATGTAGGGTAAGTTATGCCAGCCTTGACCACATGAGACAGAATGCAATAGCTATGCAACTGTGCAAAAAGCATCAAAGCAAATCATACACACAAACTCACGCAAGAGACTCCCTTGTCTGGCCGGTCTCTAATAGTCATCTGTTTGCTTACAGATAATGTAACATTTTCTCTCTCCTGACATCGTTTTCTTCTTAATACCCAACTTGCTCAAGCAGCAGAAGTTAGTAAGTGTGCACTAGAAGCCAACTTTTAATACCGTGGTCAATTTTTTCTGGGTCAGCTGATGCCCTGGTGGTTAGGGAGTTGCCCCTGCGATCAGAAGGTCATATGTTTGCATCCCAGGACTGCTAGTGGCACCACCGAGGTACCCTTGATCAAGGTGCTGTCCCCACACACTGTTCCCGGGTGCTGTGTTCAAAACCACTGGGAAGTACATCATATTTGTGCAAATTCAATTCACCATTATGATTCTCACTTTAAGATGCGCCAGAGAATGGCCACAGCAAGAAACAGGTCCTATGACTAAAGCCTATGATCAGAAATGAGTGGAAAAAGTGCTAGGAGGTAATTGTATGTTACAACTTAAGGAATTAAGTTGACTGCATCAACAGCATCAACAACAGTTTCATCAACACATTTCACTTTTAAGAGTAGAATTCGAAAGGAAATGTGTGTCCAGTATGGATGAGTTAATGTGTCACAGAGACACAGGTTTCTGGTGCTGCTTGAAACTTTTTTAGTATCACTTTGACATTGATACACACTTATATCACACACTGCAGTGTGTGTGTGGCGGTTCCAGGTTTTTTTTTTCGAGTGAGAGTGAGTCTGGCAGTAATAGCTGAACTTTTCTTATTTTTAGGCTCTCTTCCACCTGCCCTGTTAGCAGACGAAGTGTCACTCAGAGCGAAGTTCATGGCTGCCCAGATGTGCTGCCTTTCCTTTACAGACACACACACACACACACACACACACACACACACACACACACACACCGTGGTTCATTTGCACCTTTCTGACTTGAGTGAATAGCTCACCTCATTATTGATGTGACCTGACAGCAGGTTTGTGCGGTGTTTGGCAGATGCTGCTGCAGGAAACAGGGGTGATACATGGTTAGAAATGGAGATTAAAAGGCCTGAATACATTTTGTTTGCACATCAGGTGCGATATCGGGCCTAAATGGGATGAAGTGTTAAAAACGAGAATCTTCATGCTAGGGTTCCACTTTCCTTCCTGTAGTTTCTGATTAAAAAAGTGTTTTCGTGGTAAAGGCGCAAATGTGAAAGTTGTGCAGCGAGTATGACTCACTGATGGATGCACTGACTCACTGACTTCTAATTAATTCATTGTTTGACTCCTTGGCCGATTGACAGATTTACTAAAACCTGATTCTCTCTCTGGCTGATTAGTTCACTCGCTCGCTGATTCACTCTCTGACGTAGTGACTTCCAGAGTGTAACTAACTCATTGCCCTATTCACAAACACACTGACTGACTCACTCACATGAACTGAACTCATCGACTGACTCAAAACTCACTGACTTATTAACTCACCAGCGGACTCACCAATTTACTGACTGGACTCACTAATGCCCTGATGTACCCACAGACTCACAGACTCAAAGACTGACTCACAGACTCAAAGACTGACTCACAGACTCACAGACTGACTTACAGACTCAAAGACTGACTTACAGACTCAAAGACTGACTCACAGACTGACTTACAGACTCAAAGACTGACTCACAGACTTAAAGACTGACTCACAGACTGACTCACAGACTCAAAGACTGACTCACAGACTCAAAGACTGACTTACAGACTCACAGACTGACTCACTGACTCAAAGACTGACTCACAGACTCACAGACTCACAGACTGACTTACAGACTCAAAGACTGACTCACAGACTCAAAGACTGACTCACAGACTCAGACTGACTCACAGACTGACTCCAAGACTGACTCACAGACTCAGACTGACTCACAGACTCACAGACTGACTCACAGACTCAAAGACTGACACACAAACTCAAAGACTGACTCACAGACTCAAAGACTGACTCACAGACTGACTTACAGACTCATAGACTGACTTACAGACTCACAGACTGACTTACAGAGTCAAAGACTGACTCACAGACTGACTCACTGACTCAAAGACTGACTTACAGACTCAAAGACTGACTCACAGACTGACTCACTGACTCAAAGACTGACTCACAGACTCAAAGACTGACTCACTGACTCAGACTGACTCACAGACTCACATACTGACTTACAGACTCAAAGACTGACTCACAGACTCAAAGACTGACTCACTGACTCAGACTGACTCACAGACTTAAAGACTGACTCACTGACTCAAAGACTGACTCACTGACTCAAAGACTGACTCACTGACTCTGTGAGAGATCTCATTAATTGACTCATTTCCCAATTAACTGGGCCTGAAACATTCAGACAACGTGTGGTACTTTTACAATTTGTACAAAAAATGTATTTTGAAAGACTTTCCGAATTGTTTTATATGATAACCATGTGTGGTCTGTTTTTAAGAATTATTTTCATTCTTTTATTTGTTTTATACGCTTTCCCGAAATCTACCTTGTCATACCTGGATACTACCTAGTGCATCTGGATACTGTTCAGATATATTCCTGGTATTAATCTTTCTACAGTGCTGTTTAGCTACTATTTAGAGCAGGAATATGTGATTTTGGATGAAATCTAATGTGTTCACAGGCTGCGTTAGAGGCCTGGCTAAACTATATCTAGCTAGGCACTTGTTCTTTTGCAAAATCAAACAAACAAACAGACAGAAAGTCAGATTTAACCTGGAATCAGGATAGCTTTGTAACGCCGCCTAGAAACTCAGGTTAAAACATGTCTGAATGACTGAATTGCAAAATATTGACTTAAATCTAAATGTTTTTATTTTCTATTTCCTTACATGTACTGTGAACCCCACCTGTCCGCCTAAAAAAGGTAAGCGAATATTGTTATTGTTATTGTTTCTTTCTTTCATATTTATTGTCTAGATTTTACAGAATCTGAGCAGTTGTTGGCCAAACTATACAACTCCAGAAAGAAACAAGAGATTTTAAATCAGCATCTCTATGTGTGACAACCATTTCATGCCAGTGTCTGTTAAACTCCTGCACAAGCACCTCGATATG
This sequence comes from Brachypetersius gabonensis, assembly GCA_037577145.1. Lineage (NCBI taxonomy): Eukaryota > Metazoa > Chordata > Actinopteri > Characiformes > Alestidae > Brachypetersius > Brachypetersius gabonensis. Next base: position 6,537,103 of record JBBJLR010000111.1, read on the forward strand.
ATTCATGAGGGACTGAACTGTTCAGTTCAATACTTGCATCTATAAAAGATAAAACTTAGAGCTGTATGTATGTATGTGTGTTTTTTAGAGCTGTATGTATGTCAGTGTGTGCTCATTAGTCTCTTGAGTTAAACAAAGGAACTAGCATAGCAGCAGCATTTTTGGTTGATGGAAAGGCAATAACTGGCTAGATTCTATAAAATGGTCTTTTGTCTTTTGCTCTAGCATCCAGCCGAGAATGTGTGTGTGTGTGTGTGTGTGTGACTGGTGTTTACATGCAGTAAGAAGTCAGGTGTGATTGGCCATCGTCTCCTTGCCCTGCTTAACATTTCTCTCACTGAATTAAAGAGCCACTTGATATTTTCCCTGACGTCATCTGTGATGGGTATTTAGTGACTCTATTGGAGAGCACATCATCTGTCACCGTCGGGAAAAAAATGCCTTTCCTCACCTTTTTATCTCCAGGAATGGATGACATGAGGATGAGAAGAGAGATCAATGTCCTGTCAATCATTCAACATGGGGCCTGTCATATTTTGTATGCTAGCAGGAGAGAATTGAGGTTCTGCAGGTGTGGAGAGTGATGTGGTCTAGATGGCAATTCTTAATAGAAGTGATCCAAAATGTTTTAAACACACACACACACACACACACACACACACACATACATACACACACATGGTTAGGTCTGTAAGTATTTGGACATATTCTCCCTGTATATCACTACAGTGGATTTGAAATGAAGCAGTCAGCAAATATATATTAGATCCTTTACAGTCAATGACTGTGTGAACTCTGAAACCTGTGCACATCAACAAATGCTGAGTTTCCTTCATTGACATGCTTTGCCAAGCTTTTACTACTGCCGCCTTCAGTTGCTATTTTTTTGTTGGTCTTTCAGTGTTTAGTTTTGTCTTCAGTAGCTGAAAAGTATTCACTGTTGGGTGAGAACAGGTAATTTCTTTACCTTGAGAGACTCTTGGGTTGCTTTCTCTGTTTGTTTTGGGTCATTATCCATTTGCACTATAAAGTCCCTTATAATCATTTTTGCAGCATTTGGTTGAATCTGTGCAGAGTGTAGCCCTATACACCTTAGAATTCATCCTGCTACTTCTGTCAGCAGACAGATCATCAATAAACGCCAGTGACCTAGTTCGATTGACAGCCATACATGCCCTGCCTCCACCACGTTTGACAGATGGCATGGAATGCTTCGGACCATGAGCAGTTCCTATCTTTTGACCTTGGTTTCATCTTTCCAAAGGAACCTTATTACAGATCTGTGCAGGTGTTTTAAGATATTTTCTGGCAACGTCAAATCTGGCATGTTCTTCAGTTTTACCAGTAAATCCTCAGCATTGATTGTAGTCTTTGACAGTTATATGCCCACCTCCCCAAGATCTCTTGACCTGGCTAGAAGTCTGCTTTAGTTGTCTGTCATGGCGTTCCAGGCCTTTTGGTGTTGCTGAGCTCACAAGTGCATTAAAAATGTACCAGATCTTTGATTTGGACACTGCTAAATCTGTCAGATTGGATTTTGTTTTTTTCACCTAATTATAACCTTCACTTGCACTGACACCTCTTTGGACCTCAAGTTGAGTTTCAGTGAACACATATCAAGTGCAAATTCAGTACTTTAGATCAAATTCAGACCTTTTATCCACTTAATTTGTCATGGAATAACGAGGCAGCAGGTCACACCTGGCCATGAATAACTAAATCCACCTCACCAGGCTAGGTTTGACAACCAAGCCCTCTCCCACTGTGATTGTGACTCTCGCAGCTGCTCTGCATATGGAGACGGAACTGCCTTCCTAAACCACCCTCACTTAAAGTGTGAAAAATCACATTTACACAATTTTCCACTAACTTCAAATCTTGTCTGTTTTGTTTAAATGTTTTGCTTCTCTAGCTTAGTGCTGGGGCAATGAGATTAATGTTGCTAACAACCACCAATCAATAGTCACCCAGATAGCCCAAATCATTTCTGTAAAATGGTTACCAACCTCCTGAAACTGCATCCAGGGCCTCATTTGGGTGGCACCGACAGATTTAGGTTTAGGACACAGTCCTGTAATTCATGACTGCTTTGGTGTGGACATCTCTATTGTCGTTGGCGATGGCTGCCCGTAGTAGTGAAGCTTTGTTCGTTTTGTATGCTGTCATTGAAACACATCACTATATGTGGAAAAAGTGGAAAAAATTGTACGTTAGAATTATTTGCTGAGGTTTTCCTTTATCAAAGGTACTGCTGCTCTCTCAACTTCCCAATATGAATTTCTCCTCTGATTTTAATTTGGCACGCTGCTTTGCTGGCCTTCTGTTAAGCTGGATATTTCCAGTTTTGTTAACCTCAATTTCTCACTATATCTCTTGTTTCTTTGCATCTCACTACAGTGCACTGCAGTGACTAGCACAGGAGACTGATTACACTTAGTCATCTTCGTAGACACATCGACTACCAGCATAAGAAAATGAGTCATGCTTAAAATATCATTTCTTTTGAATGGTTGAGAAAATGAGGAGCAACACAGGCAGGTTGTTGTTGTATATGAGCTGATATGGTTATTGTAATTCGATTATAGTCTGACTATAGTCTGGAGCCATATATGATTACAAATTGCATGTGGTTCAAATCTTAATTACGGTTACGATTCTAGACATGAACTAACCAGGTATTAACTAGCACTGCGAGACTTGGGCCAGACAAACTGTGCTGTTTATGGAGGGTGTATGATATTTCATTGTGATTAAGACCCTAGTTTCTTTTCCATTGTTAAATATTTGAGCTTTTGCTCTGTTTTGGCCTTCAGATGAGGGCCTGATTTAGATCCTCTGATTTAGGTTCTCTCCGAGCCTCGGTACTGTTGGTAATTAATTGGTTCAGACTCTTTTTTTTTTGTTTTCTCCTGTAGTGCCTTGAGTTCTTTTTACAAATCCTTGACATTCATCGCTGGATACTCAGAGCGTCTTCTTTTTCTAATGAATTTCCCCAGGACCTCCAGGGCAACTCTTTAAACAAACCCAATTAGAGGTGTCAAAAGGCCCCAGCAGTGGTTTGCGTTTGTCCGTTTACAGTTAATTACAGGGGCTTTTTAACCCGCTGTCTAAAGCCTCGCAGATGCAATCAGACAAAACATCTTCTCTCCTGGGCCTGCAGGACTATAGCTAACAATCGGTAAGTGACACAAGAAGAGCGATGGCTTGTTTTATTAACCCATAAACATTCAGGGAAAGTTTCCTAGATAAAGCGTAAGCCTAGAAACTAAAACGAGTTTCCACTTCTGATTCTCCACTGCAGTTTAGTCTAAAATTAGACTTAATCCATGCCTAGTGAATCAGCCATTGGGGAAATTACTGTCATTCTGCTCTATTTTGAAGAATGGTAGAATTATTTCATTATGTTCTGATGTACCGAAAAGACAAAACATACTGAAAATATTACAAGACTTTTCACCCAAATCTAGAACACAATAAAATCCCTCCTCTAATTACAAACAAAAAATTGCTTGGAAGTGTATAAACAATCCACAATCCACAATTATCCACAATTATTACATGAAATGACAATATTAGTTGTTGGAGCCAGTAACTGTAGATTGTAATGGTTAAAGTTTGATATTTTTCTCTGGTGTTAGAATGGAGTAGACATTGTAATTTTTGTCAGGATATGAGAGTAACTGTGTGTGATTTTGTGTGTGTGTGTGTGTGTGTGTGTCTGTGTGTGTGTGTGTGTGTGTGTGTGTGTGAGAGAGAGAGAGAGAGAGAGA
>JBBJLR010000111.1:6594089-6604919 GCA_037577145.1 Brachypetersius gabonensis
ACAGAGAAATAATAAAATATTAAAAAATAAGGAAATATAATTTTCTGTAAAATGTAAAAAAAAAAAGGCTGTACATCAGTGTGTTACATTAGATCAGTTGCTAATGATTAGGGCATTTTTTGCCACCGGAATAATATCTCTTAAAATAGGGAAAATTATGTACAATTTCATTGTAAGTATCAATGTTTTTTACAAGGCAGGTAAGGGGCTCAAAGCTCATAATATATATATATATATATATATATAGGTTTCAACCCAAAAATTCAAGCAGTTTCATTCCATATATTAGACAACACAGCGTTCTATTGAGGATCGTATTCCAGAGTATTCAGATTAGAGCTTTAAATGAATATTGTGGACAAATCCAAAAAAAATATTATGGATACCACAGGGAAAACAATATTTTGTAATACGTATTATCATAGGGTTATTGTGAAGGACACTTTATACATGTTTGAAATGTCTTTCATCTTCACATCTGTATCTCCAAATGTAATATTAGGGGGCATAAATAGCACCAACTGTGGAATCTGATATTTACAAATGAAAAAAAAAAAAAAAAGAAAGAAAAAGCTATACAAGGTTTTGTTCCAAAGGGTGTGATTTGTGATGAAATAACTATCTTTAACAATCGTTTATAAGTGCTGCTATTATAATAATGTCATAACTGCACCTTTAAACAGCAGGAGAGAAACATGTGGTCTTATTTCCAAGACAGCTGCAAGAAGAAAGGCTCCATTTGGATCCAGCAGCGCCTTCTGCTCTATGTTTAGCATTTCACCATTACACTGAATTTTAATACTAAAACATGACATGCCTTCCAGTATGAAAACGTTCCAAAACCGGTCTTTATTATTTCACTCTTGTTTCTCGCCAGCCTCATACAGGAGTCAACAATGCGTCCTGTATTAATTCAGTCAGCGACGAGGCGGTTCATTTTCCATCTCTGAAGCTGTAAGCATAATAGACTGCACTACTGCGATAATAGACATTACATGGGGCCCCTGTAACAGCGGCGAATGGAGAAGGGCTCGGAGGCACGGGGGAGTTCTTTATGTGATCTAGGTCCCATTGATTCCGACTCTAATTTTACTCGTCCATTCAAAGTCTGTGAGCCCCCCTCCCGGGCACTCAGACACAGAGCAGTCGCTGCCAAAGTAACCCCATAATGGACTAATCAATTGGCCTTGCCCTTGGATTTCTTTTTATGCACTAATCCCTCGGACAGGAGCATTAAATAACATCCCAGGTGAACAACATGGCCAAATATATATCTGCGACCAAATGTGCTGTGAAACCTTGATTGCATTGGCTAGCGGAGCGTTAGCGCTTGCAAAGTGTTTCTGAGCTTTTATACGCTGCGTCTCTTTCTCTCTTTCTTTATTTGCTGCGTCTCTTTCTCTCAAGACATGTGAATGGAAGGTATCTGCTCTTGATGAAGGGCCATTCAGCATTACACCTGACTATGCTTTATGTGTGATTGCTCGAAGAAAAGCGCTCAAGCAGCTTCAGCGTTTTTGAATGCCTCCACGGCTCCTAATTTGCTCTCTTTCACACCGTCTTAATTGGTTATTTACCTGTGTACCACTTTAGACCACTTACTCCTTTATGAGTCTAATGAAATAATGATTAAGCCTTGTGGCAGGCACAAATAAAATCCTTGACCAGCATTTTAATCTACAAATGCCCCACTTTTGTACCAGGAACACATAAAAAGGCTTTATTCTTAACTCTCTATGAATACCGACCTACACAAAGGTCACTGGGCCTTCTGGGAAATGTAGTTTTAAGTGTGCAAAAGCTGGATAGATGTCACAGAGGTGACCGTCAATTAAAAAAGCTCTGTTTGTTTTCGTTTTTTAGCTCTGACCAACAACAACGAAAACGTCTTTATTAACGTTTTAAAGAGTCCAGATGTTGAGTTCCACACTTCGGTTCCTCACTCCTCTAACTAAACAACATACATCTTACTTTCATGGTGGTTACCAAGTAATTGATAGCAGTTAATGAATAATTCATTATAATTAACCATACTTAGAGGGCCCGTATCATGGAAAGCCAATTTTCTTTTCGCTTCAAAGAACAATGAAACATTTTAAGATCTTAAAGTTTCCAAATGTACCTCACACAACTCAGTCCATAAACTCTGCTGTAATAAAACAGCCCTGTTAAATGCTATAAGATAAGAAAACTGTAAATGTAGGCCTCACGCCTTTTAAAAGAAAAAGAACTATTGAGGAGTTAATTGAAACTTATTAACGCCTCTTGTCATCATCCCTGTCACTATTATATCCTGATCCTGTTTATTTATAACTACAGTGCGGAGGGTGTAAAAAAAAAAAAGAAAAACTGTCTGATGAAGTGCTCTGTAGGAGGCTGCCATTATTGACTCGTTTATCTAATAAGACAAATAAGCAAAACAAAAATCCCTCTAAATGCGGACAATTAAAGATTAAAATGCACTGATAGATGGAGAATGAGCCAATCGCACAGCCTGCCAAAGCTTGCGAGCCTCTGTTCTGAGTTGACTGACATATTGTGTGCCAGTCAGTGTCTTTGATCATTCCTATCTTTCTTCCTTTCAGCGTTTCAGTGGCGCTTCTGGCATCTGACTTAGCATTAAATCCAGGTTAGTCAGTAATCCCCAGAAAAAGCGCATCACTGTTGGCACTTTATCCTCACACTATTTTAAATGCTTTTGTGGAGCTTATGAAACAATACAGCGTGAAGTGCAACATTTTATCAAATAGCTGCCACTTTGTCACACCGAATAAAACATGCTTGTGCTTTGAATACAGCTTTTGTAGTGATATTCAAAGATAAATCTAAAAAAATACACTTGTAGGGGTAAGGGGGTCCTGCCACAACTGTCTGTTCTTTTACAAGCAAACTGACAATGATCATGATTGTAAGGCCAAAAATCTACTTGCCCATTTTACCCACTACCCACAAACTGTCAATTACGTCTTTATTTTCGTTTTAGCTCTGCATTACTGCTATTAGGCTAATGCAGTTCACATAATGGTAGATAAGGAATAGCATAACCAATACAGCATACAACAGCATGATTGAAATTTTAAAGTAATCTCAAATCTCAAGGCTTGTTTAAGTTTCTCAGACAAAATTCACGGTGTCTGCTGTTTTTTGATACGCAGCAGCTGGTGGCCTAGTGGTTAGGGAGTTCGCCCTGTGATCAGAAAGTCCTGTGTTCGAATTCCAAGACTGCTAGTGGCACCTTTGAGGTACACTTGAGTACGGTACCGTCCCCACACGCTGCTCCCTGGGTGCTGTGTTCCTCGCTGCCTTCACTGCCTGCTGCTTCACTTAAATACAGAGGAAGAATTTCATGCAGTTCACACTGTGTGCTGTGGTGTGTTTACGTATGACAGAATGGTCACTTTACACTTTTCTTAACTTGAGATTACTCTAACTGGACTAAATTTCTTGCTCTGTGGGAGGAGGCTGTGGCTCCTTTCTGTGGGAATTCTGTGTCAGACAAACTGCAGGTGCTATGTTGCCCCTAAGTGTGACGGCAAGAGTGTGTTTCTTAGTGTGACCTCTCTATCATCTCTCAATGAACCTAATGAAAATAATTCTAGGCTTCTAAACTCAGATCCAGGAAGGTACCGAACCATCAACCTATAGAAGAGATGATTTTATGGACTTTTTAACTGTGAAATCAAAATGGTTAAATTTGAACAAGACGTCTCACTTCACCATGTTTGCTGGATGATACAGCCTACACAGACACTCCAAATTTAGTTTCAGCAGAGAGGTTGTCACATTTTAAACCAGTTCAACAAGCAGAACTCACTACAACTATCCTCGCATCAGAATCTTCTACCTGTACATTCGATTCAGTTTCTATAAGCCTGCTTGAACAAGTCTTACTGGTAATAATTTGGCAATACTAAAATACTCTCCTAGTATTAGTTATTAGTTAAAATAGCATTTATTAAACCTGTATTAAAGAAAAGACATCTAGATCCACGCGAGCTCTCAAATTTTTATCCAAGATTTTAAAGAACGTTGTGGCCCAACAGATGCGTTCACTTCTGCGTGAGAACCACTGGATTCCAGCCTCATCACAGCACTGAAACAGAACTGGTAAAGATAGTAAATTATATTTTACAGTCCACCAGCCTTTGTGCCGTATTTGACACCATAAACATATTCTGTCCTGTTAGACTAGAAAACCTGGTCAGGGTAATAGGAACTGCCTTATACTGGTTTAGATCACACTGGATTGACTTTTAGAAGTCTGTTGTTTTGAATCATCAGCCTACACCAAAGTAAATGTTAAGTTCCTCAAAGATTTTGTCTCTTTTATTTATATTTTACAGGCTGACACTGGGTACGATTATCCAAAAACATGGGATTACCTTCGACTGCTTAGTAGATGACACACAATTTTATATCCGTGCCAACCCCAATGATAAACTTAGATTATATAAGGTTGAGGATTGTGTGAAGGGCATAAAAGTCTGGATTTCACCTTCTTCTAAGTCCAAAAGCCACCAGAAATAAACAGTCAGATTTAATGCTAGATCTTGCTGGTTCCTCAGCTTCTCCTATGTCAGCTGTAAAAAATCTTGGTCTCACTGTTGACCCAGATCTGTCCTTCGATCCACATATAGCTACTATTGCTAGAATAACTGTCCTTCATCTTCAAAATATTGCTAAGCTCAGAAATACACTATCCCTCCATGATGCAGAAAAAAATGTTTTTTATTACTGTAACGGATGCTCCAATAAAAACATAAATAAACTTCAACTAGAATTCAGTATATTTCATGTGGAACTCTCAACAATAGTTAATGTTGCCACTCTGGACAATAATAACTATGCATCATGTCTCTCCGACGTTCCCACATACTTTCAGAAATACTGCAAACATCTAGACAGAAGAGCTTAGCTGGTATTTTGTTTAATTTAGACTATGCTGAGATACAGTGCATTTAAACAAGGTACTGGTTGGAAAAATATTCTTCTGTATTTATTTTTCTACTTCTACATTATTATTATTATGATGATGATGATGATGATGATTATTATTATTATTATTATTATTATTATTATTATTATTATTATTATTAATAATAATGAATATCTAAAACTGTAAAACTTAACCTCATAGAGTCTCAGAAATTATATAGTTTCTTCATAGAAACAGCCATGTGTCCCTGGACTCCAAAAGTTTGACAGTAGCAACAACTCTAATGAACAAGCACGTTCTTTCCAACACACACAGGGTCTTGGGTGTACTGGGTTGTTTTTATGGTGCTTTTACTTTACTCAGGGGGGTGTGTTCAGTGCCAAAAGCAGTAAGAGGAACTCTGCCAGAGCCCAGAGTGCCAAATGTGGCCATGAACAGGAAATCTTCTCTGTTTTTTTGAGAGTTTTACAGTCTGTTGGGGGTTTGTTTGGTCCAAAGTGAACTAAATTCCAAGAGTGCGTCAGGCACACTCCTGCAAACAGCACCTCAGATACCCAATGTGTTTGATCCAGAATTCATTGATGTCTGAGAGGATCAGATCTGTAAGTCAGATTTGTTGATTTTGCCGAGGGATCAGAGCTGCATGGACACAAGAGGACAGCTTTTTATTACCAAAGACTGACATTTTTATAAATGGATAAAAAAAAAAACATCTACACTTTTCATTTTTACACCTCCAGTAAACTAGAGGATCTGAAAGTAAGGCCTTCTCATATTCAGGAACTTTTTTATCTAAAGAGCAGGTTTTTTTAATGACTAAGGTCTTAGATTAGTGCAAGATGTACACAATTGTTTGTAAGTAATTATTTATTATTCAAACATATATACATACATTATATGGTACATAAAGGACACAATATATTATTATCCTGACATTTGGTTGCTGTCTAGACGAAACTTCTTCAGGATCTACACTGAAATCCTAGCGAAGGCCTAACAAATAAAGTAAAAGGAAGTGACAGTGGATGTTTGATCAGGACGAATTTCATGATGAAAACAAAAACGAGACCTTAGGTTTTCCCATATCCAAAGTATCCTTTTTAAAACATTCAAAGGTTAATAGATGAAACCCTAAATAAACAGAAAACATTTACCTTAAGTGAGGGTTCCCAAAACCTTCAAAATAGCCTTCAACCTTCAATCTTCAAAATAGCTCAAAATAGTTCATTTTTATACAGCATAACTCACAAAACCCTTTAGTGTGTTTGTTTATGTATGTATGTATATATATTAGGGCATTAACACAAAGGTCGGCAAATCTCCGCCTTTGATTGGCTTACGCTGACACGCATTCCCTGGTTTAACCAATTATAATAATCCCTTCATAAAAAAGGGCGGTAACGTTGGCGCAAGGGTAATCTAAACACAAAACCACAACAAGACGACAGACACGGCAGCAGAGAAGACGGACTCACATCACATGTGTGGAGATCCTTCACTCTAGACACACAAGCAGCACGGAGACCTGCAGAACCTGCAAGTCAGTGTTAAATTATGGTAACAGAACCGGCGCTCTGCATCTGAAACGGCTCCTCTAGCTAACATGGCTAACGCTAGCACTGCAGGGAGTCGTAAGCACTGCCGCGGCTTAAACTGTTCCACTCTCAGTTCTACACTTAAATTTACCAGAAAATTCAAGGTATCAGTCTTTGTTTAATTTAGTTTAATTGTGGTGTTCACTGTTACAGAGCTCAATGTTGCTCAATGTTGTGACACCTGTGTTCCTGCACTGCGTGTGTGAATGTTGTCATCAAAACTTATCTCGACTCGACCTCAGGTTTTTATCATTCATCCATTTACTTCATAAACTCCTGATCTGTTTTCTTATTAGACATTGGGCAGTTATTGAGTGAAAAACTGCAAGTTTCCTTTATAACAGAGAATGAATCTGTAACAGTCTGACATCCTATTAACTGTGTGTGTGGTGCTTAGAAAGTCAAATTCTAGGCTTCCCTTAAACTTGAAAAGCAGTTGTTAACTCTATCATTTGCTGTGACTTAATAGCTCATTACATTTCCAACAGTTGTCTGGTGATCCACATTATCATTAATTATATTTGGTGGTTTTTACACCTCAGTAGAGATGAACAAAAATATTCAATTTTCTGGTCAAAAAAGGTACTCAAATGGTGACCATCCTGTAAATGCATGTCGTAGCAAAGAATATCCAGTTTATTTGTAGTTATTAAGTATATTAAGTAAATATTGAGTAAGTATCATGTACATGTAGTGGTAGTGGTAGTGAGCTTATTTCTTATTTGTATCTATAGATACATGCACATATATTACAAATAGAACATATTTATAGGCAAGAATATAAATGCGACAATTTTTAAAAACAAATATCCCAATGTTTGTGTATATATATATATATATATATATCTGTCTTGTATGGAAAACCTATTTTGCTGAAGATATCCGATGCATTTTAAAACACATGCACCCTCTTTTATGTTCTGTGCATGTGCGCGTACTTGTGTGTGTGTGTGTGTTTTTGAAGAAATGATACTTGTTTTAGGCCAGAGAGACTTCCCATTACAGAGAGGATAGAGCCACCTGAGGCAGGTTAACCTGTCTGACCTCACGAGGTCAACAGAGCAGGCAGGTCAAAGCCATCCACAAAAATCTCCAGATTACCTCCGGAGAGGAGGGCTGGCTTTTATTTTTCTTAGATGTCTTTGTTTTTCTTCTTTATTTCTCTGCTGATTGAGAAACCACAAAGACAGATCGATGAGTTCTGCCATTCTGTTTCACACTATGTTTACAGAGAGTCCCAAGAAATCATTTGAAACTGGAGTTCATCGTTCTCTCATTTTCTGTTGAGGCTTGACGCTGTTTAACTTGAAGCTGTAACTTCTCTTTTTTTATTAATGCAGCAGGAAAGTGCAGCATTGATTATTCTCTTAATCTTTTCTTTTGATTTGTATTAAGCTACATGCTAGTGGGCTGTTTTCTTCTTCGATGGTATTTTCAAATCAGAGAAATTCAAACGTATTTCCATTCCGATTGAAGGATCCTTGAGTACCGTGTCTCTCTGAACCAATTCCTCGGCACCTTGAGAAGTCTGAACTGCCTTGTATTTACCTTCGGATGCGATCATTAAACATTATAGTCTCAGCCGTAGCTCAGATCAAAACATGAGGGAAAAAATTCTGTATAATGACTTATTTACAACAATAAAACACGTTCACAGATCAAACCAAAAGGAAAGCTTTCAAGGCCAGATAAATATGGAATGTATCTTCAAAACCTCCACATGTGGCAAATGAAACCTCCACAGTCCTTAGGCACTGTCTATAATGGCCTAAACACACACTACAAAATGAAAATGTGGAAGAATAGTGGGCTAATGTAGCCATTGCGGCACTCTAGGAGAAACATAACGGTGCTGCCACAGCAGATTTGGGTGCAAATGAAATATGATCATGATAACAGTCTTGCGCTTTATGTCATACAACACTTTGCCTGTTGGGAGGTATTTTGGTCTTGAATTGCTTATACCTTAAGCTTCTCAACAAATTAGAGCAGTGTGATGATTCAGGGAAGCAATTTTTCTGCTCTTTGTAGGAGTTTAAGCTGGTATTACTTGTTAGCTACTTTAGCCACACAGCTTCAGTGCAAAACTAAAGGAGCAAATTTCAAACATGCCTCGGCTATTCATTTAGGGTCAGCGGAAGATGAATAAATTTGATTTTCATGCTTTTCCATCACTTTAAAATGCACTGACTGGTGACTCTAGTATTTGTCATTTTGCTGCTGGACCGCACGCTTCCAGGCACAAAATCTCCTCTCTCTAATCATGATTTGCCCCTCACCCTCAGAAGTATAATTGAAATCAAAATTACATTTTTGAGCTGCGGCGCTATAAAATGTTCCCTGTCACTTCACCTTTTCCACTGAATTAAAATGGAATTAGTGGTAATTGTCGCAGCTTTGGGGATTATATTATTTAACAGGAAGCCTTTTGAACACCTGAAAGACTGGCTGGAGATAACAGGCTCCCATTAAAACCCCCACAGACGAACCTGCAACAGACGGCTACAGAAATAAAGAGCTTTTCACATCTTTATGCCCTAATAATTAGGGATCTGTGGCAAATTTCTCAGTAACAACTGATTTTTGCTAAAGATTGATATATTAAGGTAAAACACCTCTAGAGGCCACAGAACATGTAAGGGTCATTCATTAGCTGCCCAGCAGAATATTAAAGAAGTACGTTTAAAGAGGGAAAAATGTTCAAACAAATCCTGAATACCTGATAAAAGTAAAATTATAACAGCAGTTTTTAATCAGCAGCCTCAATAGATTACACTGATAAAGTTACTACTTAACATGGAGCTCAGTAGACATCGCATTTCAAAAGGCAAATATTTATCCTGGCTAGTCGTGACATATAAACTGAATACAACTGCAGTTTAAATATTTCTCTTAAATCTCAGCTTAAACATTAATGTAATCAAATCAAATGTAAAACCAAAGCTATTTGTCACTTCAGGGCATTCAGATTTTATCTAGTTTGTTATAGAAAAACAAATTCCCCACAGAGTCCAGAGCATGGGAGCATGATAACAATGTTATCAATCGCGAGTGAAAAAATAAAAAATTAACCATATATATGTGGTGTGTGTGTGTGTGTGTTTGGTTTTTTTGGTAGGAGAACCCTTATTCCCTGATTTGAAACCACCCAGAGCAGTTCAGGCTGAATCCCAGCAGCTTGAACACTGTACCGTATTACCATTATAGTAATTCATTCAAATAGCGCTTAAATGACTTCATTTGATGGTGGTATGTTTATCACTTTAAAAGCCATTTAAAGCTATTTCTACAAACAACGCTGGACAGTACTCATGGGAAATGTACAGTTAAATCAATAAGTAGCAAACTAACAAAACCAATCATTAAAATTCAACATAAAATGTCCACAGAATGTAAAGTGCAGCTGGAAGTGGTGTAGTAGTGGGTGTACTGTGTGTAACTATTTCCGGTCAAAGCAAGACTACTAAAACAAGGACAGCACGATTCATCCTGAAAGCTTGTCTTTTAGTATACTTGTGTTAAGTTCACCATGGTGTAAAATGATCTACAAACCAGTAGACAATGTAGCTAACATTAGCTTAACACTATGGTTGGTTGGGACAGAAAAGGGTAACTGAGCCTGAACAACCATATTGGCGACAAAATGTATTTATGGTAGGAGACCTTTCACAAGACCCTGCTTTCCTTTGTTACTTCTGCTAAGCTTGAAGTTTGACAAGTTTGGAGGTATATAGAGTTCCAGTGACACAGTAGACTGTTTATCCTGTAACATTTTTAGGAGCCTATTGGAGTGCATTTCAACACATGTTTATCTAAGATGTTTAGTGTTCTTTTGAATGCTGACTGCTAATTTTATTAATTATTTTTCCATTAAGTCAAACTCCTGTCACTGTTCTCTTACAGAGATTTTGTATTCTTTAGTTTCATCCACTTCTTAAATCCAGTAATTAAAACAAAGAACGCCATTGTAAACTAATTTAGTCAGAAGAGCTAACCGTCTGGTTTGAAAAAGATACATAATTCATGACACATGTTTTGCTTGATTTTATATCTGTTTTTTAGGAGGCAACCCACACTAAACAGGAGATTCAGTCCCTAAATCTCTACCTTTGTGTCTCTCAATCCATGCATTGGATCTACCATTTCGTGAAACATCATTGGAACATTCTTAATGCTTGCCAAGTCAGGGGAAGGGTATATCCAGGATCTTATTTGTATAACACTTTAAGTATTTTGGATGGGGGGGGGGGGGGGGGGGGGGGGGGGGGGGGGGGGGGGGGGGGGGGGGGGGGGGGGGGG
>JBBJLR010000111.1:6605019-6628641 GCA_037577145.1 Brachypetersius gabonensis
CTAGCGGTCCTGGGAATCGAACCTGGACTTTCTGATCACAGGGCGAATGCCTTAACCACTAGGCCACCAGCTGCCCAAACAGTGTGTGGGGACCTTGCTCAAGGGTGCCTAAGTGGTGTCACTAGCAGTCCAGGGATTCAAATCCACAACCTTCTGATCTCAGTAGGCCACCAGCTATGCATACTACTTAGCTATATTGTGATCATTTAAAACATAGTGTAATTAATGTAAGATTTTACTGTGTTAGTTTCCTGGTAAATACACGTCATACTTCTTATTATGAGATTATTATAATGTTATACAGCCTGTTTCAAGATGCCTTCACCTGTTTTAAGTTATTGTCTTCAGAAATTGTCCTATTTTATTAATAGATGTGTTTCAAACAAGCAAAATAATTAAGAAATAATCGAGAAAAAATTTCACACTGTGTGCTGTGCTGTGGTGTGTTCACATGTGACTATAAAGGGCCACTTTACTTTATACACACAGATACCCAAGTATTTTGCAAGGAATGCTAAGATGTTTAGCCTCGTAAAACAATGTCCCTTTAATATATGGTACATATAACAAAGTACACAGTGTACAAACACAATTAATGTACTGCATAATGGTGAATACGGTTAGAGATGCATTTAAGGCTTGTGCTATAGGTGGATTTCACTTTGTGGTTCTGTTCAGAGCAGGGAGAAATAAACTTTCGTTTTATGTAACTACAATGGTGGTGGAATTGAGAGAGACTCAAAATGAAAGATGAATCATAAAATGTTCTCAAACAAGTAAAATAAAATATATCATAGCCTAGGCGTCATTTACGCTGGGGCTGCTTCGGGTGCTAGGGATGCTGGGGATGCTGGGAACATGTCCCCACCACTTTTTCATGGCCCATTTCATCCTCACCAATTATGGAAAGATCAATAAATTTCTCCCCACACTAGGCCACCCCACCCCCGTCGACAAATAGGATGAGTAGTCGTCAGCAAGCCCAGCGTCCAGAGGATTGCAGCCTCGAACAGCATGGCAAAGGCCAAGAGCAGCCCGTCAACCAGCATGAGATTGCAGAAAAATGTGTCAATCAGGGAGAGTTTGGCTTTGTGCACGTTGCTGATCAGGACACCCATGGCTGGGGTTTTGGCAACGAAGCCCAGTGCCAAATAATGGCCAGCTCCATGGGCACGAGCACCATCAGCTCGCTGATTTCCAGGTACTGTGCATGTGAGCACTGATCACCTGTCCACACTGGTTGTCTACACTTGTGTAATTAATGTGTTAATATAACCTGCTGCTATTTTTATTCTACTTAAAGAAAGAAACTTTTCAAACTAAATTGATGCTTTTGCCTTATGAACATGTAATTTAAATGCAAATGGCAAAGTGATAATCACAACAGGCAACAAATTAAGAACTACACCATGGTCAACCAGATCCGTGAAACAACTAATGTGCCTTAATGTACAGCACAATATTCCTTTATTCATTCTACTTTCATTAGTTTCTTCTAAACATGTGAAACAGAAAGGGTCAGAGCACCTTCTTTTCCCATGCAGGCTTTTATAACAAGTAATAATAATAAATACTTAACTATAAAAGCACAGGATTATTGAGCTGCCTGCTATGAATAACGTTAACGTTTTAAAATCTTGACACTCATAGAAGTGGAAATTGGAAAGAATCTTTAAAATAGCATTTAAATAATTTAAACAATTTTCAAAATTACATCTAAAACTACATTTAGCCTAAAACATCTAAAGCAGCACTAAAGCAGCCTTGATGGGTGGAGCTGCATCTCCTGCATGTCTCACACCATCATTTCCACTGAGCGTCTGCTGCCCCAGTGATGCTCTAATTGGATTTCCTGATTGATCCAGCAGCCACTGTGCATCAGCCAGCAACTGACAGAGTGAGGAGAAAGCGAAAGGCCAGAGGAATAAAATAGAGAGGTCTGGAGCAGTTCAGATAAAAGAAGACATCTTGCCATGAATAACCAGGAAAGAGCTTTTGTAAGACCACAAAAGAAAAAAAAAAAACAATAAAAATTGTATATATTTCTTTTTATATACAAGCCATGTATTTCTCCAGACATATTTTATTCAGCATGTATCAGCGGGTGGTGATTCTGTAATGTTCCAGGTAGAAGTATCCCAGGCAGCCACCTGGAGGAGGTATTATCCACCCTGTTTATTTTTTTCACAACTCATTTTGTTCCACCTGCTTTCATAGCTGTCCTCCTGTTCTGTCCTCATAACTGTCACTATTTAAACATTTCTTTCTCCATTGACGTGTGTCCCCATCACAAGTTCGGCTCCTTCTGTGTAGTCCACCCATCCGTTGTTTCCATGATTGCAGAGTTTTTCCTCAATCTTACCTGGGATTTCTTCAAGTCCTCTCTCACCTTCTGCTCCAATGACACCCATCTATAGCTGTCTTCGCTACCGATACTAGTACCTTTATACTTCCATCTATAATTCTCCTGCTCCTATTCTTTCTATTCCTCTCACTTAACTTTTGGTTCACCTGGTTTATCTCTCTAACTCCTAGTTCTATTTTCTTCTCCATTTCTCAGTCGCTTTCTTTGTTCCATTTCTCTTTTGTGCCCCGCTCAACCACCCTAGCTCCCTTTCACCAAGGCCCCCTACTCACACTCCCTGCCAGTGTTGCCTGCTAAGCAACTTTGCCGCCATTTCTAACAACTTTCAGACTCACTTAACGACTTTTTTTTCCCCAAAAAGCGCCTAGCGACAAATCTTGACATTTTTGACAAATCTTAGCTGCTTTCTGTAAAGCTTTGTCATCAATATTCCCTGCAGATCGGCCTGAGACCCAGCCTGGTCTGCATCCGTCTGTGCAGACTCTCGGAAAGGGAATGGTCTGCACATGTCCATGCAGTATAACAGTCACATCGACTGACCAATCATAAACCTTTCTTGGTTGATTTCACCCACTCACAAAACAAGTTGCATTACACACAAAACAATTTGTTATATTTTTAAGCAAAGTAAAAAAGAAATCCCTCTCAGGTATATAACACATCTTTCTTTCAGAAGCCACACACGAACACATCGTCTCTATCGCCTTCTAAACCTCTCTTTGGCTTCCTCTCCTTTCATATTGTTTTTATTCTTATTCTGGCAACGCCAACGTGGCGTGACGTAATTACGCAATGTATTTGTACGTCGTCATCTAGCAACATCTATAGACTTTCTGTGTAAACTTCAGCTACTTTCTGTAGTAGAATAGTTTGCAACACTGGTCCCTCCCTCCAGGGTTCCTAACTGACCCTGCTGTCAATTGACAGACAAAACTAAGCCAATGGAACCATTCGAATTGACCTCCTCAAAGCCAACATAGCTTCTGAGGGCACCCTCTTCATACACCATGAGGAGGCTGGATGGACAGCTACAGCCTGCTCAGGCCTTGCAAGTTTTCCAAGCTGCTAATCAACCAGTCCCTTAGTCTTCTACTCCTTCACCTCCTACCAGTATTAGTACTCACCTTATTTGTTGTCCATATTTTTTTTTGCTCACTTATTCTCATGTCCCTTTCTTTAGTCGTTTCTCTCGTCTATAACTTACCTCCCTGTTTTCCTGTTTAACTCTCTAACTACCAGTTCCATTTCTTCTCTTTCTCTCTCCTCCATTTCTCTTGCGTTATTTGTTTCTCACTTGTTCCTTACCCACTCTTCCGAGTTCTATTCTCCCGCTACTCACACTCCCTATAATTTTTCACTGTTTCTGTCCCAAATGTTTGTTTTCTTTCTCCTTTGATCTTGTGATGACTTTCCCTAACCCTCCTTTGGTAATGGCCCTCTTGCTTCAGTTATTCTAACATTTGTTTCTTTTCTTCTTTTTTTTCCTTTCTCCTAACACCTTTATTAGTATTCCTTTCTTCTCCTATTATTGGCGGCTAGATTCAGTTCTCCTCCTGTTGGTAATTTTCCAGTTTTTACCAGCTCCTTCTTAAAATAAAAAAGAAAGTGAAGTCCATCCATCACTACTATTCAATGGACAAAACCTATTTCCATAAGATGAGAAGAGCCTTAACTATGGCCAAAGCACCAGAGACACCACATTAACACTGGGATGAAAAAAAATATTTTAATGAATGATCATTTAACAATCAACAACTAATAATTCTTTCTACCAGTGTAAATAACAGCTATGTAACACAGAAGACATAGATGAGCAAAGATGAGCAAAGCACAATGACTTTTTAATTTTATTGCTTCCTACTAATTATTTGTGCTTAAGTTTAAAATAATTTAGTCAAATTAGGTAGAGCTTTATTGTCATTCCAGACATACATATTTAGTAAACAGAGAGACGAAATATCGTCCGCTTGGACCGTAGGTGCAACATATAACACAACACAGACAAACAAGAGGATAGAAAGGGGGACTGACTTAAAATTAAACATATGCAGTTGTAAGAAAAAGTATGTGAACACTTTGGAATTACATGGATTTTTGCACAAATTGATCATAAAATGTGATCTGATATGATAAGTCACAACAACAGACAAACGCAGTCTGTTTAAACTAATACCCTACAAATAATTGTGTTTTCATGTTATTGAACACACCATGTAAAAATTCACAGCAAAGGTGGAAAAAGTAAGTGAAGCCTTGGATTTAATAACTGTTTGATCCTCCTTTGGCAGCGATAACCTCAACCAATATTTCCTGTAGTTGCAGATCAGACCTCCACAATGGTCAGGAGTAATACTTAACCATTCCTCTTTCGGTTCAGCAATATTCTTGGGATGCCATAACATCTCAATTAGGTTGCGGTCAGGACTCTGACTGGGCCACTCCAGAAGGCGTATTTTCTTTTGTTGAAGCCATTCTATTGTTGAATAACTTCTACAGCTTTGGGTGTTGTTCTGTTGCTTCACCCATCTTCTGTTGAGCTTCAGTTGGCCTGATGGCCTTAAGTTCTGCGGCAAAATTCCTTGATACATACATTTGTCCTTCAATTATAGCAATCTGTCCAGGCCATAATGTAGCAAAGCAGTCCCAAACCATTATGCCCCCTCCACCATACTTCACTGTTGGGATGAGGTTTTGACATCAGTGTGATGTGCCTCTTTTTTCCCACACATAGTGTTGTGTGGTTCTTCCAAACAACTCAACTTTGGTTTCAAAGTTGTTTTTTGGACAACGATGGCTTCCTCTGTGGTGTGCTCCCATTAACTCTCATTCTTGTTTAGTGATTTATGTATCATAGATTCGCCAACAGGGATGTTACCATGTGCCAGAGATTTTTTTAAGTCTTAAGCTGACACTCTAGGATTCTTCTTTACTTCATTGAGCGTTCTGCACTGTGCTCTTGCAGTCATCTTTACAGGACATCCGCACAGTGCTGAATTTTCTCCATTTATCGCCAATTTGCCTTACCGTGAACTGATGATCATCAAGGCTTTTGGGCATACTTTTTAACAATTTACAGCTTTATGCAGGTCTTCTGAGAGCTCTTTTGTGCGAAGTGTTCACAACAGGCAGTGCTTGTTGAGAAAAACTAACTCAAAAACTGGTGTGTGTTTTTTATGTGGCAGCTCATCTCATTGATTGGACTCCAGGTTGGCTGACTCCTGACTCCAATTAGCTCTTGGAGATGTCATTAGCCGAGGGGTTCACATACTTCTTCCACCTGAATGTTTATGTACAGTCTTGAACAAAATCTTAAGAGCAGGGGAAAAATTACAAGCATTTGAATTTAGAGCTGGTGGTTTATAACCAGGTTGTAAGTAGAGCTTCAAAGTGCAAAAAGAAAAAACAGGAACAAAAGATAAAAATTAGAGAGTAAGCAGTTTATTGAAAACTGCATTTATACTCAAACAGGCTGTTAAAAAATTTAAGACCATAGACCAAAAAATAAAAAAATCGTAAAAAAAAAATCGTTTAGGCATGC
Organism: Brachypetersius gabonensis; assembly: GCA_037577145.1. Classification (NCBI taxonomy): domain Eukaryota; kingdom Metazoa; phylum Chordata; class Actinopteri; order Characiformes; family Alestidae; genus Brachypetersius; species Brachypetersius gabonensis. Next base: position 6,610,923 of record JBBJLR010000111.1, read on the forward strand.
TTGATGCAAGTGATTCCAGGTGTCTGGTGGTAAAGACTGCTTCACGAAGGGCATCCATGGTCTGGAACTGACGTCCATCTTTGTAAACTTTCCATCCATCCCCAAATGTTCTCAATGGGTCTTAGATCAGGGGAACATGCAGGATGGTCCAAAAGAGCGATGTCGTTCTAGGAGTTCTGGAAGATGTCCTTCGTCAGGTGGGCACTGTGAACTGCAGTGTTGCCCTTTTGAAAGACCCAGTCATGAAGAGGGCCCTCAGTCAAGATGAATGCCCGCTGGAACATCTCCACATAGCCTGCCGCCATTTGACACCCTTGTACAATCTTCAGCACCATTGTTTCATTGAAGGATAAAGCACCCCAGACCATGATAGAGCCTCCTCCACTGTGCCTCTCCAGTGGAACCTCCTCGTCATGCCAGTAATGCTGGAAACCATCAGGACTGTCCAGGTTACATTTATTTCTCCTCAGAGAATAAAACTTTCTTCCCCCTTTTGATGCCCCATGTTTGGTGCTCCCTTGCAAAGTCCAAATGGGCAAGTTTGAGGCGTGGGAGGCGATGTGGCCTCCAAAGATTTTTGTTCTTTAAGCCCATAAGATGCTGTCTTATGGTTATTGGGCTGCAGTTAGCATCAGTAAGGGCTTTAATTTAGACCGATGTTTACCCTATGTCTTCACAGACAGCCCGTTGGATCCTCTGGCTCAGCACAGGCGTAAATTTTGGGATCTACCACTTGACTTTTTGGTCCCATAACCCTTGAGATAACTGTCTTACTGCATCCAACCACACCAGCGATGGCACATTGCGAAAGGCCTTGCTTGTGCAGCTCAACAATCTCGACATGTTCAAAGACAGAGCGCCTTTTTGCCTTTGCCATCAGGAGGTCGTGACAGTGTGAAATGTCTGACAGAAAATGACTTTCTGCACAGATGCTGCCTGTTAATGGCTATGGTATTATACTTTTGATCATCTGATGAACGGCCTGTTTTAGTTTAAATACAGTTTTCAATAAATTGCTTACTCTCTAGTTTTTGTCTCTTGCTCCTCTTTCTTCTTTTGCCTTTTGAAGCTCTACATATGTACATCCTAGTTATGAACCACAAGTGCGAAATGTGGATTCTTGTAATTTTTCCCCTGGTCTTAAGATTTTGTTCAGGACTGTATAAATATATCTTTGTGTGGTCTAGAGTGAAATATCTCCACACATATCTCAACCTCTGCTGACAAGTCTCTCATCTTGTTGTGGTTTTATGTTTATATTCCCCTCTATATGCCAGTGTTACTGCCCTTTTTATGAAGAGACTATGAAAATTAGTTAAGTCAAGGAATGCATGTCAGCGTAAGCCAATCAGAGACAGAGACTGCATTGTGTACACAAACATGTTTACAGAAAGAGGAAAAAACACGACTTGTCGACTTCTCTCAGAGGGTGTCGATTTGTGCTTCTGAAGTCGACCAGTCGTTAATGATCTAGTATATGCATACATATACATATACATACATACACATGTACTGTATGTATGTATACACATATACATACAGTAAACACGCACTTAATTGTGGGTCGTCAGTTATGGCTTCAGTCTCATTTTTTCTGAGAACCGAACTAATAAGTGTTTATGGAAACCCTGGAAAATGCACGGAAACCACAGATTTCCTCTATATTTTCTTGTCTTTTGTGATGTCCGGGCCGCGTCCGCCGTGGCCCCTCGTCCTCATGCTGGTTGTTTATGTTTGGCCGCAGTGATTAGCAAGGCAATCAGACACCTGAGCAGAATGAGTCTCCGCTGCTCATTGCAGCGCCCAAACATAAACAACCAGCACAAGTATGAGGGGGCGTGGTGGATGAGGCCTGCAGGTCACAGTCAGCTGTACTCAGAGACCGGAGGTTTGAAGTAGCCAATCCGATAACGTTATATTTCTCTTTGCTGCTGATTGGCTGCTACCCCGTGACACATCTTTGGCAGACACAGTACAGAATAACCCCCATGGAGCGTCTCAAGTGTTCCCATGTTTTTTGTTTTGTTCTTCTTAAAGCCCTGTAATTTTATTACTGCATATTAAATAAATGTATTACTGTATTTACCCTGCTAATTCCAAAGAAAATGACCGCACACACCAAAGAAAATAATTGATCATGAATTACAGTACAGTCTGTACAGGGGTAACATTGGTATGTCTAGTACTGTGGCAGTTCAGTGTAAACTGTTTAGTACAAATACGGGTTTACCTTTAAAGTTTCTTTGAAAGTAAAGTATTAAGCTGAGGTTTTTTTTTTGCCACATCACATATTCATGTTTTTTCACTATATGCGGGAGCTCTTGAAACCTCTTGGTTTACTGTATATCCATATAAATATGTACACCAATGCATTCAAATTTGTGCTACTTTACCATACCAATTTTACAGTAATTAAGAATGTATAGTTATAATTACAACCACAATAAAAATATATTATTACAGTTATTACATATATATACACATCACTGTGTTGTATACAATGTAACAGTAGAGTTATAGTACTACAGTCTACATACTTCAAAGAAAGAAGAAAAACAATGCAGCTGTACAGAGGATACCCTCAGTGTAAACAGTTGTAAATTGTGCAAATAAGGCATATTTAATGATTTTCTTTCCAATTGTGAAAGTAATGCAGTATGTGAGCAGTGTTCAAGTATACATAAATGCAAATGTAAACATTCCCTCCTGTAACAGCGATAAAAGTGACAAGGTAGTGTTACATAGTGCAGAACTGGGTGTGGTGTTATGTAGTGTTATGTAGTGCAAGCCAGGGTGTGGAGTAGACCGTTCAGTGTGTGAGGGGGCAGCATGGTGTTCGTGGATCCAGACTGCTTGGTGATAAGAAGCTATTGCACAGTCTAATAAACCTGCTCCTGATGCTGCAGTATTGTCTACCAGATGGGAGGGGGGTAAACAGTTCATGGCAGGGCTGGTGGGGGTCCTCCACAATGCTGGTGGGCTTACGGAGGCAGCAGGGTGTGTACATTTCCTACAGGCCTGGTAGAGAGCTGCCGGTGATGCGCTCAGCGGTCCGCACAATCCTTTGAAGGGCTCTACTCATAGCTGGAGTGAGCTACAGAGGAGGTGATTGCCGACAGAGAATATACATGCCATTTAAGGTTAAAGACAACTGAAAACAGATGGATGGTCCAAAAGGGCTGGGAAAAAAGTGCCATTAAAGAGATTGACAGCAGAAAAATGTCTGTTTGAGCAAAAAACATTTGGTTCGGTTAAACTCTCAAACGAATACACATTTTACTGTCATGGGACTCATCTCTCCTATTGCTGTGTGTTTAGCAACTGATTTCTTCTGATGTGCCGGTGCTTTTAATTGTGGCATGAGTGAAATGATTGTAGGTCTACTGGCAAAAATTACTACTTTAAATGACCAGTACTTGGCTACTGATTAATTTAAATGGTCAATACCTAACTCCTGAATGCACAAGATCAGATGAGAAGCAGGGCCAAATTCGAACTATATTAATAAAACATCATAATAACATAAAACTTAGGAACAATTATAAGATTGCTGATGCAAATCACACTAATAAAACTTAAGAAGACTAGATCAAACTTAAAAAGACTAGACTGGCATTACAGCAGCTATTAAAGATGTAAGACAGATAGATGTCAAACTACATTGATTTTTGACTTCTTTGATTTAGACTTGTCTACTTGATTTTACACAAGTACTGTGTGTGTGTGTGTGTGTGTGTGCGTGTGTGTGTGTGTGTGTGTGTGTGTGTGTGTGTGTGTGTGTGTGTGTGAGACTGTCTGTCTGTCTGTCTGTCTGTATATGATCAAAGGAAAGAAAACACATGAAAGAAAACTTTAACTTCTCTTTGCCCTAGTGATGTCTGCTGAAAGGATTTAATCAGGACTATTGATTAAGGCTTAGTAACCAAATATAAAACCACCAACACATCAGAAATACTAAACCTGGTTTACAGTTACATTTTTAATGTATTATTTCACAGGGCAGAACTAAAATAAAAGTTAATTAAAATTAAAACAAACCAAAGATTTACACATCCTCCCTATCCTGACTGTGCTACTCAAAAGAACTATTTTTATTCTCATACTAGGAAGCAATGGCCAACATCAGATTATTCAGAATTTAATTCCATCAAAACATTCTGCTGCGACCAGACATTGTTATAAGACTTGGAGGAAAATAATCAGTTAATTGCACATTCAATTGGACAACCATCCTGACCAACGTGGACATGCAATGGACAAACATTACTTGCATAACTAATAACAGAAGTAGCATTCTGAAGCCTGAAATCTGGTTGTAATTCTCTTTATCTCTGTAAATAACAATGCGTCATACAGTGTCTAAAACCACTTAAGCGAGTCTAGAGACTACTTAAAAACACAGTTTGAGGTGAGTGTATGATGATTTAGGTCTGTAATTTATACTGTGATAAGTAACCTTACATGGGCATAAATTTCATTTAACAGTAAGGGGGGACAATAACTGTAAAATTTCTCATGAGCAGTTTTTGAAGAGGACACAAATAATACAGTCAAATTGCACTTAAAAATAAAAACAAGGAATTAAAAAAGGGTTTAATTTTATTTAAAATTAATAAAGACATTTAAGTACAGAATAGAAATTGACTACAGAAAAATAAATACAGTGGGGTCAGTTCGGACGTAGCACGGTGCTCATTCAGAAAAACAATGCATGGCGTGTTAGTTGCAGTGCACTGTGCAACAAGCTATTGTAAACAAGTTAACGTTAACTAGATAAGCAATATTTTAATCGCTAGTAAAGCAGATTCATGGAAAATTGCATCGGTAATCAACATTTTTGCCACAACTAATTTATGAATGAGTCTGCATCGACTACATTAAAGAGAATCACTTCATTTAAAGTGAATAAAATACCCTACTTACTGGAGTTACACATTAATTAAACCTTAGCCACACATCTGACTCGTGTGTGTGGCCAAACCATTGTGAGGAAGGGGAGGGGCAACTCAACTGTTTCTAAATGCGTTTTTTGTGTTTGGTTTTTTTTCTACTTACACACTTATTTTAGGTTTATATATTTTTTCTTAATAGAGAATTCAATATTTTTTTATAATTGTTGGGAACATGTCCCCCCCCAGGATTTACGCCCATGTAACCTTATATTACCTGTCAAGAAGTCAAGTAGGTGTTAAATATTAGTAATTATCAGTACAATACATTAATAAAGACCAGGTATTCACAGTGGCAGCTGGGAACAAAGTTTAATTTTGTTGTTGTTTACGATAAAATAGTGTGATTGGGGGAATGCAGTCAGTTCAGTGTGTGTGTGTGTGTGTGTGTGTGTGTGTGATGTACAGTTTATTATTCAATTCTGATTGTTCCCCACCCTGGTGGTAAAGGCCCAAATGTGGTAAAATAGAAGGAATGAAAAGGAGGTGTGGGATGGGTCTGTGGGGTCATCCAGAATGCTTGTGGCTTTGCAGTTGCAGAGTTAGTGTAAATGATCATTGGTGGGGTGCATTCTCCTCAGTCTCAACAGAAAGTAGAGCTGCTCTCTGGGCTCCTGTGCTCAGCATGGTCACACTGGAGACACACTGTTGCCCCTAATCTCAGTCAGGATGTCCAGGTTAATCCATGTAGAGTTGTGCTAAGGGCAGCTTTATCACCAGACCTGAAGGCAGAGTCGCAGGTTCTCTGCAGCACATGCACCTCCAAAGTCAGCCACAGCTTCTGGTGTGAAAAGGATCATGGAGGCAGTAACCTCATCAATGCACTTTCTGATGTAGTCAGTCACTGATGCCATGTATTCCTCCAGAAGGCTAGCTCTTAGCCTTTATAAACATATCTCAGTCAATGTGTGTCTCCTGGCAACCAGATATTCGTCTGCTGTCGACTGGGCTTGGAACATCTGATGAACAGTCTACAGATTCTTTTATTTGGGCATCCAAGGTCCTGTTGCCAGTTCATCAGTTGTCCTTTCTTGGATCACTTTTGATGGGTAGTAACCACTGTGTACTGGGAGCCCTCTACCAGACCTGCTGCGCTTACCTATTTCAAGCTATCCTTTTACTACAGCCATTCCATTGAAATCATATCTAGTTGTAGAAATTCACATTTTTAAAACTGAACTGAATAAAACTGAACTCTTGTTTGTGTGAGGTCTGGTAAACCTTCGACTCGACAGAGGAGAAGCAAATCCCTAGAGTACTAGGGCTCTGGATTCAAAGAGGGTGTGTGAGTTAGGAAACAGGTGTGATCATTAGGAGCGGTACGGGTGAGTGAGAGTGAGTGAAAGGAAACAGCTGAGTTCAGGAATAAGCTGAATGAGAGTGGGATGTGATTGGCTGTGTGAATGGTTAAAGCCCGGTCGAACCAGAGCAGTGGTGCGGGTTCACCGACATACTGGGGGTTGTAGGTAAACAGAAAGGAAGGGACAGGATCTCTTGCCTACGAGTAGAAACTGTATCAAGTACTAAAGGTCAGAAGACTAAAGAAAACGTATCGCCCGGTGCTGGGAAGAGACGGGGTTGTGTGTGCGGACGGGGTTCGGTGTTCTCTTATGTTTCAGGAGACATCCACGGAAGAGAGACAAGTTCCATGAGGGCAGCGAGGCGAACAAGCGTGTGGCGAGCTTCTCTGACGGTGTTCTATCTACGCTCTCTCCCTCTCTCCTCTGTGTTGTACAGGAGTAGGAGACCGCGGGGAAAAGGTCGGTGCTCGGCCGGACGGTGCTTTTCCCGTTAAGCTATTGACGCCGACCATATGCACGGTGCAGACGGGGGCACGCCTTGGAACTTTTAGCAAAAAAGACTGAACAAAGGACTTTCGATGCTGCTGTGTTACTCCCCCTGCAGACATGACAGTTTGTTTTTTTTGTATTTCATCGAAAAGCAAAATTCATCAGACAGCATCAATATAAGTTTCAGAATCTGCCAAGTGAGAACTGGAGGTATAGGTGTTAGCTATGGAATTAGAAAGCTGGAGCATTCGATACGGCTTTTATGTTTAGACTTAAAATGAAACCAGCAACAACTTAATTTTAGCAAAACTGTACTCTGACAATTAGTCTGCTTTGGTCTTGTCCCCATTTGTCTTCCTTGTGCTGTCTATGAAGATCCCATTGTTTTTTACCAATACTAAACCAATGCTTCAGTAACTACTAAGCTCAGTAGTACAACTAGCTTGGGTGGTCCTGTTTTTATGCATAAATGTGTAAACATGGACTTAATAAATGCCTGTATTATAATCAGCCTATGTTTGAACTTGTGCAACTAGACCCTGTACTTAACAAATTCATTATATACACATATGTTTTAAGAAAATATTCACAGAAAATATTCACAAAAAAGTATTTTGAGGCCCCATGCGCGATTACATTTTTGTTAGCCTGCAGGCAATGAGTGTAAAAAACGGTGTTGCTAATGAAATATTCACAAAACACAAAACAAAGCAGAAACAGGGTTTTTTTCTTTTTGTTGTACTCATCTGAATGGAATACAAAGTGTACATTTCTGGAAACAGTGAAAGAGAAATATTTTTTTGGCTCTGTCTCAAACCCCATCTGCACTCTTCACCTTGAAACTCCACCTTTCATACACGTTTTTGATGTCCTTCAACATGCTGAAGTCTGAAAGCATGAGAGTGTTGAGTGCTGAGAGTGTTTTACAAAACCCTCCTATCTGCATTTGCTTAGTACAAAAGATTCAACAAACTGACACCAAAAAGGGGTTATGCAAATGAAGCTAAACGAATACCAGGGATCTACAGCGAGGCAGCCCTCTATGACGCACAATACCTCACTTCTATTGTCAAAAAATTGTATAAAGTACAATGTGATAGCACTCCCTAAACTCAACAACATCATTTCTTTGTCCTGTTGTCAGTCACAGAACTTTTCAGTCAAGACGTGAAATCAAGACATCTCTCAAAACTTTTGTTCAAAAAGCAATATCTAACATTGCTGTATCTGTTATGGCATAGTCATTTCAATCTGAAGGATTACAGTTCAAGTAAAGGATTGGCACATGTATGTTCGTAGCCAATGCATTTATTATCTTTCTGTGAGGAATCTTGGTTTTAAACCATTTAGATGTCTTGTTCCCATCACCACCACTGAGAACATTTCTGACACTGAGAACATCTCTCTACAATGGCACATGTCACTTCAAACCACCCTGAGTCACATTGTTGTGTTTTTTTCTTAACCATTTAATTATGCAAAAAGTTTGAAACTCTTCTTGCTCTGCAGTACATTTAAATTCATTTCATTGCATAATAGAAAAATAATGTGAGCAGTTGAATGGATTAATCTACATTTGAATTGCAAGTGGCAACACATTTTCAGCTAATGATTTTCACAATCGTGTAGGTACTTATGTGTTCCTTCCTGCTGTTTAATCACGTTTGACTGAAACTTGCTAAAGAGATTTCAGATTTCATTATGTCTCAACAAGAACCCTGGACCATTTGTTGTAATCTGTCCTGTTAAATCAGAACTTGGCAGGTTTGGTTTAATTAAAAAAAGGCCTGGTGTGATTACTCTGGTAGTGCAGTTCATTAGAACAAGTGAGAATGTCATTCTGACCCTGGTGCACACCAAATGTGAGACCAGGACCCCCCTAAAGAGGTTAGTCTTGGTCCGCTCCCAAATTAACTCGATTTGGATCACATCATGAACCAAAGATTTTTATACAGACCAAATGCAGAATGAACTCTCCTCTCCACATGCCTCCCTTATATTCTGCAACAGATGAGCTCCTGATGTTCTTCTTGTACAAAGATGCATTTCATCATCTCATCATGAGCCAAATAGTTTCAGTGGTAAAATGTGGCTTAGGCAAGTCATTGTGACATACACCACCTACACACATATCTTTGAAACATTTAATTCCATTACATTAAGCCCCTTCCATACATTTCATTCCGTCAGAATTTGATGAACATGCTGAAAAGACAGACCTATTGTTCATGTGACTTTAAAAAGATCTAGATATCTGGTAAATGCTCAGCTAGCTAGCACATTTGAGAGTTATTTTTTTAAAGAGTTGTGTCACGTCCACACCGCCTCCGTCTCTCCCCCAGCGGTCGAGGATCCCAGTGTACTAGCTGAGGTCTCCATCACTCTTTCCATGTGCTGGTTTGTTTATGTTTGAGAGCGGTGCCTAGCAACCCACCAGCATCAGCGTGAACCTTCGTGCTCCTTCTGATTGGGTTGCCAGGCGCCCGCGTATCAGCTCAGGTGTTTTCCCATTATGTCATCATCACTTTGAGTTTTTATTACTTTTTAAGTTTGATAGGTTCAGTTTCCTGATTGGTTTCTGTGTTTTTCAGCCCTCTTTGTGATTTTGTATTTAAGTCAGTCGATCCATCAGTCTCTAGCTGTGTCGGAAAAGTGCACTTGTTCACTATGTAGGGCACTATGTAGTGATTAAACAATTTTGTAGTGTTGTCCGAAATTACAACTATCAATTTCACCCACTAGTTACTGCACTACAAAAGTCGATGCCCGACAAAATCTAGTGTTCAGACACTGCACACTACATGAATACACATATACCACCATGCACTGCGGGTTTCTTTTGCCGTGCCCTTCATAGTGAATGAGTGCACTTTTTGGACAGACTTTACACTACTGGTATGCCGCAAAAGTCAAGAAGAGGAGCGAGGTGGATGTAGGAAAGTGGGGCTTCAAACGGAAGAGCTTCAGTCACACTTGCACTTTCATTCTCTTTCTCTCTCCGCGGAGGACAGTAGCTCCCAGGGCTGGACTGGGACAAAAAAAACGGCATTTTTAACCATGGTCCAGGGGTGGGTGTGGTACGCGAGCCATGCCATGGCCCCTCTCACTGTTGTTCTAGGTGGGTGCACATAGGATTCGGCGCTGGCCCAAACTGACCTGGCTGGCCCAAATTGACATTGACTCACCGGGCAAATGCCTGGTATACCGGATGGCCAGTCCAGTGCTGGTAGTAATTTTAGTTGAATGTCAAATATGTCATTATAAACTCTAAACCTACTAAACTTAAAATAAAATAATGTGCCTTTTTTTCCTTTTGGTTTATACCGTAAGAACCAATGTGTAGATATAAACATACCCTTATAATACACTGTGCCTGAATCATCTTGATGGTTGACTGAAGTAAATATGCCCAGGACTTCAGTTTTACTTACATACTGCCCATACTTTAATATTCTTTTTTCTGCTCTGCTATTACACTCCTGAAATGCACCGTGATCATGGCCATACATCTCTGTCAACCATCAAATCCCATCACTTTCCTAAATGCTTTCCATAAATGCTTCCAGAATACTTTCATTTAATTTTAAACTCAGTTTAATGCATTACCCTTAAAGAAAATGTACTCTACTTGGGCTGAAAAAACAAATGAGCCCAAAAACAGCACCATGGCCTTTAAGGATTTTTTTTTCACTCAGCACATGGCTTCGATTAGAATGAATGACAAAGTGCTCCCAAAAACTTCCATTCATTGTGTTAAGGCAGGCAACTCTGACCCTATCTTTGTGAAAGGAAATGGCCATCTGACTTTTTAATTGTCGAAAAAAAAGCCCTTTAATTACCTAACTATCGAGCGGCTCATTGAAGTGTCTGTGCCACTGCCGGTGTTGCGTGGATGGCAGTGAGGAGTGAAATGACCTAAATGGGACAGAGCTGCAAGACACAGGAAAATGAAAGAATGGGTTCAATTACAATGACTGTGACTTCGCTAACAAATTTATAAAACTGCTTTACATGTGATTGCAAACTGTCCAACATATAGTGTCCTTTTCCAAATATCTATATTGATTTTAACCAAATTGGCATTACACCTTGACAGTCCTGAATGCTTGAGGCCAATACCGTGGAGAAATCATGCTTGGAGTGCGGGGGCTCAACCCTGGTGTGGAATTCGAAAAAAGTGCTTTGTGTGAAAACCTCCAGAAAAAATATATTTATTGCTACAAAGAAGCAAAAAAAATCAGAGGATATTTGCAGTTTTGGCGTTATTGTGGGGAAAACTATGAGTATGGTTCTCAAAAAAAATCCGCGACTCCTGATATGAATCCAAGTGGAGTTTACTTTAACAGCAGCTCTGAAAGAGAACATTTCACAGCTAGAATACTGTTGAATGCTTTTGCTCCTTTTTCTCCTTAAACAAATTTTTGGTCAGTTCCCCTTAATAAATCACTCTTGTCTGTTGGTTTGCATTGCCTATTTTTGTGCATCAGATGTGCCTCTCCTTAATAGAAACAATTGCATGAACCTCCCCGCCCCCCCAAAAAAACAACAGTCCATTCTTAGAACTTCAACCAGCCAGCAGTAGCTAAGAAAGCAGAGTCTGTGGGCGGAGCATGTGCAGTTTTTGTTGTCTGTAAATTACTGTGGAGGTTTTACTCATTAAATCAGCAGCGTAGCAAACCTGCACAGATGGAAATGCCCAGGGGAAAAAAAATGTGTGTGCTGCTGTATGTGGTTGGTGTGTGGTTGGTGTATTACCTCTTGCATTTGTTAAATACACTCACCTGAGCTGTCCTTGAGCCGCAGATCTCCAGGGAGAGGAGAGTGAAAAAGAAAAAGCTGAATACTCAGCAGCCCAACTCACCTCTCCGCCCAGAGTGACATACACACCACCGAACGCTGTCACCACATTCTACTTATACCATCATAAAAATGCATACAGGGGCATCAGGGTAGGGAATAATCATTTTTAAGGGGCAATTTTTGCTCTCGCCGGCTAAGATTCAGGACCATTTTAAAGAAGAATTGGGAAAAAAAGGCAACCTTGTAACAAAATAATAACTAGTACATACACTGAGTTAAAATTTCAAGATGAATGGTCTAAAAATATTTTTATTACATTTGCAATGTTACTGGAGGCACTGTGACGCATGGTCTCCCTCTGTCTGTGTGGGTTTCTGCTGGATACCCTGATTTCCTCCCACAGTCCAAACTCATGCATGTCAGGTGATTTGAAGATGCTTAATTTCTTATCTGCCCTGCATTACTCTGTCCATGCCCTCGTCCAGGCTGTTTCTCTTTTTGCCCCACGACTTTGGTTGTTACTGGTCTGCAATAATGTTTTTATCATAAGTCCTTATAAAGACCTTTATTACCTATGTTTTATAGAATTATTTGAATAAAGAACCATATATTTGCTCTTTTCCTGTTACATATTCCTTCTCTCTCCAAATGAGAGTAGGCAGTCAGTCTGGTTTCCATGCTTCGTTTCGACTTTTATTTTAAAAGCAGTAAAAAAAACAGGCGCGAGGGCCAACAGATACTTTTTAAATAAAAGGAACCAACCTACACAAAAACCGACGCTTGGGTAACGATGGACCCCCCCCCACACACACACAAATAAACAGAAAATAAGGACGACCCCTACCGGTCGTCCAGCCACATAACCCCTGACCCTTACATTTCTCAGGAGCATGCATTTTATATGTGGAATGCATTTTAAACACATTATGTTTTATTTCAAAATGTATTTCAGGAAATATTAAAAATATTTTGCAATAATTTAAAATGTAACCAATGCTGACGTGATTGAAAACATGTTATATGTTAATGCTAACCTGCATAAATTTATTACAATATAAAATATAAATGTAGACTTTTACACAAGCCTTAGCATGCAATTTATGTGCCTTGTGCATGAAAACACAGAAGGTGGGTGGAGATATAAGAAACTCTGCAGATATTCCCCTGGCTTCACTACAGCTTGAACAACTTACAGAGGTTGGTTTTGCATCAGTTTTCCTCACCCTTTTAAAACCCTGTGTAAACTTGTTTTAGGGTCTCAAAAGACATGTCACTGAAAGGCTTCCTTTATCGGTGCCAGCGGCCTTAGCATTTAGACAGAGACACAAGCCATGAACATGACATATATAAATGTTTGCCGTTAGAATAAGCTGCTAGGATCCGATGTATATGTGCATGGATGCACAGTGCAAACTTTGATACACATATCTTTGATATCATTTGCCAAACCCCGTGTCCTTAGGCAAAAACTCACTGCTGCAAAATGTAAAATGTGAAAAAAGTATATATTATTGAAAGTATTATCACTGAGGCTAGTTCCACGCATCTGTAAATCGAAAATTCATTCAGGCTCATTGTGGGTCACATCATCCACATTTTGTATTACTTTTATGAAAGTAATGTATATCTGCGCATTGAGTCTTCAGCAGTTTAGCCCCCCCACACATTCAGAATGGTTTTATAAGAAGTTTTTCCAGATCAAAGCAATAGAAGGCAACCTATCAGAGAACATTTTCATATACAGCATCAGCAATCCATCTGTCATTTAAATTACTTATCTTAACTAGGGTGGCAAGGGGTGCTGGTGCCTATCGAAAATGGTTAAAGGTCACAAACACACATTATATGGTCACAAACACACATGGGTACTCCTAGGGGCACAATTTAGCTCCTCCAGTTTGCCTGACCTGCATGTATTTGGACTGTAGGAGGAAACCAGAGTACCTGGTGTACACCTGTGCACGAGGAACATGCAAACTACGAACAGAAAGGACCCCAAACCAGGAACCAAACTCACTATGCCACCATGCATAAGGTAAGGCAAGGCTATGAATAAGGGATGGCTAGATACAGCTCACATGTAACAAGAAAAGTGCAGAAAAAAAGTCTTTAAACTGTGGACCTGAAAAAAATAAGAATTCAAATATATTTGCTGTGTACAGCAGTGGGGAAAAAGATATTCCTCCTGGACAGCAGTGGAGTCTTCATTTTCTCCTAGCCACTGTGTCTTTCTGTGCAGAATACAAGGCAGGAAAAAGCCTGACCTTGCTCTGCACACCTAATCGTCTTTGTGCAAATTACACTCGCATACTTTTCTCAATATATTGTAATTAGGCATATGTATTCCAACGGGCCAGTAAGATATAGTTTCTCCATAATCTCTCATTTATATGCAAAGCAGCGGAGTTAAAGAGCTTAGGCTTTCTTCAATCTTAATGCTTCCCCCGTTTGCCTTCATCAAGTTCATTTTTTTCCTCCCGTTTCTTCCGCACTTCTCTCCTGACTGAGGTTTGGCTTGCAAAGATTTAGTTTACAAGCAGTGGGGCATTGCTGAACTACAGAAAGACTGAGGCCATGCTGCAAACATCTGAATAAAGTTGGAAGATGTAGCATACTGTATGTGGGTCCTGTTTATGCAGGCCTTTTCTGTTCGCAGGCTACAGTCTAGCTATTCAAGCTGGGTTGATTTAAAAGCAGTGCAAGTAGGAATGAGCATAACTTCTGTGGATGGGATGTCAGGTAGTAGTTTGCTATTATCATGCAGATGAGCCCTGGATCTAGGTCAGGAAACTGGAATGGCATTTTGGAAATTGCCCCTATGTGTTCCAATAAAAGATATGCTTTTGCTTTGGTATATTATCACTGTTTCATTTGAATTATGAAGTTGTTAAGCAGTTGAAAAAAAGAATATCACATGCAAGCAAACTTCTGTTTCTGCCCACTGAATGGACATCATTTACATTTACGGCATTTATCCAAAGCGACTTCCATTCCTTAACTACAGGTGACAGTCTCCCTGGAGCAGCTCGGGGTTAAGGGTCTTGCTCAGGGACCCAGTGGTGGCGTGCTGAAGGTAGGATTCGAACCCGTGACCTCTTGCACCAGAGGCAAGTATCCTACCACTAGGCCACCGCCACATCATAAGCTCATATCATCATAACATCAACCAATATTTCATTGCTTTCAGAACAAACTTTATCATCTTCATATATAACTTTGCCCCAAATTGTGTCAAAATTTCCAGAGGAATCAAACAAGAAAACTGGCATAAAACTTTTAAGAAAAAAATATTTGATTGCATTAACGCGCATTAAAAGGTTACACATATTTTTGTTACCTCACTCATGAAATATAAGATTTTAATATATAAGGGCTTGGCTTGAAACCACAATTTGATGCATGGTTCATTTTCTGAAACTAGTTCGGTTTTCCCAAGAACAGCATCTAAAACCCTGGTGAAGCTGTGAAACCCTGCTGGATATCGGAGGAGTGCATTCCACTGAGTGCTAATGTGAGGGAAGTGCTGGATGAACTCAAATCTAACACAGTGCTTTTTTAATTCTACTGTCCAAGCACATTGATTTTGTGACTCATGGGATAAACACATTGGATCATTGCACCATGCATATATAAGACCAACACACTGCACCCGCTGAAGGTGTTTGAACTGCAACACTGAGAGAACCTGGGTTGAAGAGGTCACTCAGCACTTCATTTTAAGCAAACAGACTAGAACGGGGTCTGCAACCTTTAACACTCCACCTTTAACCTTTAAGAGCCATTTGGACACGGTTTCCACAAAAGAGAAAACACCGGGAGCCGCAAAAACTTTTTGACCGAAAAATCTAAAATGAAGATATTGTATATATTGTATTTTTACTTTTTATCTATAAAGGCTAGTGTGTTGCTTGTGAAATGTTATTTATTCAAAGAAAACATTTTTGGACTACATCATGTTCAGGGAAGCTGATAAAAATAACATACAGCATATATACAGCATCAGTGATTGCTTACAGTAGCATAGGTGTGATTTCTTTCAAGACCATCGGTACACATGAGCTTATCATTACAGCACATTATAATATCCCAAAATACTTTGCAGAAACTATTATGCTTTGTCCATCGTGGCTGAGTAGCAGATGGTGGAGCTGTGTATAGCCTATGGTGTGTTAAACTGTTTGTGGCATATATGTCCCATAATGGAAGGGCTGTAATATGTCTTAAAGAGATGATGCTTTTGTTACTTGCATGCTTGTTACTTGTAATGTAATTTGTTGCCACCTGATCTAAACAGAAGCCCTGAATGATTTCACATTGTTGACTCATGACTATAAAACTTGACTCATGACAATATTCAGCAGTGGGCTTCATAAGTGACCTTGGCAAGTCAACATACAGGAAGGGGGTGATGCTGCATGTAGACTGGTGCACAGACAACGATTAATGAGTTAATGTTGATAAAACAAAATAGTGACAGCTGATTTCAAGAGAACTTGTGGTGATCGTTCTCCACAGTACATCAATAGTTCAGCTGCTTAGTGTCATATCTGTGCCACCTCCGCCACACCGGTCATGCTTCTCCCATCCACATGGAGGTTTAGTTTGTATTAGTTTGGTGTGTTACTAGGTGGTGCACCTGTTTTATGCTCTCGTGTTCTCCTTAGACTGACGTCATCATGGATCTTTTGTGTTTCCAAGTGTCTCCCCTCATTATTTAAGTATGTGATTAGTGCCTTGTGATTCCTATTGGTTGGTTTGTTCATGTTCCCTCATGTGTCTTGGTTTAAAAGTTCAGCGTGCAGCCGGCGAGCTCCTGACCATTGTGCATTTTCTCAGGCTCCGCTCATGTTCTGGTTTAAGTGTGGAGTATTCTCTGACACTTTCTAGTGTACTCACCCAGCTCAGCAGAAGCGTCACCAGGCTGGGATTCCCCATGTATAGCTCCAGCAAGGGTTGGAGGGTTGGAACTGTAGTATTTCCCTAGACTCCCAAGGGGGTCCAGTCGGATAAGAGGACCCTCCCTCTGACGGAGCAGTTCGCTCAAGCCAAAAGAAAGCAAGAGTGCTTATTTTCTCACATCTGTTTACGTTCTTTGTGTTATTAAAAGCTACCTTGATTTGAGTTTACTCCTGCTTTTGTGTTCTCCCTCCCTGAGACAGCATGACACATAGAAAGTCAAAAGCTCTCTTTGGTGTTCGCATAACCTTACCTGGATGCCAAGCTTCATCTACCTGGTCTACAATTCTTCCAAAAGTCCCAGTTCTATCACCAGTACTTTATAAAAAGAAAATAGAGGACAAGCTGTTTGTTATCTGTTATGTCTCAAATCTTGGGTGCCACAAATTGTAAGGACAGTTGAGAAGACAGTAATCAGCACTTCCTACCAGTAGCACTGTGTTCACAAAGTCATCATGTTCCTTCAAATTGAAGTAAATCTTTTTATGAAATTCAAATCACTCATTAGAAAACAAGAGAGGCTGCCAGAAACCCTATATCAGAATGAGAAATTGTTATTGATCCCAGAGGAAATTGCTAGGACTGCACAGCCATACAGAGACACAAATACAAGAACAATATACAACATCATAAAAGTCAAAATAAAACTCTCCAGGAAATACTATAAACACAAAATGCTGGGGCCAGAAAGAGCAGTACATCGGAATCCTGTAGATGAATAAAATGACTGCTGAAGCAGTTTACAAGGTTACTCAAAATAGTCATATGCAGTCGTACTGTATACCATGTCTGTTATTGTGACAGAAGATGAGACTATTGCATAAGTAGTGATAAGTATTTTACATTCACGGCATTTATCAGATGCTTTTATCCAAAGCGACTTCCATTCCCTAACTACAGGGGGCAGTCTCCCTGAAGTGACTTGGGGTTAAGGGTCTTTCTCAAGCACCCAATGGTGGTGTGGCGAAGGTAGGATTTGAACCCATGACCTCTTGGTCCAGAGCCAAGTATCCTCAGGTATCCATAGTTTCCAAAGTAATGACATTAATAGTGATGTATATGATAAGACTATTGCACATAATGATAATGATTTAGCAGACAATAAGAATCTGAGTAGCAGCAGGTTAAAGCATAGATCAGTGGTTCACAACCTGGGGTCCGGGCCCCCCTGAGGGGGGCGCGAGAGATCACTGGGGGGGCGCACAATTTTGTCTGCACTGATGT
>JBBJLR010000111.1:6628741-6663553 GCA_037577145.1 Brachypetersius gabonensis
AAGTGTGTAATTAATCACTTCATTATTTTTGTGCGTCTATGGGGGTAGGAGTTGGGGTTGGGGGGGCCTGGCTTGTCAAGGGGGCAAGGGGGGCTTCAAGGAAAAAAGGTTGGGAACCACTGGCATAGATTACTGTGTGGATGTGCAACAGGGAGAGGAGTTAGAGAGTCTGGTGGCAAGGATGTTCTGTGGTGTTTGGTGCAGCGCTTTATCCTGGTGAGTCTACAGCTAAATGTGCTCCTCTGTTCAACAACAACATCGTGGAGTGTGTTATTAGCATTGTCCGTGATGGCCTGAAGTCTAGATAATGTTATTTTTTCACCCACAGTTTCCAAATGGTGTTGCAGACCCTAAAAAATAGTCTTCATAGAAAGTACAGCCTACTTTGACCTCTCTTGTAGGTCACCGGAGAGTTCTTTGACCAGCCAAGTTATAGTCAATACTCCATGTGCACTACTTTCTGGGTTCTGGTCAGGCATACCTCTAGGCCATCATAACCATACATTTTCAAATAAATAAAAGTTACATGATACATACTTTAACGTTGATATAGTAAAATAAACATGCACACTTTGTTATCCAACTACAATATTTTGTAGGGGCTTTTAGCACAGGTTCAGTAGAGCTAGCTTGCTAACTGGAAAAGTTCTATGTAAGACAGTCACTTGTGGAATCCTGTTTGTGATGCCAAGTTATGTTGTGGAAAATAAATTGGGTTATATTTTTTAAAAATGTATTATATTTGTCAGGTAAATAAAGTGGGTCTTTTTCCCAGCATGCTGGTCAGAGAGTGCTCCTTCAACACAGGTTACACATGGGTTTTTATTACCAGCTTCAAGGATAATATAATGGTATCGGTTTCTGCTTCAGGGCCATTCGAGTTTTACTTGAGATTTACTAATCATACTACCCTCCCCCGGGAGAGGCACGACCTTACAGAAAGCGCAAAGCCTTTTCTTATCAAGATGCAAAGATAAATGTGATATAAATAGACAGTATAAATATGAATGTGAAATACACTATGTGAAAATAAATGTGAAAGGACACTGCGAACTGGTAAACTAGTCAATTTTCCCCCACAGTAATTAAGGTGTTTTGACATCGGACAGCATTACACTAGCTCGCAATACCCAAACCTAATGCTCTAAAAACAGAATTGTTCAAGGCTTTTTGAGCTACTGAGTTTATTAAAGCATATCTTACTTTTCTGTCTGCATCCAAATAGCATAATGTTAAAACCACCTGCCTGATGTTGTGCCCTAAAACAGCTATGACTCATCAAAGCATGGATTACACTAGACCTCTAAAGGTGTTTCATGGTGTCTAGCATCAAGACATTAGCATCCTGTAATTTGTGAGATGGAGCCTCGATGGATCGAACTGATTTGTCCAGAACATCCCACAGATCTAGAGAATGTGGAGGTCAAATCAACAGACTGAACTCTTTGTTATGTCCCTCATTAGTGAATAGTTTTTCAGTATGGCAGGGCACACTTTCCTTCTGAAAATGGCCACTGCCACTACGGAATACTATGGCCATGAAGGGGTTTACCTGGTCTACAGTGTTATGGTAGGTGGTACATGTCAAAGTTTACTTGTTGCAGGAGTGTGACAAACCAAATGCATGTCTTTACAGCAGAGTCCTAAATAGTGCCTGTAAATACATAAACTCATCCACACAAAGGAATTAGAATTGAAAAGACATACTCCCCACACACCCAGATCTAATTTACACCATATAATTATTTCTTTCAGCACAGAGTTGGTTATGGTTCTTGGAAAGACATTTCTCGAGAGCCTTTCTGTTCCACTTCACCCCACATGTTGTGTTTGACAGGGCCTACCTGCCTTTGTGAATTATCTGCCACTGGCCTCCACCATTTAAAATTAAGCTCCAAACAAGTTCATTAGCTTCCCCTTTGTGTTGAATTGATTTTCGCCTCTCCACATCAAAGACACTCCAGCCGTCTGCCATGGAGCATGACTGCAAAGAAACAGAATGAGCTTAGCGTCATTTAGCCTAGCCACTGCCTGCCTGTGTCTGCTTTTTGGTTTCCATGTTGTGTCCTCCATTATAAATATCATTTTTGGTACTATTTATTTATAAGGCTTATAAACTGGACTAAATCTGCTATGCTGCAAACCTCAAAATCATTAATAACTAATTAGCATCCAGTTAGTCCTTTTCTATTTTTACAGTGCTTTTTTTTACTATTTGCATCTTATTTTTGATGCTTTTTCATATCATAACCTTCTCTAACCTTTATTTGTAATGACTCTATTCGCTATGCAAAATCTTACTTGCTGCAAAATTTTACTGCTTATATGCTTTTCTCTTGATTAGCTGTCAATACACTGACAGACTAATCTTCTGATGAATAGTCTTCATGAGAGATGACATGCTACATTAAAAATAGCACATTTTAGTCAGCATTACACTAAAGGCAATGCAAGGATTTATCACAACTTGTGTAAAACTCTCACATGTATGTATGTTTTCATATTTTGGACATTTCATGGTTTATAAATTTAGAGCAGAGCATTTTTACATTTATTTTATCATGTAAAAATAAATTATGACTGTTTTTGTAGATGAACCTACACATATATCAGCAAGATATCAACTTTTCTGAAAACAGATCATTTCTTTTAACTACATTCGACCATAATTTGTCATTTTATAGCCAAAACGCTATGAGTTCTAAACTCTGATCTGAATTTCTGAAATTCTTGATCAAGTTCATCTCAGAATACTGTGGAACTCTGACTTTTTGAGCACTTTAAATGACCACCTAAAAGCTGAAAGTCATCAGGGGCTGAGTTCTGCAGGAGGGAAAAGCACAGAATGTTTTTCCCAGTCTTAGTTAGCATATTTATGAGCACTCCTGGGTAAAATGACCGCCTCTGTGTTTGTATTTCTCTGATAGAAGGATAGAAATTGGCTGCCCGTTGCCTTGTCGTGCGCGCTGCGTCCTTGTGGAGACGGCTACCCCCTGTGGATCGAGGTGTGGAGTGAAGGAGGAGGCGGAGGGCTGATTTGATAATGCCTCCTGCACCTCACAGCCAATCTTACAGGTGTACCGGGGGGGACAAAGTCACATTGTCCCCGCTGTCACTGCTGCAACTTCACTTCCACCCAAATTACCTTTCACACTCTTTACAGAGCCTTCACTAAGTCCAATAACTCATAATAAATACACCGGGAAGCACACTGACTCTGTAACATAGATGTTACCAAATACTAATGTGTTATTCAGAATATATGAGTTATAAACAGATGCAAGCAAAAACCCAATAATAATAGGAAGAAGAATTTCTAGATGGTTCTTGCCTTAGACACATGATTCCAAACAATACATCAACAACAGAGCGTTTACATTATGCTTTCAGTATATCCTTTAAAATGTTCTTCACTTTCACATCACTTACAAAAGTTATTAAAAGAACTGAAAGTAATGTTGCCTTCATGTTTTCAGTTGTCTCTGAAAGTTTTGCTCCCAAGATTTTGTAAAAGCGATGTTGGAATTATTAGCTGTTCTCAGTCCCTTTCTCAGATAGTGTATACTATCCAGGTTAACTTCTTTAATATTCTAATAGTTCAGTACCAATCAGGTCTAAAGGCAAAGTTTTCGATTTTCAAAAGTAGTCCTAAAACACAGAATTAGCCAGATCTAAACGTTGTCAGTGTCTAAAATAATCCTATAGTCATGTTCTAACTACATTAACATTAAAAACAGCTTTATTAATAAGCAATGTATTGGGATAATACTTACCCATGCAGAAGTGAAGTGTCACGTCTCTCCGCTCGCCGCGTCTCCAGACACATAAGGCAGGCACACTCACACCAGGTATACTCGAAATGCCTCATCCTTCATTTCTCAAAACAAGAGAAAAACAGGCTAGGGAGCCAAAATCCAAAACTACAGTTTTCTTACTAAACCAAGGAGAGCAGGAACTACCAAATAGAAAAGAGAGAACAACAAGTACAAAACAAAATTTCCTGGACAGAAGGACCAAATCACACACAACATGAAAGAAATGTGGATTTTAAAAACAAACTAAGACCATGTGAGAGTGTGACAAAAAGCCAAAGCAGAAGGGAGTAAGGGAACCAAAAAGAAAGAAAGGACATATGGCAGGGGACTATGGTAGGAAATACAAGAGGGCAGATACAAAAGAAGGAGCAAGAAGCAGCAGAAGAAAGCAAACAAGAGCATATGGTAATGACACAAAAATAGGAGAACTCGGTGAATGGATTGGGAAAAATGTTAACAGCAAGGCAGCCAGGTATATTAAATATTTTGACTAGATTTAAGATGATCTCAGTTGTCTTTTCGCCCAAATGCAAATGCCAAGGCTTTCTGAGGAGAGCACGTATTTGCAGTAGGAACACAGAAGAGCAGAAGCAGCTAAAAATAAAGGTTGTGGATGCAATTACTATTTGCAAAGATATTGCTAGAGGAATAAAAGACAAAAAGTTGTAGAGCAAAATGGCACCCAACTTGTCTTTTTTAAATGTAGCTTTTTTTAGCCCAAGGTCAAAGCTGAGGAGAGGTGAGTACGGGAGGAGGCCATAGGAATATTCACATGATGGAAGCTGTTCTAATTACTGCACAAACCAATTCTCAGAAGGCGCTCCATGCATAGATTTTTTGGTCGGCTTCATTTATTTTGACATAGATTTTTATAATGAAATAACAAAGAAACTCCCAACCCGGAAAACTCGTCCCACAGACATTTCCACTTGTAGATAATTGGAAAAACTTGCTGCAGCATGATATTAAGTGTGAAGTATTTAGAAAGCACCAAACTCTTTCTGCAGGGCATTTTTAAATAAATTAAATCAGCCCCTGACCCTCACCTCTGTGGTCTGTGTTGTATGTCAGCTATTTAATGCTTTAATGGGTATCGAACCATTTAAATGTGGAAAACTGACAAGTTACTCTGTGAATGGATCCAAAACTGATTCAAAATGCATTTCATATGGAGTGGTTCCTCTAAAGTACAAAACTCTGTGGACAATCTCTGTGACCTGGGCTTGCTGCCAATCCCAGGTCCTCAGACTGTTGGATTTTTTTATTTATGGAGATATGGCTCAGAAATAGTGCTTTGGACATGACTACCTAAATGATTAACATACAAATGTTTTACTAGGACAGAAGCATCAGCTTACCACTAGGGCTTGATTGTTTACATTAACACTGGCTTTTGTATGTATGCTGTGTTTACATAACCATCACTGGCACATACCACACTGAGCCCCACCCTCACCTCGGTTACTCTTACCACATCTCAGTAAAGCTGATCCCAGCCTACTGACTGCTTGTCAATCATGCCAAGCCTGTTTGAAACAAAATAAAAATCTGGCTGCCAGGAGCCGTCTTTGCTCTTCAGGATTAAGCCCACTGGTACATGTTTAGACTGCAACATACAACAGCTTCACTAACCTGGAGAAGAACATCTGTGACTGGCTATATCAGCAAGTGCACTGATGATGTTACTGCCTCCAAGATAGTCACCACACATTCCAGCCGGAAGCTGTAGAAGAATGTGGAGGTTTATGCACTTGTTTCTGAATTCAACCTCCTCTAACAAAATCAGTCTGGATTCAAGAGTGGCCACTCCACTGAAACTGCTCTCCTGTCAGTGACTGACGCTTTAAAATTGGCCAGAGCAGCAGCTCAGTCCTCGGTTCTTATCCTTCTGGATCCAACAGTAGCCTTCGAAACCGTTCTTCTATTTATACTTTTGAACATGGGCATCTCAGACAAAACTCATTCTTGGTTCAAATCCTACCTCTCTGGGAGTTCACTCAAGTTGGGACAAACAGCCTCCCACTGGGACAAACAGAGTCCCCCAAAGCTCAGTACTGGGGTCACTATTCTTTGTGATGTACACTATGGCTTCTGCTATGCTGGTGATTCAATGTTATACCTGTCCTTCTCACTAGACAATCATACCGTCCTGGCACACGTCTTGGGTTGTCTATCAGATATATCTACATGGATGGAGGATTAGAGCTAAACCTTGCCATGAAGTTCAGGTTATCTGAGCCAATCCTTCTATCCATCACAATGTCAATATATTGATGTGGTCTTTGTTTACATTATGTTTTTGTGGTCTTTGTTTACATTATGTGGTTCAGCTGACCTTGTGCTCAGGGAAAATGAGGTATGAGTTGCTACTGGTTTTGAGTTTTTGTATTTAAGTTCGTTTGTGGTGAACCTCAGTGTTGGTCCATCAACATGCGGACATTTGTTTGTGTGTTCTCCCTTCTCCTTTTGTTTTTGTTTTGAGTTTTGTTTCTGGCCCTAGTACCACTTGCTTTGTAGGGCAGCTGGTTGTTTAGTTGTTAGGACATTCACGCTGTGATCAGAAAGTCGTAGGTTCAATTCCCAAGACCGCTAGGCACCTCGGAGATACCCTAAGCAAGATACCGTCCCCACACACTGCTCCCCGGGCGCCATGTTCCTGGCTGCCCACTGCTTCGCTTGGTGAATGGGTTAAATGCAGAGGAAGGATTGTGTGCTGTGGTGTGTTCATGAATGACAGGATAGTCACTTTCACTTAAATAAAAGGATTTATTGGAAGTCTGCATATACGCCTGCATACAATGCCAAGGAGATATGGGGGAGAAATGTGACACAATTAAGCATTTTTATATGCAATAGATTGTATTAAATCTAAACCTACACCAAAAGGTTACTCTAAGCCTAACCCCAACTTCAAAGATAACTCTAATTCTGTAAGGATACATTATAATTAACATGTACATAACAAAATCAAGATCATTAAAAATGCATTGAATTGGTGCACAAATTGTGTATATATTTATGTGTTTCTGGTGGATTCTTGGATTGAACAGTCTTCAATTCAACTCACTCTGGTATTATGTTTAATTTTTAATATTACCATTTAAAAATTCTATATGTATGTTTTTTTTTCTGCGCTCTGTGTCTACAACTGCCCTGATTTATTTAGTTGCTTTACAATGTCATAGTTTATTTTTATAACAATGAGAGAAAATCTCAACTTGGTTTGTGGGATGTTGGCCAGCAGCCATGACGCTTTGCCGCTTGTGGCTTAATCGCACAAATCTTCTTCTCCCATTGGAAATGGCGGGTTGCTTGTCACCATGTCACTTGCTAGTGTGAAGGCACGGCAAAGCTGAGAGAACATCCTCTTCACATCTGCAAGACATGACGTGTGTGAATGAGACTGGGGCCTTCAGATCCAAACGGAACAGTCTGATGATGTAAATCTCTGGCTTGATTTGCAGGCTTTGGCAGCAGTTCAGGTTGGAACTCTTCTCCTTCAGGGCTTCAGAGGCCTCTCAGCTGAGCTAATCCAGCTGCAAGGGACGAAATAAATATGCATTAATGTTGCTGTAGTGGAAATAAAAGTTATTAACACAACGGCAAATGGATTGTTTCGGAATTTGTGTTGACTGTGGAAAAATAAAACTGAGAAGGGCACTACACATTAGAAGACAAATGGGTCTCAGAAGAAACTTAACTCTTGTACCCAATTTTATATTAATTTTATATTAAGGGGAAAAGGAGAATTTTTGTCAATGTTTTTTGTAAAATATGATTTATATGATTTGAAATGGGATACATTATAAATTATTGTGCAATTATACATTAAATTAAGTCAGATAAAAATAGCATTGTACTGAATATGTCATTGTACTGCTTTTGGTGTTGTAGAACAATAACCTCCAATTCAAATCACAATAGCGTAATAGTGTACAACATCAAAGTCATTGATGTTCTAATTTACCCAATTCTGTCTTTTTTAGTTTAGCACTGGAGCTAAGAGGCTAACTAAAACCTGAAATGATCCTCAGATCTTTTCCACAACACTCAAAGCTTTTCTCAACCCACTCAAACCACATCTAACTCATCTAATGTGCCATAGACTTGTTGATGTATTTTAAGAGACAGTATGAGTGGGTTGTATCTGTGTTTGTCAAAAATTTTGTATGCATGGCTATTAGCCACCCACCACTTATATAAGTGGTTTATTTTAAGTGGTTTATCTTTGGCAAAGTGTTGACATGTTGAACAATATTAAAGAATATTGTTTTGGACAGGAAATATAAAACCTGCATTTTTCACAGTTTTCCACAAGTGACAAATAAAGAATGCAAGGTCATAACATGCATCTGTTAATGCCATTAAATTGCAAATTCTATTGGTTAATAGTTCCCCTAGTCCCTTCCCTTTGGTTGTGTGTGTCCTATGATGAAGATTTTTCTCCACAGCTCATACACTAGGCACCAATGTGCAGAACATCTCCAGTTATCTAATGCCCATAACGCAGCAGGCACTAAAAATGCCATTAGCACAAGCAGAGAAGGCCACACTTCAGAATAGTAGGGACACTGTTAGCAGCATAGCATTCATAAATGACAATTAATAAGCTATGACTCAATCATAAGCATGCCCCCAGTTGTGGCATATTAGGCTACTGGGGCCTGGAAAGCACTTAACTGCGGCTATTTCAGCTCCATTTAGATGGAGAGAGTTCCTGCTGAGGCTTTATGTGCTGTCGGCAGCAAGAGAGGAGAAAGGAAGTAAAAGGCGAATGGAAGGAGGTCAGAGCGTACAACAATAGGCCTGAGTTTTACATGCTTCACGGCTGGCTGATTAGTTGAACGGACCGGAGCAGGCGAGGGCGGATCAATGCTTATCAGGCCGCTGTTTTTCGAATGCAAGCTTTTTTTTTCAAGCTCTGCTGTTTATCCCGCTATTGAGTGAAGGGCTATGAAAAAAAAAAGAAAACAATTTCCTGAAAACTGTCTGCGTGGATGATTTAGACGCATATGATCAGCCAGAGATTGTGCTGGAGTGAGACAGAGCTGCTCGATAATATTGAGCTCTTTATAACAGTGTCACTCGCCGTAATGAAGAGTGACTGTCGCACGCCCCCCTCGCCTCCAGCCTGTGGATCGTATCTCCTCCAGCCCAGCTTCTCCAGCTCAAATTCACCAGGAGCTGATGACACTCTCTGCAGCTGCCACAGAACAGATTGAAGTGGAGGTGTGTATTTGTCATGCTCTACAAGCCGAAAAGGTGGCATGTGATCTGAGAACAAGGGTGTAACTGTTAATTCATGAAAGAGGGGAATGGATTAGTAATTATATTTCATTTCAGTTCCCGATACTAACAAATAACAAGGCAAGGAAACTGAAGCCATTTCAAATGTGAAGGTATTTGCTCACATGCATTTTAAAAATATATATCAATTTCATATATTATAGTTATATATTTACTATATTATATATTTACATAGTTTCAATGGGACAAAACTAAAGATTTGGTGTCTTTTCTTTCTAAACATTAGCTGCTAAATCAAAATTACCAAAAAAAATAGCAAAAAAATAAATTGCCAAAATTGACTTTGTGTGTGCGTGTGTGTGTGTGAGAGAAAGAGAGTAAGAGAGCAAGAGTAGATTATTGAAATGAGGTTTCATGGCCAAGCAGCCGGACACACAAGCCTAAGATCACTGTGGGCAATGGCCAGTAGTGGCTGGAGTGGTGTTAAGCCTGCTGCCCCTGAACTCTGGAGAAGTATAAATGAGTTTTTTTAAGTGGTGAATCACACTTCTTTATCTGGCATTCAGATGGATGAATCTGTAGTTGGCAGAGACCAGGAGAATTCCACTTCAAGTCAAATAGGTGTTTGTCATAGCAGCATTAGACAGTACTGTACAGTGAAATGAAACAATGATTCTCTAGGAAAGAACAAAAACAGAACATCCCAAGTCCAGGCAGGACAGGTCTAAAGAAAGTATGCAAAGGAAGACAGGAATAACTGTACAAAAGAGCAAACAGCATCAATAAAATTAGAGGATATTTAGTTGCATTTGAGGAATAGGTTTTTTTGTTCATGACAGACCAGTTTATTGTGTGTATGCAGAGTGAAACAAAGCAGATCAGTGTGTGTGTGAGTGTGTGTGTATATATGTGTGTGTGTGTGTGTGTGTGTGTGTGTGTGTGTGTGTGTGTGTGTGTGTGTGTGAGTGAGTGTGTTATGTACAGTTTGTGATTCAGTTCTGATTTAGAAGTCTGAAGGCCTGGGGATTGAAGCCGATCTCCATTCTGGTAGTGAAGGTCTGGATGCTGCCAGATGGATGGAGGGAAAAGAGGGTGTGGGAGGCGTGTGTGGGGTCATTCACAGTGCTGGGGGCTTTGTGGATGCAGTGTGTGGTGTAAATATCTGTAACAGAGGGGAGAGAGAACTTCATAATTTTTTTAGTAGTCGTTACTATCCCCTGTAGGCTCTTGCAATCTTTTGCAGCACAATTTTCATATTCCTATTTCCAGGATGCAACTACAGAAAATGCTCTCTGTCGTTCCTCGGTAGAATGCCCAGGATCCAGTTGCAGATGAAGGTGCACAGGCCCAGCAGTCTCAGCTTTCCAATCAGATGCTTTGGAATAATAGTGTTGAAGTACAGTACTGTGCAAAGGTCTTAGGCACCTGAGAAATTAATGCTTAAAAGTTGTTTACTGCTGGGCAGTGGTGTTAAGTTAGTGTTAAAACACTTACATTACAACAAATACAAACAACATTAATACAGCAAATGGTGGTTTTATGTGTGGCAAAAAGTCCGCTTAACCATTTTTCAGACCATTTTTTTAACTGCAGCTCAACAATGAAGTTTGTACTAAACGCGGGTGCTCTTGGAATGTACTGTGTTGTGCAGTGAGGAACATAAGTATTTGAACACCCTGCAATTTTGCAAGTTCTCCCACTTAGAAATCATGGAGAGGTTTGAAATTCACATTGTAGGTACATTCCCACTGTGAGAGACAGAATGTTAAAAAAATTCACATTGTATGATTTGTAAAGAATTTATTTGTATTGAACTGCTGCACATAAGTATTTGAACACTTGAGAAAATCAGGGTTAATATTTGATACAGAAGTCTTTGTTTTCAATTACAGAGGTAAAACCTTTCCTGTAGCTCTTGACCACGTTTACACTGTAACAGGGATTTTGGCGACTCCTTCACACAGATCTCCTCTAGATCTGTCAGGTTCTGGGGCTGGCCCTGAGTAACACAGAGTTTCAGCTCCTCCAAAGATTTTGATTGGATTTAGGTCTGGAGACTGGCCAGGCCACTCCAGAACCTTGATATGCTTCTTACGGAGCCACTCCTTGGTTTTCCTGGCTGTGTGCTTCGGGTCAGTGTCATGTTGGAAGATCCAGCCACGACCCTCTTCAGTGCTCTGACTGAGGAAAGGAGGTTGTTGCTCAAAACCTCAATATATTCATCTTCTCCTGAATACAGTGCAGTCGTCCTTCCCCTTCAGGTGGAGGTAGCTCAGTGGGTAGGATACTTGCCTCCAGACCAAGAGGTCATGGGTTCGGATCCTACCTTCAGCACCACCATTGGGTCCCTGAGAAAGAATCTTAACCCCAAGTTGCTCCAGGGACACTGTCCCCTGTAGTTAGAGAATGAAAGTCGCTTTGGATAAAAGCGTCTCATAAATGCCATAAATTATGTTTCCACCCCGAGCTTCACAGCAGGGATGGTGTTCTTCTTTTTCCTCCAAACATGGCGAGTGAAGTTTAGACCAAAAAGTTCTATTTTGGCCTTATCTGATCACATGACTTTCTCACATGCCTCCTTTGCATCATCCAGATGATCATCTGGGCTGATTCCTCACATTTCTTATCATCAGTGATGCCCCACAAGGTGAGATCTTGCATGGAGCCCCAGTCCGAGGGAGACTGACAGTCGTCTTTAGCCTCTTCCATTTTCTGTCAGTTGCTCCAACAGTTGATTTATTTTCACCAAGCTGCTTGGCAATTGCCCCGTAGTCCTGTGGAGCCTTGTGGAGGTCCACAGTTTTATCTCTGGTGTCTTTGGACAGCTCTCTGGTCTTGCCCATGGTAGCAGTTGGAGTCTGACTGACTGTGGGGTGGACACGTGTCTTTAAAGAGCTCAGACAGGTGCTACTAATTAAGATTACTAAGTGGAGGAGAGGTGGACTTCTTAAAGGCAGAGTAACAGGTCTTTAAAAGCCAGAATTCTTGCTGATTGCCAAGTGTTCAAATACTTATGTGCAGCAGTGCAATACAAAGAAATTCTTTACAAATCATACAATGTGATTTCCTGAATCTTACATTCTGTCTCTCACAGTGGGAATGCACCTACATTGTGAATTTCAGACCCCTCAATGATTTCTTCCTCCAAGAGGGAGAACTTGTAAAATCGCAAGATGTTCAAATACTTATGTTCCTCCCTCTTTAACGCGGATCAGCAGTCACTGTTTCAGTCCATGATGGATTTTTGCTGAGAACTGAACTAATAATTGTTCGCTGAAACCCCTGCACTAACACGGAAACTGCACATTCATCCGCAGCATTTATTTTTTTTGCTTTTGTGACATTCGAGCCTCGTCCGCCATGCCCCCTCATCCTCATGCTGTGTTGTTTAAGTTCGGGGCCCTGACGTCACAAAAGCAAAAAAAAAGATTGTTAGTGCAGGGGTTTTCGGTGTACTCTAGCAATGGGAAGATCACTGTACACTGTACAGTACAAATACGGGTTTACCCTTACATTTTCTTTATGGGTAATACATTTAAAATGAAAAAAAAAATGTTTTGGGAGCATATTTGGGGCCTATTTAGGTTTTACACTATAAAACTAGGCATTTTAACAACACAGTCTTTCACTATACATGGGTGCTCCTGAAACGTTTACTGTATGTATATTAAATTATATACAGTACTGTGCAAAAACCTAAGGCACCTTTTTCTAAAAAGTAGTGGATATTCTGTGAGCTAGTTAGAAGAACACAGGTTTGGATCCAGGTTTCTGCTCAGGGCCTCCAGTCATTGGGTGAATAAATAAAATTCCATAATCAACACCTAATTTAATCTACTGCAGTAAAAAGAGCCAAACCAGATATTTGGTGGAGTAAAACTGGGCTTCCATGAGGAAAGAGGTCTGGAAATGGTTCAGCGAACACTTTGCCACACATAAAACCACCATTTACTGTATTAATGTTGTTTAAATTTGTTGTAATGTAAGAATTTTAACTTTAACTTAACACCACTGCCCAGCAGTAAACAGCTTGTAATCATAATTTTCAGACTTTTGCACAGTACTGTATATTTTTGCGTGTGTTTGTGTGCATGCTCATAATTGAAAGTCAGGATGTGTAGAAGCGTAGGAGATAAACAATATACAAAATAATGTACAAATGACTTTGACAAAAATGGAGTAAAATGTCTCAGAACAGGAATATTCCTTTGATTGATCTGCTAGCAGGACATTCTGGTTCCTCTCCTCTCCTGCTTGATTGACCTGCTGCCATATCAGATCACGCCCCACCTCTCACTGTCACGCTACAGCAGCTCGAGACTACTTTACCAGCTCATTACTGCACCCTTGCATGAGGAGGAGAAGGAGCCTTTGCGTGTGTTATAATAAGCAAGACAAATGAAACCATCTCAGGATGTAATACAGTGCAAAAACCTCAATTTATTGAAAGCTGCTCTGTGTTTCAGAGAAAGGAAATTAGTGTATATTGTGAGTGGTGAGAGACGTATCTCTCAGTGTACAGCTATTATACAGACACATCATTAGTCTGGATGTGCAATGGAGTCGTCAGAACAACGCTACGGAATGGTTTCTCTCTCCAGTTCCTGTCGCCAATTTAGTCCTCCACTCTCGCTAGCTCTGATTGAGACAAATCAATAAAATAAGACAGGGGAAGAGTGTGAAGCATGTTTCAGCCAAGCGTGAGATACGGTGAAATCACGACTCTGCATGCGCACAAGACAAACCGATGAGTCGACGGATCACAAACCGTGCTCATAATAATGCCACCGCTGTCGGAGGAGATGAGCTTCGGCCGGCACTATAGGGCCACCGGAGCACGACTGATGACACCACAGAGACATAAACACATCAAACATGGCACATCATCATCATCAGTGCGCTACCGCATGAAGGCCCACTCACACTGGCTTTCTGACAGCCAAATTGCGTTTATTTCAATCGAAAGGGGTTTGGGTCACAGACATCAGTTACCGAAAGCATTTCACATCCAAAACTTTGCCTCTCACTTGACTTTGGTGAACTTTGGCTTGCAAATTTACTATGTCTACCATTTCACTGGACTGCCATTTCGAAATTGATTATGAAGTGAAGAGACTATTTGTCATATGTGAACACGGACCAGCACACAGTGCGAACAGCATGAAATTCTCCCTTTTTGAATTTAACCCACTTACCAAGTGAAGCAGCAGGCAGTCAGGAACACAGCGCCCGGGGAGCAGTGTGTGGGGACGGTATCTTGCTCAAGGGAACCTCAGAGCTGCCACTAGCAGTGTTAGGATTCAAACTTACAGCCTTCTGGTTGCAGGATCAACCACCAAGCCATCAGCTACCCTAGGTGCAACAGTTCCAAAAGTAGGAATAGATGTCTTGATCTATTTCTCATGTTGAACCCAATTTTACAACAAATGATATGTATTGTATCTTTACTGAGTTTTAAATTTGCTTATGGTGCTCATATCCACTAGTATAAGTGGAGAGACATTTGAAGGCATTAAGATCTGCAAGTAATATGGATCATTTTAAAATCTGTTCCAGTGGGGTGATGAATATAAGCAAAAACAAAATGCTAATGTCCACAACAAACGGAACAGTGAGCCACATACTTACTGGAGGTTATGGATGACAACAAATAACAAACATTCAGACAGGGGTGTAAATACATAACGGTAAACTGGGAACAGCTGTGATGGGGCATCATTACAAACACAAGTGATCATATTG
This sequence comes from Brachypetersius gabonensis, assembly GCA_037577145.1. Lineage (NCBI taxonomy): Eukaryota > Metazoa > Chordata > Actinopteri > Characiformes > Alestidae > Brachypetersius > Brachypetersius gabonensis. The sequence goes on from JBBJLR010000111.1 coordinate 6,643,546, forward strand.
AGTAGCTGAATAGGACAGGGGTGGAGCTTGAATTGAAACTAAAAACAGGGGTTTGACAAGAAAGGACATGTTATACATAAACAAAGTCAGGGCATGGCAGGAGCACAAGGCAGTAGAATGGTGGTAACAGAAAGTCAAAGTCAAGTCAAAGTGAACTTTGTCATCTCAGCCATATACAAGTATACAGAGAGACGAAATAGCGAAGCTCATTGTGCTCTATGTATAAATATAAATATAAATAAATTAAAATGTGCAACGACTGAATGGTCACTGAGGGTCAGAAGACATGATGGGGCAAGACAGTTACAAATATGTTGTTGTTATTATTATTATTATTATTATTATTATTATTATTATTATAATTATGATTGTGATTATGATTATGATTATGATGATGATGATTATTATTATTATTATTATTAGTAGTAGTAGTAGTAGTAGTAGTAGTAGTAGTAGTAGTAGTAGTAGTAGTAATAGTAGTAGTAGTAGTAACAGGACCAATAATAACAACAACAACAACAACAACAACAACAATAGCAGTAGTAGTGGTAGATCAGCGTTATAATAAAAGGTGCTATGGCATATGATTCTTAGTTTTGGAACATCTTCAATCGATATTTAACATATTTAAAACAAACAAATAAAAAACATTTTTTCCAAGTATTTTTTTTTCCTTTTGCCACAACCTATTTGTAAACACAGATAAAATGCTAAGTCTTCATCTGTTTCATTGTGCTTTCTGTTTCCTTGCTTTTGTGGTATTTCTGATCACTGGTTTTACTGGAAAGCTTGTGGCAACTCTGGCCTTCTGTGAAAATGGTAATGATTTCTGTGGAAGCCCAGTACAGTCTTCCTGGTCCAGCCAGGACTGTTGAGGTACACATTTGTAGTGTGACTGTAGCTTACCTCAGGCCAATCTAGCACTCCTTTCACTCTCTCTTCCTCTGAACATCCTCACTCTACAGTTTTTGATGCCTCTCCCATCCGAGCCCTCTGAAGTGTGTTCAGAGGAAGGAGGAGAAGCAGATAGAGAGAAATGCTGAAAGAGTGCTGAACAGAGGAAAAGCCATCACACATTCACTTCAGCTGGGTTCTCCCTGAGGCACAGTTTGTGAAATTCTTTGACAATTCGCACATCCTTTTGAAAAGGCTGAATGTGGAGTGTAGTAGCATGTGTGAAAGTGTTGTTTCAGAAATGAAGCTTTCAGTCCTTTAGCAGAAGTAATTCATGACAACTGCTTAATGTAGAATCCTTAATCCGGTTTAGTTATCACTATCAGTCAGTTATGTTGCAGTCAGAACAGATAATCTATTAGTCTTAATAGCAGAGTAACAAAAACAGCTTGGGTTGTATTATAAAAGTCGAAAATGGTCACATAAAAGTATTCTGATAAATAAAAACACCTAAACAGCAAAATAAAGCAAAATAAAGAACCATAGGATATTACCCTTGCATTCAACCAAGCTGGACAAAGCCCTTCTATTCCAGGTTATTTCAGGTTCTTCGTGTACATTTTGTTTGCACTTTTTAATATGTCAGTGGAGTCATTCCTAAAAACCTTTATTTGAAACATAAAGAGAAAGTTGATGCAAACAGATGGCCCAGAAAAACTAGTGGCAGATGTAATCCAGTTTGTTCGTGATGTGGATAATTGTAATTTCAATGAAAATGAATAACCAGGTAAAAAACGATGCTTTGGTGATGTCGGAGTTTATGTTTTATGTGTGATGTCAAGTGCAAGACTAATTAAAGTAGGCCAAAATGAAGCACGGTGAAAGTTCACATGCAAAATTGGCTTTTGATCATTTTAGAACAGCTTCAAAGTGCATTTTGCTTTCCTCCTCCACATGATGTTTCTCAGAGCAGCTTCTTTAAATGGATGGAAAGATATCTAACAGATGGCCACGGTAATCTGGATCCTGTCTGAAAGCGAGCTATGCTGAAATGCCCTCTCTGACTCCATTAATGAATATCCACTGACCCAAAAACCAATATCCAACATTTACTTCCACTACACACTAAAACTAAACTCTTTAAAGAGCTAATACCCTGAAAATCCTACATTGTCTCACTTATATACTTATATATAAACACTGATGAAATTTCTAAATGTAACACTTACCTCCCAGTTTGTTCAGGCCACTATGCTGCGACAAGCAGTTGAGATCTCACCATTTGTGTTGATGTTATAAGGAGTGTTTCAGTTTCAAGGCAAAATACAGGGGAGCTGTTCACCAGCCTTAAAGGTACACTGGTCATGAATGACATGTTTTCTTCCCCTTAACAAATGTAGATTCTAGGCCCGAAAAGAAAAGAAAAGGAAAAAAAAGGACACTGGCTCGTCACAACTTTGTCCCAGCAAGCTGAACCTACATTTCCCCAGCTATTCAATCAATTACTTTAAAATGCAGTATTATGAGATATGTGGTTTTATTTCGCCCTGGGGTAATGTAAAATTATTAACAATTAATATTCCTAATGATTTGTTTCTCTGTTAATAGTCTCAATGGAAAGAGAGCCAATGAATTTCAAATTCAATCGGCATGTTCTTTAATTTGATCCAACTGCGTTCGCCTCATAAGGCTCCTGCGCCCTGTGGCACTGTGATTCCTCCAGTATTTGCCTGCTTTATTTTAACTAAAGACTTGATTAATATTGCTTTTGTCCAAAGAAATTAACTACTTGCCAAAACTGATTTCCCAGGTTGTTTTGCATTGGAACTAGGTTTTTGAAGCAATGTATTCCACTTGCCAAAAGCTTCTGACTGGTTTAGATTGTATTTGACTTCAGCTGTGTCATTAAAGCCACTCTATAGTATCATTACACAGCTACAGTACTGTGTAAATGTAAGCAAACTTATATACTGTATTAATGTAGTCACAATTTTATTACTGTATTAATATTAGCCAAGATAAATGTGCTTCATTTAACAGTTTCAGTAATATCTTAGTGTAGGCATGGTTATATGGATATATCAGTAGTGTATAAGAAAATATATATGTGCATTTAACACAGCTGCAGCACTTTATTAATATAAACAAACTAATATGGATATAACACAAGAGTACTGTAAAAATGTAGACAGTTCTATGACAGTTATATGTTATGTGTTATATGTTATATAAAAGTGTTGTAGCAGTAGGCCTACAGTTAAATGTAAGTTGCTTTGACTTTTTAATTACCATTATTACTAATGCTTTTTATAATTTTTTTTCCCCTTTCACCACAATATCTATATCTATGTTATGTTTATTATCGTATGTAATTATTGCAATTGTGTTTTTTTTTATCATCCTTTAATCCTCTTTCTTTGAGCTGCATTATTTCTACATACAGTTTATATTTTCAGCACATTAAATTCATTTACTTAATATTGAGTTGATGCCCCTGTGCCACCAAAACAGTTCTGGCCTGAATCAAAGTATGGACTACAAGATATTAACACCCAGATGTAAGGCTGTGTAAGGTGAAGGGTCCCGCACATCTCACGTATGCGCAGTCAGACTGAGTTTTTTGGAGGCCAAGTCAACACTTTGAACTTTTTGACATGTTCTTCAAACCATTTCTGAACAACTTTTGCAGTCAGGCCAGGAGGCATTATCCTGCTGAAAGAGGCCACTGCCCTAAATAAGAAAAACATTGTCATAAAGGGGTGTACTAGGTCTGGAACAATGTTTATATGGGTGGTTTGTGTCAAAAGTAACATTAACATAAATTCCAGGACTCAAGGTTTCCCAGCAGAACCCTGCCCAGAGCATCACACTGCCTTCACTGGCTTCCCTTCTTCCCACTGTGCATCCTGGTGCCATCTCTTCCCCACTTAACTGACACACATGCACCCAGCTATCCACATGACTCATCACATCAGACCACCATCTTCGATTAATCCATGGTAAAGATCTGACTGTCATGTGTCCATTGTAGGCACTTTTGTTGGTACACAGGTGTCAGCATGGGGTCAGAAGTCAATTTGTGCTAAGTTAGTTCTTTGAGATTCAACTAGATAGGCTAGCTTTTGTTCCCCATGCACATCAGTGAGCTTTGAATGTCTCTGTCACTGGTTGTCCCTTCTTGGACCACTTTCAGTATGTACTAAACTCTACATACTGGGAACACTCCACCAGACCCGCTGCTCTCACCCTGTTGTCTGGGTACCACAATTTGGGTCCTTGTCAAAGTTACGCAAATCCTTATGCTTGTCCATTTTTCCTGTGTTCAACACAGCAACTGTTCACTTGCTGCCTAATATATCCCACTCATTGACAGGTACATACCATTGTATCTAGATAATCAGTGTAATTTTCTTCACCAGTCATTTATTTATTGTTTGGGGTAAAAATGTGCTATACTTTCAATTAAGACACAGAGACAAATAATAATAATTATTATTATTATTTTTTAAATTATTATTATTATTATTATTATTATTATTATTATTATTATTATTATTGTTTTTTATTATTTTATGCTATCTAGAGATGCCCAAGTGGCACACAGTCTAAACCACAGCAGTCTAGTTGACACTTGTCAGAATTTTAGCAGAGTTTCTATTTATACATACTCTCTGGCCTATCTTGTCTGTTTGTGCCAGCGATGCCAGTGCCAGCTCTCCACTGGTGTGGGCAGCAAAGGCCTTCCAGAATCTTCCTTCGCTTCTGTTCCTTCTTGTGTTTATATTAAACAAAGACTGAGCACAGGGAAAGTTTCTCTACATGCTAAACGCTATTATGTGATCAGGAGAAGCCTGTTCAACTCTAGTCTTTCCAAATTCTCCTCTCAGACCTCCCAGTGAAACTGCTGTTGTTCAGTAGCTGCAGTCATTCAGCAGAATTAACTCCACAGTCATGGCAGCCCTGCTAACATTTTACTGTGCAAAAAATATAAAGGATCAGTGAATGTCCGTTTAACATATACAGTGCAAATCAATATATCGGCATATGCTCTCGACCAGCTGCAGGAAGGCTACAAACGCACAAGAGGCACAGGAAATACTTGCTCTTGGTGGGAACTGCAGGCAAAGGAAATGCTTCCGAACACAGGCAAACAAAATGAGTCACTATGTACAGCACAAGATTAGGCACTGCTTCAGGTATAACAGTCAAATGAAAACAAAACAGAGCTGGAGCTTAGCAGTCAAACAGAAAATAGTCTTAGAAGCTTCCATAAGGCCTACTGGTGTGTGACGAAGAGAAAACCAGGTCCAGCCACTGAGGTTTACCTAGTCAGTGTCTTTCATGGCAATGAGGCACTGCCTGGTGCACTTATTGTGGTCTCTGTTTAGAGTACTCTGTTAAAAAGAGGACACGGCCAAACAAACACCACGCTAGGTCAGTAGACACGTTGGAAAATGGACACTAGATTCAGATGTAGGCTGGGTTTTTCTAGGCAAAAAAATAAATGCAGGTAAATACCATTAGGTGAACCATCAAGAGGAGAAACCAAAACATTAAAAAAACACTAAATGTCCAAAAAACACTACATCTATGCATGTGCTTACAGCATGATGATGTGTAAAAGTACACATAGTCAGAAGAAACACTTGAACTGGAAACTTGAACAGCAGTCAGTTTTGTTTTCAGAGCACAACAATTTGTCTCACTGCCATAATAAGCTTTGATAAAAGACAAATGACAGAAAAAAGAAACATTTTAAAATACATTCTTTATAAAATAAATAGTGCTTGTGGTTACATCAACCTCATAATGATAAAAGTTGTAAAAGTAGCATTATTGTATAAAAAATGTTTATGTTTACGGTATTTAGCAGACGCTCTTATCCAGAGCAACATATATAAGTGCTTAAGTTTTCCATATCTGTCCTTCATATGCTTGTAAATTTGTATGAATGCATAGCTAAACAGGTTTCTTCTGATTTGTTGTTTCTATAATTCCAATATCATTCTAAATTGTGGACAATGGTAAAAACAAAGTCAAACTCTTCTACACCGTGGTGTTGCCTAACTCAAATATACTCTGCACAGACTTACTGCTTCCTGAAGTCTCACTCTGCAGCCCCAACTGTGCTGATTTCTTTGCTTCTCAGCATGGACACTGCGGTTCGTGTTCATTTGATGGTTTTCCAGGTAGTGCTGCACTGGCCCTGTCCTCTAAACACTCCTTCCCAACCACCCCACCCCCTACCTTGGCATATCCGTACTTTGCCGCCCCGGCCTTGGCAGGACAACTGGGTTCTTTAGCTCAGGCTGGTAATTACCATTCAGCAACGTTGCAGATACCACCTGTAAGGACACAGTGGCCGTCTTGCTGGGAGACAGTAGGAGGTGTCCTATCGCCGCGGACTGAGTCGAAAGGGGCTTTTATTATCTATTAAAGAACAATGTGCTGCATCAGCATCTACACACAACTTTTACCGTCCATCACTACACACCTCACTATATCCATTCACCTTGTAGACTGCAGTACACTGCAAAAAATGAACGTCTTAAATATTGTAACTGATTTACATAATATATAAATCCATTTGTCCTCCCACAGTACAAAGACATGTATGTCAGGTGAATTGGAGATGGTCATTTGCCCTTAGGCATGAATATGTTCTTTTGTTTGTCTGTGTGTCTTCCCTGCAATGAACTGGTGACCCATTCAGACTGTTTCTCTGTCTTTTTCCCTATGACTGTTGGGATAGGTTTCAACACCACCCATGACATTGGTTAGGATAAGTGGCTCGGAAATAGCATTGAGAGATTACAAGATAAATCTACATGTTTTTATTTGTGTTAAAACCATTTGTTCCACTTATTCAGTTGCCAGATAATTTTGCTTTTTAGAAATATTATTTCTTGAAACAAGCAAAAAATCGATATGACCTACGCTTCTATGTCACTGAGCATGAGCACTAACACAACGGCTCAATAAAAACTCGACACATTATAAAACATAAAATAAACCCTCAACTACAGTTTTCCTTTTCTGGCTCAGACCTCTTAGTTTGGTTTTGTTCTGTACGTTTACAGAGGTGAGCAAATTGAGTATTGCTCAGGGATGCTTATTAGTACAGCATACTCAAGGAATCAAACACCAGTCTGCTGGTGGAGCACAGAGATGTTACCCACTATGCAATACACGCTATAATCTATAGACATTAAGGCTAATGTTACCATGGCCCATTACCATTTGAACTGAACACTTATCATGTCTGAACAAGTATTTATTAATTCAACTGTACTGCCAAGAAGTCTGAAGAAAGCAACAAATGCACATATTTTCTAAAAGTAAACAATTTCCCCACTTTTTGAGACTTTTTATGTGTTAAGTAGAAATTGTCCTTATAGTGCAGCTGGTATGACTGCAGGTAACACTGCTACTTTCTATCCCATGGGTCTGGGTTTGTAAAGAACCTTTACAGCATGTTGATGTGACGTCTGGCGAACCTTTGACTCATTTGAGGAGAAGCAGTTCTCCTGAATTCTAGTTAGGGCTGAGGACAGGAAGTGAGTAAATGTGTGTGCGACTGGCAGCAGGTGTGTATGGTTGGAATGCAGTGTGTGTGCGTGCGTGAGTGGGAGAGTGGAAGCAGCTGGGCTTGTTTGGAACTGAGTGAGAGTGACGCGTAATTGGGTGAGAGACAGTTTAAATCCTGGCTGAACCAGAGCCAGGGCGCGTGGTCACCGACATTCAACATTCGTTGTGAGTCTGAGTATGTGAACTGAAGGGAAGGTGAAAATTATGGTAGAGTCAGTAGACTCGGTAACAGTATCTCGTGTGTAGAGTCAGAAGACTCAGTAACAGTATCTCGTGTGTAGAGTCAGTGGACTCAGTAACAGTATCTCGTGTGTAGAGTCAGTGGACTCAGTAACAGTATCTTCCTGTCTAGGAAACGCTATGAGGAGAGAGTGCAGACTGCTTCACGGCGGGCGACGGAGAGAAGCAGCTGGATAAAGACGAGTGGCACGTTTGACAGACAGCGGGTTTCATCTTGTGCTCTCTCCCTCTCTCTCCCTCCCTCTCTCTCTCTCCTTTCTGTTTTCAAAGCAGGAGTGACGAGGCACGAGGTGCAAATCCATGGCTTCGAAAAGGAAGTCTGGGATTTGTGCAGAGGACCGGAAAGGGGCTGTCCGTATCCTCGCTGGCAAGAGAGGCGAACTTAATAAGTTCACGGGGTGAAGAAACACCAAGGAGAGAGGAGACTCCTTCAAAGGGTCAACACAGGGTTCCTGTGTGCTTACGTTTGGGACTTTCTCTACTTGTTTTAGAATTAAACTATATCTCTGGAACTCAGTAGCGTGCGGCTGTGTCTTTCCCCTTCAGGCGACATGACAGTTGAAGCAAATATTAAATTAATTATTTTTGTAACATATTTAGAAGTATATTACTTTAAAAGTAGCTTAACCTTGCATAACAAAAAAATCAAGTTAAGATGAGTACAAGCAGAAAACTCAATGCATCACATTGCCTTGTTATTTTCAGTCCCTTAAGAGTTTCTGTCATTAGTGTTTACTCCTGTATTCCATTATCTGGTCTCCTTTATATTGTTTCTTTGTTAATTTCAGTGTTTTGTTTTTCTTTAATGAGGTCTTACTTACATCCTGCAGTAAAGGCCCAAATTTCAGTTAAGCAAGTTACCATTTTTGTCATAGTAGAACAGCAGATTATGGCAGCAGTAAGCACCATGTTTTCAGCTGTTAATAAAAGTCATTTATATGTTTTATAGAATGCCATAAAAGTAAAGTGAATTTTACCTTCGGTTAGGAACTAGTGTTCTAAGAACAAAGTCAGTTTGTACAGTTTGCTCTCGCTCTGTGTCTCCGCTCTACAGGCAGAAGTCGGTGAGAGCCTCAAATGGGTCTGCGAGAAGCGGATCAACCTTACTGGCCACCATTGCGAGTGAGCCTAAAAGTATCTAGGGTGGCTTAGACAGCTGCTGTGTGCGCCCCCCCTCAGGCTTGGTCCTACTGCGAGTGGATGGACTTCTGTGTTCTGGAACCTGTACCCTTAATGTGAAGGACTTGTTTTGTTTGGAGCTCTTGAGCTCATACTGTGTCTAAATTCCTTAAAGCTTGTTTGTTCTGAAGTCTATCCCACAATTGCGTCCTCAATACCTGCACGTCTTGACAGATACAACTTCATCAGCTTCATTAAACAGCTTTGATAAGACAGAAATTGTTGAATATTGGATTTAAAACAAGACTTTTAGAGAGTTCATTCCAGTATGCTACACAATTTGAAGCAGATGGAACATCCAATGAATGAATGAGAATATTTAACAATAAATGACAAAATACACATTTAGAAGAAAAGATAAAGTACAATACATAAACAAACACATGAATAAATGAACAAATTAATAAATAAATAATTTTATGAATTCGTTAAACATGGCCAAGTTGCATGCTGTATAACAGCTAAATGCTACTTTACCATGTTTAGATTGGGCTTATTGTCCATGAGTCTAAAAGCCTCAGTTTATATTCTTTAACCATATCAGAGCCATTTCCAGGGTCTAATCCATTCAGTCATGTATAGACCAGTTGCAGCATTCTATTCTGTAACTACAGGAAATCCATTGTAAAGATTTCTGAACTGGAGAAATGTAGTTTGTTCTGAGTATACTGCAGCTGTTTAATGGACTTCTTTAGATATTTTTGGGACACCAAACTCTTGATACTGGCTATATTTTTCAAAAGCTGTGTTGGCATTTATTTTGATATGACTGGTGAAGGTGAGTTATTAGAACTCCCAGATTTCAGACTTGGTCTCTGGTTTTCTACTGCACAGTGCCTTCGATAATAAGTGTTTTATCAGGTTAACAGGTTTTCTATTCTTTAAGTGCTTATTTTGTAAGCATCGTCAATCTAATAGGATGAGTATATTTTTTTTTTACATAAATTTATATAACTTATCTGTCTTTCTCTCTCTTTCTCTCTCTCCTCTTTGCATTTGAAAAATAAGGTCATGGCTTGCTTACTCTTATATTTCTGCTGTTGTGTCCCACATCAAACTTTTTCATAGAGACATAATTATGATAAATGATGCATGTAATCAAGCACTAAGTAGTGGCGGAATATGCAACCTCGAAAGACAGAGCATGCCCATGCTGTCTGTGTCCTTTCTCCCCAGTGGACAGGAACCATCTGGTTGTGGCCATTATGGCTGAACCTGGGTCAGGAGTTTTAGTGGAGGGGGGTGGCCCCCTAACACCTGACCGCATCCATGCAACCTTCAGCAGCGTTAGGGGACACATTACAGAGACACTGCTATGAGAAACATTATCAAGCTAAGCCACTTAATTCAGTTTAAAGGGAAAGATTGGTTTATTAAGCTTACACAATTTTCCCCTCATCCAAAAGAACCAAGATGGTGGCAGTTTAAGTCACAGTGGCTTCCCTGTTCTCCAACATTTGGTGTAAAAGTCTAGGGGCATTTCTTCAAACTTCAAAAACTATGTTTTAGTGCATAATGCGTTCACACTGAAAACCAAGATAAAACTCCCAGATGGTGCACACATAATGGCCAAGCGGTGAAGCGGTGGACACTATGCACACTAAACAGATGCCATTTTGACTACGTAGCAGAAGGGTAGGGACTTTCGACAATTTTTCAGAATTGAATAAGGAGGAGGATCCTGCGTCAATATTGGATGCGACATAGTTTCCATGTGGGGTGTAGTACGGGGCAAACAAAAACAAAAAAAACCAGAAGGAAATTCATCGTGTAAACAAAAGCCGGCAGATATTTTGGCGGGCAGGAGAATTGCAATCAAATGTTAATCTGTCACTTCCGCTAAGTGCAAGACTCAGTGTTCCACTTGCGACTATACTTACCCACAGCAGTGTGCACTACAGAAGGAAGTGCTCAGTGCTAACTAGGCACTACATGCCAGTGCACTCACATAAGTGCGTGATTTCAGACACACCTTCGTTGTCAGTTTTCACACTACATTTTTGCACACATGCCCAGCAGAATGACAAAACCACAATACACTGGCAGACTCTTCTACAACTAAGACATAAACAAATATCTTGCCTCAAGAATGGACTGCTGGAAAAGCTCTGTGGCCTTGGTTTGCTGTGGAAACCAGGCCTTCTACTGCTGCATTGCCTGATACATCGCTAGTGGTGTTTGAGGAAGTGGAAGCATGGCAAATGGACAGGAGTCTCTGGTAGGCTAATGCTAACTGGCTATCCCATCTGTTTTGCTTACCAATGTTTATTTACTGGACAATAAACTGGACTACATCTGATTCCAGCAATCTACCTAGCGCTAGTTTAGAGACAGTTGTTTTTTCATGGAATTCTGGGCACAGTTACCCAAATTAGCCATATGCTAACATTCTGCTTGTACAAAAGGGCAGCAAATTGTTGTCTCAAACCAGTTGTCCCTTAATTCCATCAATAAATTCCATCAATGAGGGGGGAGGACATGCTGGACTGTGTTTATACAAACATAGCCAGTGCATACTGCACTGAGCCCTAACCCAACGTCTGAACTCTGTGGCTACTTGGACCATGTCCCTGTCATGCTGATCCCAGCATACAGAGTGCCAAGCCTGTTCTGGATCAGACAAAAATCTGGCTGCTGGGCACCATCTTTGTTCTTTATGGCTGTTTTTTGCACACTGACTGGGACATTAGGGAGGTTACAACCACTGTGGCATTTAGGGCTTGGTGACTTCCTCCATGAAGTGCATTGATGACATTACTGCATCCAAGACCAATACCACAAAGCTCAAGCAGAAGTTGTGGATGACTGCACAGGTGCATGGGGTGCTGAGAACCTGGTACTCTGCCTTTTGATCAGGCAATAAAGCTGCCTACAGAACAGCAAGGGCCAAACTGCAGAAAAGCATGCACATCCTCAGAAAATCTACAACCCCTTTTAGGACACTTGCAACGCATGGCACATGTGGCAGAGCATCTGGGCCATCAACAACTACAGGACATGTCCACCTGCCTGTGAGGCCTCCCATCCAGATGCACTGAATGATTTTACACACAGCTTGAGGCAGAGAATGACATGGCACTGAAGAACACCACCTTGCCTCCCATTGACCAGGTGTTCTGTCTGACCATGGCTGATGGCTCTTTTTGTCCACTGGACCAGACATTTAAAAGACATTTTGCATATATTTATTTTGTATGCTGTAGTTTCACAGTAAAGATTAGAGCCTAATACACTGTTTACTAATATTTTTGACCAGGTCATATTTGTTCATAAACTAGATGCTAAAAATAGAAAATACAGCACAGTTTTACTGTTAGATGGTGTTGTTGTTAGGAAGACTACACAAGATATGTCCAGTTCCAAAACATGTCCCTCCGCCTTAGTCAGCATACTCATTAGAACCAATGAGTTACTATGAGAACCAATCCAGTTATGTATGCAAATTCCACTAACGTGTTTTTTTTCATCTGTAAATTGAAATGTGAACATCGGATATACTTCCTTAAGTGAACACTAACATAATCAACAAACAGTCTGCTTAAGACTCCTTGACAACGACAATACAACTTGAAGCGTGTGTGTGTGTGTGTGTGTGTGTGCGTGTGTGTGCGTGTGTGTGTGTGTGTGTGTGTGTGTGTATGTGTTTGGGGGGAAAGATCAGGTTAGTCTATTTCTGTGAAAACACAAAGAATATTTTTCACCTAAATAAGAACATTTGGGTGAAAGAAACACTCTTGCCCTGGGGAGTTTTTTTATATATATATAAAAGAATTTTTGCTATTTTCTAAAGATACAATGCGTATAAAAGATATAAAAGATAAATCACTCCACGTTAAAGCTGTTAGTATGATATTTGAGTAAAAATGTGTGTCTGGCTGCTGCTCAGAAAATGGAGAGATTGTTATATTTATGGTATGGAATCCCAGAGGGGATATCAGCGCTCCCCTGAGTGGAGCTGGGGAAGAAATATTTGGTGTCTTTTTCAAACATGTGATGAAAGAGGTAAACGGAGTGTTGTGCATGTTGATGGTGGCATTAAGCCACAAAAGACAACGTGACAGGATTCTTCTCTCGGAAACAGATCAGTTGCCGGGTGTCTGTGGCCTGTAGGAACAGCACACTGGCTTGGGAATACTGGGACCGGGCCTTAAACTTGGGAGAAAGACCATTTGGCCCGTAATATATTAAGAGTACCTGACTAGGCATAGCTTAGCTTGTTAATTTGTATTGTTAAAACATTCAGTATTCCTCAACAAATGCTTCAATTATTCAGATTGCTTTGAGTCGCTAATGTTAAAATTAAACCCACCCAAGCTTTGCTATAGTTTTCTTCATCAGAAGTTGGATATCAGCCCAGATATGTTTGATGTCCGCTTAGTCTTATTTAATTTACAGCTGTGAGGCTAACAATGCTAACAAACAGTCACCCAAACCTTGTCCGGTGCTATAATAATTAACTATAATAATGCTATAACAATGAGCTATAACAATGTTATAATAATTAAAAATGAACAAAACTTCACAGTGTACTCTAACACTATGAATAGCCATTTAAGACAACAGGGTCTGTTTTCACATACCACAGAGTAATCTGATCTGATCTTTTTGGCTACTCTGTGAATACCCACCCTGGTTCATTTTTGTCTCTATAAATTAAAATATATACATAAATTTACCTCTACCCACACAGTTCCAGTTCTATCTAAACCAAAGAAGCAAAATTTGAACATGACTTGGCCGATTACCTACATCTGAAAATTATGAATATGCATGGTCCGAAGGACAAGGTGCTGGGATTACTGACCACAGGACAGGACTTTACACTGAGAGAAGAAATATCTAACGTATGTTAGCTAGTTAATCACAAATTATAACTCCTTCTGTAAATGAATGGTAGGTACTCACTACAAATAAAGCTAATAAAAATACATTGAATCACGCTTCTGTTTTGGCACATTCAAAGTAAGTAAGAGAGCAAAATTGGTTCTACCTCTATTGGTCTAAAGATTCTGAAATATCCACGCAGCATCAGAGCCTAGGGACCCTGAGGGATTAGAGTTTAAAGCAATACTTCATTGGTTTTCACCTTAATTTCTATCCACTGCCTTTGTAGCGTGTAGTCAGTTGTCACAGACAATAATTTTGATGTTTCCCTGTATTTTAAAAAGAACAGAAAATGTCTTAACGTGAAATTCACATATAATAGATGTCAATGGGCAGCTGCTGTGATATTAAAACTGTTTCTCTCCAGCAGTACATGGGTTTAGGAGTAGGCTACTGTGCGGAAAGCTCTAATTAAAAATTCCCTTTGTCCTCTCTTTGTCTCTTTGGAAAAGTCAAGAAAGTGAGTTCCTCACCTAGATTTCTGGAGACTTCATTGGCTATGCAAGTGGGCGGAGCTCTTTGACATTTGGTCTCCTGCCCTGACTTATGTGTAAGGTACTAATTAGAAGAGAAAACGCTGTCAAACTGCCATATGGTGGGAGAGAAGCAGCAGCTTGCCAAGCGCCATAACAAACCTAAACATTTGCAGGCGCAAGCAAACCTCCAGACAGCCTGTGTCAGGTATTAAGATATATGTAAATGTGGGCTAAATTAATCAGTGCATTAATGTGCTTTTCCTTTCCTTGGGCCTCTTTTCACTCCCCAAGGTTATTGTTTACAGCCATGGCACATGTAGCATCTTGATTCATGTTCTCTTTCTGCACAGTTGGGTGACATTATGTGTGCAAGGTGTGTGTGACCGAGATGTTGTTTTGTTGTGTGATGTGCCGGGTATGACATCATTAACCATGAGTTAATACATCACACACGACACATTGAGAAGATAAACAGTATTTTGACTAGAAAACAAGTACACAAGTTCTCCCATCATTCTAATCAAGACATATTTGGTGTCTGAGGTTTGCAACTCAGCTAAAGTGGTCAGCTTAAGTAAAAGAAGCATATACTTCACTAATTTGCACTGTACTAACTGCACGCCTCGGTTATAACACACCAGCTCAAACCGTAACTAGTTGTTCAGTAATCTTTAACAGCCTTGATTGTCTGGTTTCTGACATACGGATATCTATATAATTGTCACTGTATCTTAGAGTCTTTTAAAGTCTAGATGTTGACTGTATTTCTGTCTGTTTTTATGGATAACAATGTGTTGCACAGTATCAGAAACAATAGAAGTATGTCTGTTTCAAATTACATACAAACTGAGTGTGGTTTGAGGCACGTGTGTGATGATTTAGGCATGAAGTTTCCATACTTGTTAGCAATATTGTCCTTATACTTCAATCTTAAAGATGGAAACCTTAGACACCAAACATGTTTTGGCTGATTCTTTACATTCAGGGTAAGGGGGTACTAGTATTTTCCACTGAGCTTTATAGTTGACTTTCATATTGCATGCTGGAAAATGGTGTCAGATGGTTGAAAGGCAGTGGGAACGAGCCTAAAGGAGAGTATAATAAGGTAGAGGGATGTGTCATTTTATAAATGAGAACTTCACGGTAAAGGCATGATGTGGATTTCTACTCAAGCAAGAGTACAGCCATGCTTGTTAGCAGGTTAACTTTTCGGTTGTGTTTAATATTGTGTGAATGTATAGAGTTTTAAGAGGAGATTGAAAGCATTGTATCTGAAGCGGATTCATCGACTGCAGAGCAGATAGAGCAGGCAGAATCTTTTGAAGGATCTTTTTTGGGTTTTTCTTCCGCTTTCGGGCCCATTAGCTGTCTTCTCTGTCATCCCAGAATCAATTGGTTGAGCTTTCTGTGTCAGGCCTGACATGCGGCAAAGAGTGAAAGAGGGAGAGATGAAATGAAACAAACCTTCTTCACAAAAAGAGGGGAAAGAACTGAAGCGATTTTCACTCAAACTAGTTTTCATGGTGAATTGAGTCAGCTATATGCCATAAGCTTGTTGCTCCTGTGTGAAAGCGCTTGTATGTTGTATGTGACATTCAGTTTCTTGTGGTGAAAAAAAAGGAAATCTTCTGAGATGCTTGCTTTAGATTCTGTTAAATCTGTTTGTGTATATGCACTTCATACTGTGGAAAGGTATAGTTTGGAAATAAAATGAGCACATATTATGGGAAAACATGCATTCTCTTGTTTTTCTGAAGTGATGTACATAAACAACATCCAGGTTTGAAAATGTATCATTCACTCCTCTGACTATGTGGCTTATAATTCGAAATTAACCTGCAGAAACAGCCTATTTTGAGGTTGCATTTGTGATGTCACAAACGAAAACATTAGCATAAAGACAGCTCCATAATCAAGGACTCAGTTAATTAGCTCAGTGTCACACTGGAAGTATGAAACATTCCTAACCTTTAAATAATAGCTTAATTACTTTGCCAGGAAAACAGCAATGATACTTCTTCTGTGATGCTTGATACGATTTGAGAAAGCAATCTCCTCAAAACAGATTCTCTCCAGATCCTTGGGGTTCATAGGTCAGCCTCTGTGGTTTTGTCAGGAGAGTGAGATGGCCAGCCTGAGTTTGTGGCCACTGAACCATTTTAATGTGGATTTGGATGCATGCTTTGGACTGTTGTCCTGCTGGAAGATCCAACTGTGACCCAGTTTTGGCTCATTGGCAAAGGCAGCCAGATCATTATTTTAAGTCTCCAAGTGCTTCATGGATTCAATTACACCATGTATTAAAACAAGGATCCCCGAGCTTTTAGATGAAAATAAACACCCATCATATTTAACAGTACAGATGAGACTCTATTTTGAATAACTCTTCATTCATTCATTCATTCATTCATTCATTCATTCATTCATTCATTCATTCATTGCAGGTACCTGGAACCTAACCTGGGGTCAATGGGCATAAAGCAGGGACTCTACCTGGGCAGAGCACCAGCCCACCGCAGGGCATACACACCATTCGCTTCTGAATAGCAATATTTCTTTTAATGCTCATCAAAAAACTGTATATTTCTTTTATCTGGCTTTAAAACTCATTTTCAGACAAAGTTTAGTAGATAAATGCTTGCCACTGTTGTCTATGAAAGTAAAATAAACATGGACCCTCTGGTGTCCCAGTGATTAGGGTGTTGCCCCTGCAACCAGAAGGTTGTGAGTTTGAATCCCAGCACTGCTAGTGTCATCACTGAGGTACCCTCATTGGTGGCACCCCCCTGCTTCACTTGGTGAATGAATGATCAGGTGGGCTTTTTTTATATTTTCATTTAAAATTCTCAAAAAGAGAAATTGAAATGAAAATATGCTTAATATTGTTCTTAAGCATGTGTATGGGTGCAACGATCGTAGTTTTTTGTTGTTTTTTTTCAATTCAGTGTTCTTTTCACACATTTGCTTGCAACATCTTTACCCATGTTGCAAGTAATTATGAAGCTGACTGTATACTCATCTGTTTGGCCTGGAACAGTTCAGCTCTGCACATTCATGTTGAAGTATGTTGATGTATAAACATAATATAGGGGAGCCAATTTGCTTAACAAAAGCAGCCTGTCAGTTTCTAAAGGATAATTAGAAAACATTGGAAACTTGTAAAATGAATGATAATCTCAGGGGTTTAAAAAAAAAAAAAACGAGGATAAGGTCCCTTTAAATATAAAGTGAATTCATAAGGACACACTACAGAGCGACCCTGAGAGTTAGAGTGCGATAGAAAGTCCTATCAATATTTTCATCGGTCTGGAGCCGGCTCGTAAATCAAAGCATCAGAAAGCTGGCAGTGACCTTCAGTAAAACAGCCTGGCACTCCTGGCATGCCTGTGCCTGCACGGCCTCGAAGGACAAGGCAAAACACCATCAGTGGCCGTGCTGGGATTACTGACCACAGGACAGGACTTTACACTGAGAGAAGAAAACACACACCGCAGGTTAGCAAACCAATCAAGCTCATGCTGTAAAGATACAGGTGGCAAGGGCAGCTCCCTCCAAAGTTTAAGGTATACTCTGGCATTTTTCAAACTAATCTCTGCCTTCTGCACCTGTCACCTAACGGTCGATTACACACACATTTCAACGTGTCTCCCTGATGACTGAAACAAACCCAAAATCAAGTCTCATTTATAATAGATGCAAATGGGCAAGTGGTGAATTCCATCCACAACTGTTTGCGTAAATACATTTCTTTTTTTGTAGAAGACATGAATTTCTCTCTCAAAGGCGTTTGTAAATAAAGCTGTAAATCTGTTTAATTTCAGTTTTATTAACACTGGAGCAACACGGACAATAACGTACTTCCGGTCACTTTTGCTTCCTCATATTACAGAAATAATATTTCTCTAACCCTTTGAAAGCATCACTTCACAAAGTGTAAAAGTGCCAAATGAATATTATCACTTTCCCACCATTGTAAACTCTAGGCACTGACACACTAAACACAATTCCAGTAAACTTCGAATTCCAGTATTTTAAATCTACCAGGCCAACATTAAAAGTCTATGTGAAATGAAAAGGGTTGAATATTAATGTTCTAAATGTAACTTTCACTCCCCAGTTCACATGGTTGGGGAAGCTAAAATGCAAAAACAGCCCCTTGTGAATTCATTATTGTTTCATTGTCATGACCATGCCCACGCAACTAACCTCCCCCTGTAACACTTGATTCAATTGGAGCAATGAAATGAACACTTTTCCATATGACCACCGATTCAGCCTCTCTCTTTAGCCTTGCCCATTCACTTAACAGCTTGTTCAGAACAGATTGCTTTTTGAATAAAGGGTCACTTGACAGCTAATCAAAACATAGGTCCTTAGCATAAATCAATGCTAAAGCCACAGTAGCGAAGACTGTAATTCTAAGCGATAAGGAGAGACTAGAGAATGTAAAAAAATATATGATCTAAAATCATGCAAATGTCATGAGCGGAAAATATATTAAATGTGAGTCAAATGTAGGATACCGGCCCTTTAATGTCAGACTCAGAACAACCACAGCCACTGAGATACAGCCCTCAATAAATAAAAAAACACTGCAAAATTCTAAAAGTGTGTGTGTACAGTTTTTTTGCAGGAAGGAAGACATAGTTTATAACTATGTGGGAAAGTGATAATGGGGTACAGACACTTTTAGCCTGTGCAATTAGTTTTAGCTTGAACTAATTGAATTTAAACTTTACGAGTCACACCTCTTTTTTTCCAAGGGTTAAGATTGAGATGAGGGTGTGAAAATAGACCTCGCTTTTTTAATTCATTTCCGATGGAGCCCAGCACACGTATAAAAAAGGAAGAGCCATTTTAAGAGCTAAATGAAATGTCCTCATTTCCAGACTATTTATAATGGAGCATGTGAGAGGTGAAAAATTAAATAGTGTTAGTAGGTGTGGTTTTGCCAAGAGACTTTGAATCAACCTAGTTCCATTCGAACCCAGAATGCAGTGGATAATATACTGACATCATCTGACCCTCTATTTACACCATACTGCACTAAAATCAAATGTCATGCAGTTACAAAACAGTTACCTGCCTCTAACCCTCCAGCTCCAGTGTGTGCTACATTCTTCTGTACCACAAAATAGACTTGAAACTATGGTTTCCGGCACTAACTGATACACTATTATCTATATTATTGAGCTGATACAGTATATAGATTCCATGTTGGGTTAACTATGTATTTAAATGCTGACTAAATTAAGTCTATTTTAGATTTAGGCATAATTCAAAAGCTGATACGCAAACAGTGTCATTCAGTGTGGTATGATCTGAAATGGCTTTTTATAAGGAAAAGTACCATTTTTAGGGGTGGAGGTAGCTCAGCGGGTAGGATACTTGCCTCCAGATCAAGAGGTCATGGGTTCAAATCTTACCTTCAGCACCATCACTGGGTCCCTGAGCAAGACCCTTAACCCTAAGTTGCTCCAAGGAGACTGTCCCCTGTAGTTAGAGAATGAAAGTCACTTTGGATAAAAGCGTCTGCTAAATGCCATGTTATGTAAATATTACAGCAACGGGGCCAGACATTCATATGTCTACAATACAAACACAGGCATTTATTTTCTATCCAAACAGCCCAGTGATCTTGGAGGTGTCTGGATTTTTATATATAATGTGTATAATGGCAAAACATCAATCTATCTATCTATCTATCTATCTATCTATCTATCTATCTATCTATAACTATCTATCTT
>JBBJLR010000111.1:6680943-6694812 GCA_037577145.1 Brachypetersius gabonensis
TTTGTCCTGTCCTGTCCTGTCCTGTCGTCCTGGTAAGGTGTGTTTTCAGTTGTCCCTGTTTTCAGCCCTTGTGCTGTTTTGTTTTTCCCTGTTGTTATAATAAACCTCGTTTTGCCCCTTACCATGTCCCGGTATTCTGGTTCCCTATCCTACCACGCTACGCTCACGGAGCCCACCGTGAAAAGAACTTGCAAAATCGCAGGATGTTCTAATACTTATACTTATGTTCCTTACTGTATATAAGCTTCATCTAGTACTTGACCCAAATCTTAAATTTAACTAAAGTAAATTTAGTCTAAGACAATAAAAACATCAGTTAATGGAATTCTTGTACAAAATCTAACTGAATTAGCATTTATAATTCACTTGTTTACCTGAGTGTTCAGAAGCTTTGTTTCATTGGGGTATAAATATGCAGTGATAAAGAGGGCAATTTTTTTAGTTATTCATTAACAAGAGGAAAATGACAGATTACATGTCTTGGAAATGTTTTCCCTTCAAAAGCTGTAGGAACCTTTTTACGGACTCCATTTTATGCCAGGTAACTTTAAACAAACCTCTGGCTGCCTCTTCTACAATGATAAAACTTGGTTGTGGTTAGATCATCCAGCAGGACTATGATCCACCAAAAATGTTTAAATCAAGCTTTAGACATGGCCTCCAAATCTCTTAAACCTCAACCAAATCTTTGGGGGCAGCTGGAAAGACTCTGTACTGAGGAGTGGGCCAAGATTGCTTGATCCGTATCTCATTAAGCATTATAGCAAAAATCTCCAAATGCAACCTCCTTTTGTGAACACAGTAGGCTACCAGGCAGAAGTGCCAATAAAAATAACTGGTGTGGTTTCTGTTTACAAAATAATTCTGCTTCCATAAAATTATTTCAGTCAAAGTTTTTTTTCCTTATAATTACAAACTACACCCTTTGTCAAGGGTGCCAATAAATAATCCCTGCACATCAACCCATGCACATATGTGTAATGAATCAATGAAAATTCAATGGAATGGTCACAGACGATAAAGTAATTTAATTTCCTTGTCAAGCCCCTTCTACATGACACACTTTGTGCATTTTGCAAGTAAAATTGAAATAGTTCATTAGTGATATTTCCATCAGAGCCCTAGAATGAGATGACTTTTTTTCCCCTATTCCGCTTGAAGTATTCTGTCGCATTGTCATTTTTTGTTTCATTTTACTGGCTTGGAGGAGAAATAACAGTAAGTTAACTTTCTGTGCCCTGAAGGAAAAGCGGAGGGTGTTAGTTGTCACCTGTTTGATTTGACAGCTTTAATTCCAGGGTTAATTACCCCCGCCTCTGTGATGGAGCTGATGTGAAAGATCTGATGTGATGGAGGCTGACAGGAGCGAGCTGGGGAACACGGAGACGAAGACAAACGACAAACCAAAGCTGTTCAAATGTTGAGTTAGGAGCTTTCCTTAGAGATATGATGAAAGACATGTGCACAAATCGCACTGAACGCTTTACAAGCTGTAGTTAAGCATATTACAACTGCCATGTGTATGTATGGGGCCATTTTTACATTTCTGCTTAATTTCAGTCAAAGTAGAAGCTCTTTATAAAGTCAGAGAAATGAAATACAGTAATAATTTTACTTGCACTTTTTTACCTGCTTGATTAAAAGATCTGGCAAGGTTGTAATCTATTTTGCACAACATGATATGAAGTATTGCTCATGCATTGCTTTTCATGCCCAAGAAATGGCAGATGAACTTCCTATCTACAACTTTACCCATTGCAAGGTTCCATGAATGTGCATGATTACTGGAACTACCCTTGCATCTTTCCACCACACAGTTATGATAAAATTGCAAGGGGGACTGGGGAAATCAAATCTTTTGTTTAAATCTCTGAAAAGAAGACATCTGGCCAGCAAAACTGGTTGGTGGAATGCTATGTTTAGCAACTCCACAACTGAGTATTAGCAGAAAATAGCTAGTCTGTAAAATAGTCCACTAATGCTGTATGGATTTTGTATGTTTTCACTGTCTTTATAAGGGTTTATATTGATTCCTCCAGTTCCTTCCCACAGCCTAAAGATATGCACATCAGGCAGGTGTGTTTGGGTATCTGTTTGGGTGACCTGTAAAGGGTGCTTCTCTCTCTTTTGCCCTGTTACCCCTGTGATTATCTCCTGCATCACATCACCCATGACCCTGGGTCAGGATAAGCGTTTGGATAATGTAGTTGTTGTTTGCATCATTATAATACTGCGCCATAAACTACATTCATCTTGCTATTAAATCAATGGCTTTGCTGTTAGGAAGTTGCCCCGTGATCTGAAGGTTGTGAGTTTGAATCCTAGTGGCACTTCTGAGGTACCCTTGAGAAAGAATTTCACACTGTTCACATTGTGAGCAGTGGTGTGTTCACCTGTGACAGAACGGTCACTTTCATTTCACTTTCAAAGTGTCCAAGGACCATTACCTTTAGGTCCTTTGATACTGTTATAAGAAAATCTCTGTTTGAACTGGGAAAATTCAAAATGACACTATGTTTTACCAAATGGGAAATGGAAATGCCATTTGGTGCACAATTAATGATTGACGGTAGCTCATGTCATTTCTCAGAGCTATTTAAGTGAATGTATATAGCAAATCCAACCAAACACATACCACAAACAGAACCCACACAGCAGCTGAACACACTCTAATGTACTACATGTGATGTTTCTTGTTCCGTGTTCATCTGAAGCTAAATCTTCTGTTATTTTCTGCAAAAAAAAACATTTGCGTCAATAGTGGGTTTTTTATCTGAGCTTTTGCAATGATGAGGCCGAGAACAGTTTCAAAAGCTGATTTAGAAGTTATCAAACCCGAGGAGCTGACACATTCTGAGCAATTGTGTTTAAATGATTGCTTCATAGTAATTTGTACCTGAATAATGCATTACTGATTGCCATTTTATGGCTAATGCACAGCATTATTAGGAGGCCATACTGAAAGACATTTAGCCAAAGCCGGTCATATTACACACACCTAATGAACTGCTGACCTTCACTTAAAATGTTTAATCACACACACACAGGTGCAAGTGAATGGTCGTCTGTGGCTGGTGGATATGCGCCACAAATTAAGAAATTCAGCATCACAATATTCCCTTCCACCCTTCGGGGAGCATGGCAGAGCTCCACAGTCCCCACAATTTGCCTTATTTGACTTTTGACAGGCACTCATATCGTTCTTGCAACAAGAGCTGGAGCTAGAAATGGCAGCTAAGCAATAAAATAATAGTGACTCTTTGCATTTGATTTGGGCACATAGACCATGGACAAATTCTTATCCCAGCATCCGTGATATGTTTGCTCAAATTCAGACTGACAGTCTGATCACAAATAAGCTCAAAAATGGTTTCGTTTTCTGCTTTGACTGGGATACACAGATGTCAAAATCTTCAATTACATGCAACATAAATATATGTTGATATGTTAAAATTGAGAGTATATGTGAGGAATAGATCTGGATTTGACACAAATGCGAAAGAAACCGAGCACTTAAATATCCACCACTTTCAACACTTGTGAAAAATTAATAGACTAAATGTAATGTGAAACCAACTGAATGGAATAAAGCAGATAGAGTGGGGGGGCATTTACATGCTCATAATCAGATAACTGGAGAAAACCCCTTTTTGACTTTTGAATTTAATCAGTTTAACACATTTACAGGCACTTTAATAATCTGATAATAAGAAAACTTAATGAATCACCCATTAAACAGATTTCTTCTTGAATACATGACTTGCACTGCAATTTGCCAGTAAACTCACCAAAGCAGCAGCGCGTAAAAACGTATTTTCTATTTTTACAGAATCTCTGCTATTAACTTTTGATTTTATATGGCTTCAAACCGCACAACGTTCAATCATGTGTTTCCATTTCATGGTTGTAGCACTGAGATAATTGCTCAGATGTAGAAAAATATCTCTTCATCAGATTTCTTGAAATAAATGTGGATGTAACACATGTAAACATGCTCAATATAAATCTAATGGGAGCTAATGGAGATATAATTGTAATATATCATAATACCATCATTTGCACATTTCTTTCCCTGTGTCTAATTACATTGTTTGGACCTTTCAGAAACTGGAACTTTCAGGCCACTATGGCAGAGTGGCTAAAAGATAAATCTTTGATCACTTGCAGAAACAATAGGGTAGAGTTAAGGTAAAGTAACTACTGAGGATCCAGGTCGTCCCTTTTCTGTCTAATAAATCTGAACCCACTTCAAATAAAGTCCATGGAGAATCGTTCACTTTCAGCACTGCCTCCTTTTTTTCCTCCCATACCTCCATGTTCCTGCCTTAAATTAGTGCTGGTGGTTTATGGTAAATGTAGGGCTGAGTAGTTATAAACTCTGGACTACTTCAAGAATTACCATCCATTCCAAGACTGGATATCTGTTTTATATTTATTTATCCAATGCTTCTAAGTGATTTTGTTACTCACAATATAAGGCTAAAAAGGACAAGGCTAAGAAACCAGATAGCATTTAATCAGACATATGAATCCTACAAAAGCAATACAATTTGTGAAAATGGACAGCAGTAATACCTGAATGCCCCAGAGTGTATGTCCAATTTGTATGTCCAAGAATTTTAAAATGATCACTTAAAGTAAAGGTAAAGGTAATATTAGCCAGCAAGGTAGTTCATGAAAACATTCTTAGCAGATATGCTTACTCTTCAGTTACTAATTTACAGTTACATTCTAGGTTACAGTGCTTTGGTGAACTGTGTCATGACATCATCTAAAAGCTTAAAAATATCCTAAAGCTAAAAGTGACTATTTGGTCAGAGTATGGTGGTTTTCATGGTTGTAAATTGTTTATTATGACAGTTAACAGCATTTCTTGCACATGAGAGTGACCTCTCTGACCCCTTCTCATGAAAGTCTCATGTTCTGCCAATGATCTGAAGAAAGAAGACATGGCAGTCTTTTCTTTCAGAGAGCTGATAATTCCCTGCTGTGCAGGTAGGTGTGTTTGTGTGTGTGTGTGTGTGTGTGTGTGTGTGTATGTGTGTGCGTGTACGTGTGGGGGCAGGACAGCATGTGGCCATGTCTTTTCTTTCTGCTGAAACATTATGCACAGGCCTATTCAGTTGAAGCTGATTCATACTTTGTGTACCAGCCCATACACAAAAGAACAGTTCCAAAAGGATCCTAAATTGGGTCTTACAGCCACATGTTCTGGGACAACGGACCATTTCCCAAGATGTACACGAAGCCCAAATCTAGGTCAACGTGGTATTTCCCTGACAACTATATGTATAAATATATACAATTAATGCACAAAATTCCATGAGCACTGACAAATTGTGTCAAATTCATTTTAAACTCAGCTTAATACATTACCCTTAAAAAAATGTAAACCTGTACCCATACTGTACAGTGTACACTGAACTGCTGTCTCCCGCAGTGCTAGGATACCGATGTTACATGTGTATAGACTGTACTGTAATTCATGCAAGCAGGTTTTCTTTGGTTGTTTCTTGTTATAAGCAGGATAAATACAGTAATAATGTAATTTCATTTACAGAAAGAAAAATACAGGGTTTTATGAAGAACAAAACAAAAAACAAAACAAAAAAAAACTATTATGATCCGGGAATGCTGGATTGCATCTGCCAGAGATGCGTCACAGGTCAGCAGCCAATCAGCAGCAAGGAGAAATAAATAACTCCCTCGGACTGGCTGCTTTCAAACCTCCTGCCTCTAAGTACGGTTTCCCAAATTGGTGGGGATTTCTGCAAACAACTGAAACAACACTTAACTATAATTTATTAGTTTTGGAAATTGGACAATTTGAAATTGCAATTGTTAATATTCACATGATAAAAGCTAAGGCACAAAATACAAATTATACATTAGCTCCTCCCAATAGTTCTCCATGTATGAACAGTTAGAGAACTGTAGCTCAAAAATTAGTTGGAACACATGCCTCCATTCTCTCAACCACATGCGTACCTTAGGCAAACATTGTTGGTTGTATAGGGAGGCATTTGAGTTGTTAAGGCCCCAAAAATAGCAGCTCACAATTCGGAGTTATGAAACAGCCCTTTCATATATTTCCTTCTTTCCCTTCCATCTCCCCTTTTCAAACTCTACCACCAATTCATGTCCTGCCTATTCCACCTTTCAGTCACTTAGTCCTATGTCTGTCCTACTGTCACTCAATCACTCACATTTTGTTTGATTTCTCTTAACTGTAAGTTATTTACAGTCATGCTTACTTGTTCATACCCCTGGGAAATTTTGACTTCGTTACTTTTATTCAACCAGCATGTTTCTTCTTGATTGGAACACATGCGTCTCCCAGAATATAATAAGACAATGTACAAGAGGCGTCACTGTAGAGAAAAATATTTCTCAACTTTTATTTACATTTGAACAAAAAGTTACATGTCGAAAATTATTTATACCCTTCTCAACAATCAATAGAAAAGCCTTTATTGGCTATTACAGTGTCACAACTGGTGCTCGAGGCAGTGAGGCGAGGCGCAAAGGCAGGTTCCAGTTGATGGATTTTAATTTAGAAAAGACAAGGACTCTACACAAAACATAAATAAACAGGTACAAGGACCTTTTACTCAAAACATAGCTAGCAAGGAGACACAAGGAGCAGGGAAACAATAGTGAGGGTTAATGTGAGGGATAACCAGCAACTGATAACAAAACTCTTGGAACTTAAATACTAAATACACAAGGACAGAAAACCAATCACAAAAAATACACCCCCAAATACACACAATTAAACTCTTCCTATAATAGCTGATGAGCTTTTTGCATGTCTCCACTGGTATTTCCTATATACTGTGACAGTTTGCAAATGTATGAATAATGTTGGACATACCACTTTTTGTTCAAATGTAAATAAAAGCTGAGAAATATTTTTCTCCAAAGTCATGCCTCTTGTACATTGTCTTATTTTCTTCTGGGAGACGCGTCATTTCCAAAAAAGAAGAAATTTGCTTGTTTATTAAGAGTAACTAAGTCAAAAATTTGCCAGTGGCATGAATAATTACGGGTTTGACTGTAAATTCCTTACAGTTAAATGAAATCTAAGAGAAAATGAGTGAAAGAGTGACAGTAGTTTTGACCATATATGTATACTGAAGGACAGACATAGGACTGAGTGACTGAAAGGTGGAATAGGCAGGACATGAAGTCGTGATAGAGTTTGAAAAGGGGAGATGGAAGGGAAAGAAGGAAATATATGAAAGGGCTGTTTCATTCGTATTGTGAGCTGCTATTTTTGGGCCTTAACAACTCAAATGCCTCACTATACAACAACCAAATGTACAACAGGGGTATGACTAATTCCGGGCTTGGCTGTATTTATTGTTTTAATACCTCAGCATTTGTGTTTATAATATAGTGTATGTTCATGTTGAGTTTTCTTGTACAGATTTTTCCTTAGCTTTTAGTTAGACTTTATATTTTATATTGTTCTTGTCTCTGTTTGTCTGTGTGTTCATAACATAAGCAGTTTCCTCCAAGATCTATAGAGTTTTCTGATTCTGAACTTGTCACAACCAAACCTACTAGGGAGTTTTTACATCTGACTGATTACAAGAGCTGTTTCATAGCTTCTGAAACTTCTTTCCTCAGGCCTTTGGGTTTAACAATGGGGGACTGAGCCCACATATGTTAAACCCAAAGTCATGCCCTTGATTAGTGGTAATGCCAAGCTGTTAGCCCTCTATACTTCTACATTTCTTTTACATAGTAATTAACATCAAATGGCTATTTTTAATATCTTTATGTTTAACCTATAATTTGCTTACTTTTTATTGTTGCACTCAGTGTAGTCTTTGTTAAAGAGACACATATGTGCTAGATACATCAGTACTGTTGACTTGAAGTAAAAAAAAAATGTATCTACTATGTAGAGAATATTTTGGAGTCTGTCTCAGGAAAGTCATGCTGTTTGTGTGGGTATGGGGTTTGAACAGAGTGTGTGCATGTGGCCTGGCATGCTAGTTTCTTCTCCTGTTTCTGGTAGCATTATTGCTGCTCTGTAAGTACAAAGGCATCCCATAAATAATACATGGCTGATGTTTTTACTAGCCTCGTGTCTGTAGATGTTGACACATTAAAGCCGTGTAGCAGCTGTTTAGTCTCTGTGACTCTGGCCTTTCTTCTGTTTCCTGAATGAAGCATATTAATGAGCATTTAATTACTCTGTGAAGGTCTACCAGGGGAATGTGTGATATCACTACCCTGCAGATTCCAAAGGGAGGACCCCTAAAACAAAAAAGAAGAGATTTTCTTCTTTCCCTCCAGTCAGTATTGGACTCTACTAATACTGTGCACACCTAACAATCAATACTGAATAGACCCTGGCACTAAAACAGCTAAAGAGAATACTATTTTTAAATAATTAAAGTGCAACGTATGGTAGGTAAAATCTTTTTTTTTTAATATTCAGGGTCTTTACTTTCTATTTAAAAATAGTTTCAGTATTTAAATTTTAATGTTCGTTATTCCATCATTTTGCAGCTCTGCGTGCAAATGCACTTTCTCCTCCTGCGGATTTAACTTCCTCTCTCTCTCTCTCTGTCTCTCGCTGTCGCTCTCTCTCTGTCTGAATAAGCGGAGAGAAAAGAGAAAGACGAGATGTTTCTAATCTGCTCCCCTGCTACGGCCCGAAAAGTGACGACTAAGACAGTCTGCCAAAACTGAACTGAAAGCTCTCTGCACGGAGCCGTTATCAGGGGAAAGGGACCGGGGCGGATAAGGAGGCTCCATTAAACTCCCAGCATGCATCTGTACTCCAGAGTAGAGAGGGCCAGCCCCCTTGCTGACCGAACTCACTCACAGGCTTGCACACACTCAAACTCGCTCACATGCCTTCAATAATTCAGCAGCAGGTAAACGTATTAAAGTTGACGGTCATGTATCTGCCCCCGCGACAACAGCATCTGCCTTTAATGTTTTATTTCCACAACAGCATGGATTAAACACTCAAAGGGTTTTCTCTCTCTGTCTCTCTCTCACACACACTCACACACACTTTTTACTCTTTCTCATTTTTTTTACTTGCTCTGTTTCCATCTTCATCTGTCGTGCTTTTTTCTTGTTCTATTCTTTCTCTCTTTATCTTTTTTGTGACATTTTCATTTGTCTTCACATTCCACATTCATTTCTTTACTTCTTTCTGTCTTTATTTCTTTCTTTCTTTCCTTCCTTCCTTCCTCCCTCCTTCCCATCAATGCTTTTGCATGCTCCACCACATACATCAGTTTTGGAGTTCAATGATGAAAGTGTTTTTTAATCGAGAGATATTGCCAATCTAAAGACTTGAACCTGTTTTGGGGTGCCTGGTGGTTAGGGAGTCGCTCCTGTAATTAGAAGGTTGTGGGTTCAAGTTCCATCACTGCTAGTGTCATCACTGAGGTAAATGCAGAGAAAGAATTTACATTGTTCACACTGTTCTGTGCAGTGGTGTTTTTACACATGACTATAAAGGACCACTTTACTTTTCTTGCAGGAGGGAATAATTGCGTGGTGTTAATTCATGTTGATGGCTAATGATCTTTACCCCAAAAGGTGTGAGCAGCAGAGTGATGTGAGTGATGGATCTGTCAGGAGTAGACAAAAATTTGCAAGGTAGTGTGGTACTGCTGATAAGAGACGTTTAAGATCATCCTCTACATCGGAGGACCATCTTAGGCATCATGTGCATTAGTGTTTAGCTCACAATTGTTGACCTTTAAATATATAGCTACACAACCATTAAATGCTTAGAAAAGTGTTGAACTTTTAAATCCAAGAGCATTTATTCCACAAATTCATGAAGGTTCTTCATACTGTACAATATATTTTTTTACCATCAATTTTACCCCAAATATGCAAATATCCACATGTCCTTGACAAAAAGCATCTGTGTCATATTTTCACCATATTCTAACCCTTAATCAGAATTACATATTTATTTACAAGCCTCAAAAAATATATATTTTTTAATATGCAAACTGCCATACTGATTGAGTAATATGGCAAAGTTACTTTTTTTATATGCTCCCAACAGCCTTGCTGCACAAATTGCTGAAAGGGTTAATGATGGCTATGACATAAAGGTGTCAGAACACAGTCCACTGCAGATTGTTATATAGGGTGGCTGCGTAGCCACAGGCTGACCCCTGTCCACTACTGACAGCAAAATGAGTCCATGAGTATAAGAACTGGAGCAGAGAGAGGTCTGAGGAATCACATTTTCTTTAACATTCTTTAACATTTCTTTATCATGTGGATGCGGCTAACTTTGTGTGCATTGCTTACCTGGAATAGAGATGGCACCAGAATGCACTATAGGAAGAAAGCAAGCTGGTGGAAGCACTGTGATCCTCCTGGCAATGTTCTACTGAGAAACCTTAGGTCCTTGAATTTCTGTGGATGTTACCAGAACACTTACAACCTACCTAAACATTGTTGCAGACCAAATATACCCCTTCATGGCAGTGGTATTCCCTTGTGGCTTATTTCAGCAGAGTAACTTACAGGACTTGGAACTGTTGCTAACGTCTTTGTGCCAGATACCAAGCACCCCTTAAGAAGTCGTGGCCTTGGTCAGTATCCTATTCCGGCTGAAGGTGAGGTTGAGCAGATTCTGCAGCATGTGACACTGTGGCTGCCCACACAACCGTAACACACAGTTACACACACAAATCCTTTCTTCTCTTTCCAGTGTGACACAAGGAAACCAGCAAACCTGAACCTTCTATCAAGCAGCAACAGAGCTGTAAGCCACTGATCCGAACATGAGCCAAACCCACACACACGATCTAACACATACACACCAACGCCATCACTTCAGTGCAGTACTAAAGATAATGCAAAGCATAATATTCCCTCCATAATATGCTCTCTCTCTCTCTCTCTCTCTCTCTCTCTCTCTCTCTCTCTCTCTCTCTCTCTCTCTCTCTCTCTCTCTCTCTCCATTCTCTCTCATCCTTTGCATATTCTGTCCCCTTTTTTCTATGCTTTGTTCTATTTTTTGTCTATTTATGTCTTTCCTCCATTTCCTCTGCTCTCTCTCCACGTTTCCTCTCTTTTTCCGTCTGTAAAGAGCAGCAGAGACAGTGTCAGTGCCATATGCACAATGGTGTGCGTGTGTTGAATAGGAGGAGCGTAATCCCTCTTCCCCTGCGCTGTCAGTGGGGGGCGCCGGTGGGAAAGTGTCGAAGACCTGCACCCATTCATCCTCCTAACTTCCTTCTTCTTTCTTCTCCTACATCTACCCCACAGGTGCCCAAGTGCCGTATCCCATAATTCACTCGGATAGACCGGGACAGAGAGAGAGAGAGATGGAATAGGGTAGTGCCAGAGAAAGAAAGAAGCGGGAAAAATGGTATGGAAGCACAAATTGGAGATGAACTGAAAGAGAAAGAAGAGAAAGATATGGAGCAGGGCTGCTGCTGCCAGTGCAGTGAAAATGATGAAATGCTGCTGGAATTGGGCATTAGAAAGCCTTAAATTTGAGAAACTTTCAGGGGCAACTAGCTCCGGTTCCAAGCGCTTATGCACCATGGATCTGGCTGCTTAGCCAAACTGGAATAACCTCGAGGTCTAAGTACATTAGTGCTTCACTGTTTTTGATGTTTTTTACATTTATTAACGGAGCAGATCCTTTCATTCTGAAAGACTCATGTTATAAATGACTCTAGCACATTTTGTTTCATAGTCACGGAAATATGTGGAAATGAATGCAAATGTGGAAACAAATGTACATAAGGCACTGTTAGAAAGTCCTATACTTGGAATCTTAGAGCAGTGTGGAAATATTAGACGCCCTTGGGAGTGCTCCTAGCATCTGACTAACCCAGAAGACATTATTGAGTGGCAGCTCTCCGCAGGGCCTGTCCCAACAGGTGCTCTTCTGCTCACTGTCTGCACTTGCAACATGCAAATCTGTCAGAATTTAGAAATGTATAGACTTTCTAAATAAAGGATGCATTTTAGATTTGATTGTAAGAGCAATGCCATTAAATTAAAAGTAAATGAATAGACAGTTACGGTTCACCCTTGAATAATTTCTTATTTTCTGTATGTTCTGCTGTACAGACAGCTGTAAACAAATCACACTCTAACTGATTCAATTCTGTATCTTGAAGGATTTTCAGCTTTACTGTAGACCACACCACGGATGTATATAAGGTGCTTGTAAGCGTCCCTTTCAGCAACAACATGAGAATTGGATGTTCTTTGCCACAAGACTGCAAGTACCCTAAAGGACATTTTCTCCTGTTGGAATGAATGCTCTCAATCAACTGTTCACTACAAAAGTGTTTCGCGTGAAGCGAAAGTGAGTGAAAATATAAGAGATTTCTGTAGCCAGCAAGTGAATGTAAGTAGAATAAGAATTTTAGCATCATCGTGGGATTCAATCAGTCTATTTACTTCTGCTTTAAACTTTGTCAGTGAAGTGTAGAAAACTACACTCGTGACTGCAATTGAAGCTCCATGTAAAATAAATCCGCCAGTAAAGTTGAAAGGACTGCTGTTTTTTTTTCTTCTTCCTCTGTCACTCACATCACCTCACAAATGCAGTTGTTTAAATTATTTTAATCAGTCTCAGTGCCATTCCACTAGAGGTATGAATTTGCATATACTCCTCTCCTCTCAGATAAGTTTTCACAGATTCAAAAAATGATGAACAGATGAGTAATGACATTTTCTGCACAAAGTGAAGCAGCCAAAGCAACAAGCCACTTCAATCAGCATATGTTCCAGCGCTCCGCTAATGCTAATTCTAAGGGTTTATCCAAATCTGCCAATCTTCCGACAATGACCATTTATGTCAGTTGCAATACAAAGCAAGGAATAATTAAATGAATAGGGAAATATAATTTAGAGCTTCTTTAATGTTTGGTAGACAATAAGACATACAAACAACAATGTGCAATACAGTTTATTTGTAGCCAACAGCAATGCAAAGGGAATCCCACTCATGTGGGTTGTGAGTGTGGTAAAGGGGACGCGTATGCCGGAGCTTGGGGATGCACTTTCATTGAGAAATATAGAGATGGACCACTGACTCATGCAATGGGGGAAACAAGACAGGAAACAGAAGGGCAACAACCCTTACAGAAACACACCCAGGATTCAGACAAGGATCAGATGGGCTAAGGCCCTCACCTTGAGATATACAGGGTTCAGACGGGCTAAGGTCCTCTCAGAAAACACTTACAGGAATCAACACAAGTCTGACAAGAATACATATGCTGGTGAGGCTGTTTCAGGGCCAGTCATTCACATACCTGATGAGTGGGACCCACACAAGGTACTAAATGCTCACTGATGGGCAAGGGGGCCACCAAACACTTAACACATGGCATCAAGCAAGGCATCATCACAGAGTTTGCAGTGACGGCAGGGCATGCACTCCTGATGAGAGGGACCTCCACATCACATACTGTAGATGCATGATCCAAGGCAGCAGACAAAGGAGATGTCCACAATCATTAAAGGCAGGCCACATAGTCCTGTGCAACAAGGCTAGTGTGAACCAAACAGACTGATCCCAAAAGAGCTTAACGGACATCCACTTAGACATACAGGAGAAGCACGAGCCAACAGAAACAGAACTAGAAAGGAAGCATAGACAGTCAAACACAATCACAACACAAAGGGGAAGGAGAGCGAGGTTACATGTGAGGTGGCTTAAATAAACAGGGTAACCAAGGGCCAGGTTAACCCAATGG
Organism: Brachypetersius gabonensis; assembly: GCA_037577145.1. Taxonomy (NCBI): domain Eukaryota; kingdom Metazoa; phylum Chordata; class Actinopteri; order Characiformes; family Alestidae; genus Brachypetersius; species Brachypetersius gabonensis. Next base: position 6,694,671 of record JBBJLR010000111.1, read on the forward strand.
GAGCCATGGGACAAACCAAAGCAAAGAATAAGGTAGGGGAGAAGTTAGGATTGTCAAAATGATATAAAACTGTGAAATAAACACACACACACACACACACACACACACACACACACACACACACACACACAAACATATATAT
>JBBJLR010000111.1:6694912-6706510 GCA_037577145.1 Brachypetersius gabonensis
ATATATATATATATATATATAAAATCACATTAACGACTTTTTTTCAAGTCGACTAGTTTTTTTCAAGTCAACTAGTCGGTCAGTAAAGTCAAAGTCGAGTTGACTAGACGTTCGATGATGTCATCTCACACGCAGCGGAGAAACACAGGCGTTCAACACTGAGCAACTTTTATTAGTTCTCTGTAACATTACCAGTCAAAGAGACAATTAAACAAAACTAATCAAAGACTGATACCTTGAATTTTCTGGTGAATTGAATTGTACAACAACAGTTTAAGCGGTAGGATGACTTTCTACAGTGCTAGCGTTAGCCATGTCAGCTAGCGGAGCTGTTTCAGATCCAGAATGCTTGTTACTGTTACTATACTTTAACACCGACTTGCAGGTCAGAGGCAGAGCTTGCATTACGTATCCAAGCGAGGGTAGAGAGAGAGGAAAAAACACACGCTTCTAAGAACACTCGCGTATAGCTAAAAACCCATTTTTATAGTATAAACCCTAAATATGCCCCAAATATGTTTCAGAATACTTTAGTTTCATTTTAAACATTTAGGTTTAAGGCATTACCACTAAAGAAAATGTAAAGGTAAATCCATATTCGCCTCTTTTAATTTAATTTACAGTAATAAAAATCCAGGGCTGTAAGGACAAAGTGAAAAACAAGAAACACTGAGAAGATCCTTGGGTTCTGGCCTGGAGCGCCACTGATGCTTCAAATGGCAGAGAAATAATTAATTAGAATCAGAAAACTTTATTGATCCCAGGAGGGAAATGCTTAAAAGCCGCTAGCATTAGCAGCGCAAATTAGCAGTGTGATTAGCATTAGCAGCACATTAGCATTAGCAGTCTATGGCAGCCAAAACAAAGAATCATACACAAAGGAAAGGTTGAAATAACTCTCTCTACCCACCTATTTAGACAGGGCACATCTTACTAACATTAAAACAACTGAGATAACTGTGGAAAATTGGGGAACAACACTAAAACACGAGGTCAAGACATGGAGCAGTCATTCACAAACGCATGTTCAGCTGTATTTTACCATTTCAAGATGCACTATCTATATTTATAGTTATATTTTATATGGAAATGTAGCTGAATTTACGTTCATATTTGTTACAAAAATAGTAAATGATATTTTTCTTGATCATTTAGCTCCAAAATGCTAAAAAAAATGTCACAAAAAATAAAAAATTTGACTGAATCCACGACTTCTGAACAGTAAAACTGGGGGATTATGGTATATACAGAAAATTATGCTTAAAGCTGTTTACTACCGGGCAGTGTTAAAAACATTTACATGTAGCAAAGTGTTCGCTTAGCCATTTTCCTTTACTCATGAAAGCCCAGTTTTACTTGCAGCTCCATCAAATCCCTGGTTTGACTCTTTTTACTGCCTAATTATTAATTATAACTCCATAATTATTAAAGTGTAAGTGGTAGAAAATCAGAGCACCTGATTGAAACCTTCCCAGACATGAGTACTGAAATATACAGTTTACTGAAATAAAACCTCAATAGTAACATAGTCTTGATGCAATGTATTTTATTCATTGATGCAATGTAAAATCCATGAAATACCTAACATATTTCATTTGGACCTTTTTTTTGTGTGTTGGCCATTTCTGTCACTCCTGAAGCCTTGCAGGGCTGGACAGGTTGCTAGAGGACAACGGCTATCCATTATGCATTTGGCTTATTACACTATACACTGTGCCAACACAAGCTCGGCCGTGAGTTGTCAAGGGCTGGTCTGGGCTTATTGTGGTGCTGAAAATGTATTTTGGACGATTGGCCAGGTGGGACATTACAATACAGCCTGTAGAAAGGCCAATGAGTCTTTAGGGCTTTGTGCATTTTGCACAACATGCTATAGATAATGGCGCCACAGTGACTTCTCAGAGGACACACACCGGGAGAAATGGGAAAAGAGTGCCGAAGGCAAAGAAGGATGGCATTTAATGCGCAGCAGAGAAGGCATCTATTCCCTTAGCGAGAAACTGCAGCTTTAAATGAGACCGTTAAAGATTATTATTCATTTTCACCAATTTTAGTCACAGCTTATTCCCATTCTGCTGTACCACACAGCAAGACATTATTTAAGATTATGCGGTAAATCTGTTCGAACTGCCTTTTCCACTCTCTTCTGGAGGTTGAATGTTGGTTGGTGAAAGCATCTATTAGTAAAGGAGACATTTTTCCAGTGAGAGTCTTGGATTCACACTGAGAAAATCCAATGTCAAGTGGAAAAAGTCAAGTGGAAATTTCTATGTCTGGGTATGTAATTTAAAGCCATCTGCAACGTATATGTTGGAGATGTTATATGTTTTCATGAGGTGCACATTGTCAGAACTAATTGAAAATATTGAGAATAAAAAAGGAAACTGTTATCTCAGGCTCAAAATATATAACCTCTCATATGTCCTTGGATAAAAATTAGCTTTGTTTAGTGTTCTATGCACAGCATAATTTGTTTAATAAAAAAGAAAAAAAAAATCTTATTAACGATCACAAATGGTGATACTAGAATAAATTCTAGTGACATCCTCAAATAACACTGTCTTGCTCTCATAACTATAGAAGCTCTCTTTTAGTTAAGGGTCTCTGAATAATAAGTCTTAAGACTATTCTTGGAATTACAAACCTGCAGGCTGAAGTGTTCTAAATGGTTAGATTCACCTTAATTGCTCCCTATCTCTGCAACTAGCCTCACCAGATAGTTTCACAGTCTGAGCATCTGTAGATTTATTAAAAACAGGCAAAAAAAAAAACCTAACTCAGGCCACAGATGTAAAAAAAACCCTGTAAATTCAATTTACCTGACTGCTTTAATAACCACCCCCTAATATAAGAGCTTCTGTAAAAAAAGCATTCATGTAAATTATAACTAAATAAAGGGCCATGATCTAATGTACTGGAACCTGATAAAAACTGTACCTTCAGAGGTAACCTTTCATACTGGCAGTTCCAAATTCCAAAATGTGCGTCCTCAATTATACAATATACACACATCCATGTACACCCATTCCTTAAGAAAATTGCACACAGATAAGCTCTAACAGGGTATCTGGCTTTAACCTTGCAAGAGATATCTATATCATCTAAATTATATTTTAGACCCTTCAGCCATCGAGATGCCATTATCTAAAATTCCAGACTTCTGGAGTAAGTTTTTAAGTTTTTCATATTGTCCCTGGAGGAGGGATATTTTCAGAAGTGGTTGGTAGAGGTGTGTTTTTGTATGAGGTGGTGGGCAATAGTGGGCTGTTTTTGAGAGTTGGTGGGCAGCAGTATTTTTTTTTTTTTTTTCATTTTATTTTTTTAAGCATTTTCCTGTCTCCTACACTTCTTGGCTGAGACGCACTTTTGGCCTTACGCTGAATGGTGAGTCCCGAGGGCCTGCTGATGAATTTTACTTGGGGAGAATGCTGAGGTTATCTCCAGAGGTCAAGCTAACCTGAGCAGCATTCATCAGTACCCTCTTCCGAATGAAAGAAAGAGAGAGATTGGAAACCTGTAGCGAGCAATGCAGGGAGAAACGCGGGGAAGAGTGAAGAACAAACATGTTTCTGATTCAGGCACGGCTGATACACCCACAGATACACAACTACACAGCAGCATGTTTACACACTCCACATGATGTAGGAGCACAGCTCAGATTTGCCATTCTGACACACACACACACATGTTGGGTCTAGTGAAGCGAAACACATATAGCACATTTGAATGAGAAATACTTTGTGCCTCTGCCCTGTACCTGTTTCTTAACTGTAGGTGTATTTGTCATGTGTCTGTCTTCCATGTGTGTTTGTTGTATTTTTGGTCCTAGCCCTGCCTTAGCCCTGCTCCCTTGTTATTGTGTTCACCTGGGTCTCACTCCTGTCTCCTCCCCTGCACAGGCATTCTGGTTAGTACAGCCATGGGGAAAAAAATAAGAGACTGCTTCATTTTCTATCTGGTTATTGCTCATTTAATTTGTGGGATTGTGTCAGAGTAAAATGTGCATGTCACTATTGTTTTATACACTAGTGACCACACTTGATTCATTGTAAAAAAAAAATTCAGAGAAAATGTAAAAATAATACATAAAATAATGTATTATGCCTTGGAAATGTTAAAAGACACAACACTTCCATTATTTTACAATTGCAACTGTTAAAATAGTGATGTTAAGGGCAGATTGTGTGCATGTGTTACTCTGTTTCATACCATCAGAAACTGAATCAGGAGTGAAGCTGCTGGAATACAGCATGTAGAATAGCTGTACTCACAATTCATATGGAGGCGTTTCTTATTTTTTACACAGCTCACTGCAATAGTTCATTAAAGATTAGCAACTTGTGCATTTTACACACACACACACACACACACACACACACACACACACACACACACACACACACACACACACACACACACACATACTGCCTTAAACTGGACAAACAGGGAACAGAAAAAAGGGAAAAGTGGTCTCTTATTTATTCTCGTGGCTGTATGGAATTAGCCAAAAGTTTAGTTTGATTTTTTTTGTCTTTTTCAGCTATTGTGCAAATTCTAGCATTGCAGTGAAGACAGTAAGCTCTGATTTTACATCTGAGTAGCCCCCACCCCTCTTTACCTCGGCTTATTTGCTTTGGAAATAAATTCATACATAGGTCATCTTTACTGTTTAAATTTCTTTTGCTTTCTTTGAATATTGTGTCTGTTAGAATGCACACATTCATGAATGACAAATTAAATAGCATATTAGAAAAGGCTAATCATTAAAATTCATTACATTTTAAAGCCATTATGCATTTTGGACTGTTAATTCAAAATCGATATAGTGTTCGTAACACCTTTACAGCATCAGTGCCAAAGAAACCTTATACATAATAAACATTGATAAGTATTCAGATTGCACTTTATATCCATATGTGTGTTGCTTTATGACATAATGCTTTGTAGGTAGTGTTCATAACACCTTATATTAATGTATAATACACAGGGCTTTAGACATAATAAGATATCCATTGCACTTTATTGCTGTTTATAGTTTATTAGGCATTAAAATTAATATATTATATTAATGTTAATATAATGCCTGATAAGTAGCCTTTATGACACATTATAGTGAAGTACACAATAAACATGGTTACAAACAGTAATAAGCATTTTTGTTTATTATGTTCAGCCAAACGTAATAAACATAATTATCAAGTGTGATGTATTCGTCATAGTCATGTTCATGATACCTTGTTTTATAATGTGTTATAATGTTGCATTAATTGCAGTCATAAATTCTTAAAGACATGACATTTTTGAAACATGTTCTACTGAAAATTGTCTTTTAACTTTTAACTGGTGCTGTGTTTGGAAATGAAGTGTTTTTGTGTGATTCAGTCCATTAAGTGAAGTAAATTGTCCATTTGACATATGTGAACACTCCACAGCACACAGTGTGAACAGCACAAACATCTTCCTCTGCATTTAATCCACTCACCAAGTGAAGCAGGCAGCCAGGAACACAGCTGTGTGGGGACAGTACCTTGCTCAAGAGTGGTGCCACCAGTAGTCCTGGGATTCAAACCGACTGCCTTCTGATCACAGTGGCAACTCCCTAACCAATAGGCCACCAGCTGCCCCCTCGAATGAATTATTTGAGCTAATTCTTGATTCTGAATTCTTTTAACTTCTTAGTTCAGAACCTGAGTTTATTTAAAAGCTCTTCAGTATTTAAATGACATCCTTATATTTTTGCTGCCCCTGACCTCTGTGACCTCTGTGACCCGTTACAGAAGCCGTACGCCTGTCAGCTCCCGGGCTGCAGCAAACGCTACACAGACCCCAGCTCCTTACGCAAGCATGTGAAGGGCCACTCCACCAAAACCCAGAATGCACAAGACAAGGTAACACAGCTGACTCTTTAAGGGCCTAAATTTTAGACTAAACTTCACCAAGGGCTAAACAAAGAATATACTGAAGAGTATTTCACACATTTATATAGTTTGCCCATTATCCCCAATATGCACTTTCTTATGTGGTTTCTGACTCTGTATAACACACTGTTATCTATATACATGGACTAAACAGGCTACTTTAAATGTTGTCTGTACAAATGTCCATATTTTTAGATAACAGTATGTCGTTCAGTGTCAGAAACCACATATGCAAGTCTATTAGAGATAAACAACCCCACTTATTTTGGATTCTTTGAGCAGAAAACCACAGTCTTGCTCTCTGCTGCTTTCAAGAGTCCATATCCTGCACTGTTTTTTTTTCCTAAAGTCACTTGAGACATTTTTTTGCGGTTTTATGAACCAAAAACAGTCATAATTTATCATTACATGGCTATTTCCCAACCTCTGTTTTCCCCTTAGGATTAAACAGGCTGTTTTGTCACTGTGCCTTTAAGACTGATAAACAGTACTTTTTTGCATTTTGAAACTGGGTTTAAGAGGGGCAGTAATAAGAAACTAATAATAAATACAAATAACATTAATACCATAAACATTGATTTTATGTGTGTTGTGTTCTCTCCCCATGGAAGCCCAATATTACTTGTAGTTCTCATCAAATAGCTTGTTTGACTCAATCAATACTTCATTAAATTAAATCAGGAGCTGCTGATGGACGCATCCATGCATTGGCTGGAGACATTGAGGAGAAATCTGGAAGCGAACTGGTTCTAACCAGCTCACAAAACATCAACTGCTTTAGCAAATTAAACAAATCTTGGTGTATTTATAGTTTTCTTGTTTGTTTGCACCTATTCTAATATTAACTTGTTAACTTGCATTTTATGTATTTGCACTAAGACTTTTGCACAGTACTGAATGTAAATGAGCCTGGTTCTGATTGGCTTCCCTTTTTTGTCCAAGCTTAAACATTCCTTATAACTTCATCATGAGAGGGCGGGGCAAAATCGTTGCTGGCTAATTTTGTGACATCACAAAAAAAGAATTGGTTGTTTTGTACTTTAGTTCCCGTGTATGTATGGACCTGAAACGTTTGCAGCTTTTATGCAACACTTTTACGTCATAATAGCAAAGAAATGACATTTTCCAGCCCTGTAAATCCACACAGCCTTAACTGTTTAGAAATCAAAGCAACTTATTAGATAAGCCCAATAATTTGACGAATCAAATTATTCTTGCTAGTATATTTTATAATTTGGCGCTTTCCTCAGCAATCTCACAATAAAGGGCCTATTGTGTTTTTGCCTCTGAACACTTGTGAAAGAAAAGTGGGTGATGTGTATTCTCATGGCTTTGGTTCTCTAAGCAATAACACATGTGTTCCTGTAACACAGTGGATTATACCATTTCCCAAGTGGCTATGATGGTGACACACACCAAACACAGAACATGCCTGCCAATGAATCACAAAAGAGCTGTTTCTGCACTTTTGAAGGCAGCCAGTCCAGAGCCTCATTACAAACAGCTCTTAAAGAGAAAGGAAACTTGTGCATTTTTGCCAGTTTGAACTCAAGAATGTTTGCAGTTATCTGTGTTTTGATGGCAGCAATCCTGTTCGGGGGCGGAACCGGAGGGTGTGGAGGATCGTCTGGCCAACAGCTCTGTTCATTCATTACACACACCTGGTCAAATGGAGCGCAGCTCTCTCTATGAGCTTCAGCAAAACAGCTTTACTGGTAGGTCCTGAGATTTACTGGTACCTGAAGCTAAAAGTAAAACCAGCAGTTTATTGAAAATCTTGCCCTCCACCCCAAATTTAATCAATCTGCCACGACTTGTTTAGTGTCTAAAATGCTTCTTTAGATTTAGACTGGAATAAAGAGACTAATGTAGCTAAGAAGTAATGAAAGTTAATACCCCATTGGCTGGCATGATGCTAAATGCATCATTGTCAAGACATGTATTACACTTTCCTACATTTATAACAGCTTATCAAACATATTAACTTCCTTTGCTTCTTGGCTAAATTAGCCTCACAGCTCCAGATTGGCTACATTTAGGGAAAGGGAGGAAACTGGGTACATTATCAAAACTTTTTGAAGTGCCATTTGACAAATATATTCTTATCTAATTGGCAGATTTGTAATTCTAAGTAAGTTCCTCTACAGAAACACACTTCTAGACATTTTGATGGACCATTTATTTAACACACTGAGCAAAAAAAAAGATGGAATAAGTCCTGCACAAAACTGACGGTAAATGTTATATTTGATGATTTATAAAATAAAAAAACATGAAAATATAACAGAAAATACGTTATGCACTACATACTGTGCATAACGTATGGTATATGTTTTCACATGTTTCCAATATGTTAAGCCCAGTAAAAATAAATTGTGCACTGTATAGGATGTATACTTATTTACACATGAGCAAAACATGTCATTTCATCAGAACTGTTTCAACTTTTCCACATGAATGTACTTTACTGAAAAAGTGAAAGTGATCATTCTGTCATACGTGAAAACACCACAGCATACAGTGTGAACAGCACGAAATACTTCCTCTGAATTTAACCCATTCAACACGGCACCCAGGGAGCAGTGTGTGGGGACGGTACCTTGCTCAGGGTACCTCAGAGGTGCTTAGTGGTCTTGGGAATCGAACCCGGACTTTCTGATCACAGGGCGAATGCCTCAACCACTAGGCCACCAGCTGCCCTACTATATCTACCATCCAAGAAATTATAAAATGTGAAGTTTTTTACATTTCGCTGTATTTTCTTTCACAGAAAGTATGTATTTGCTACTTGACCCTGTGTGTGATTCAATATGATACATGTCTGTAAATTTAATTAAGAGAGCTGCTACAAAATAAAAATATATTAACCACTGTTGATGCCAACCTAATGAAATTCACATTCAGACTTCAGTAATATTCAGAAATCTTTAAGGTTAAATGTTTGCTTAAGGAGTCAATATCCGGAGTAAAGAAAATATTCACTGAAAGACTTAACCAAAAGAGCTGCTATAAAATGCGATCACCACTGTTAGCTTGATGCTAATGTAACAAGCAAATTCCAAATACAAGGCTAGCTGGAATTGGGAATTAGATAGGTAGCTATCTTGAAAGTAAATTACACTGTGTATGCATTAAAACTGACATTTAATTATATGTACAATGGCATTAAAAATACAATTTCTCTATCTGCTGCTGACAGAGAGGCCACACCCCCTGCCATGCCCCTTTTACCAAGAGCAGTGATCTTAAATTAAATAACACTTAGAAATCAAACGAGAGTATAACACAAACACTGAAATAAAGTGTCATATGTTTTATGCTCTTCACAGCTGTCTTTGAAGGAGCACATCTATACTAAAAAGAGCAAAATGTCTCCTTTCAGTTCTCCACTGTCTCAAGCTGTCAGTTTGCATCAGATGTCCTCATTAGTTAGCATTAAAGGCTGCAGATTCTAGTGAAATGTCTGAAAATGAGGTTGTGGCCGTGAGGGTCATTTTAAATAAATGTTTAGGTGTAAATGCCAGCCAGCATTAGCGATGACATGGCAGAATAGCTGCAGACTGGCGGTTTCTTTCTCTTCTCTCTTTGCCTCGGCCTAGCTCTGCACACGTTTTCTGAGATCAGTTCTTCCAAACCCATCAGCCGTGTGTTTACTGAATTACTGCACTCGTCTTTCCCAACGTTTTCCATTCCCTGTTTCTCCTCCTCACTCCTTCAGCGCCTGAAACCGAGTCAAGAAGCTGTCAGGTGGGCCAGAGCGCGTCAGAAACCAAAATCCGCACTGACTGAGGGAGGCGAGTGGCTGTTTAGCTAAAAGCCTCAGTGGGAAGAAAAGGAAAGAAGCCACATTATTTACTCCAGACTGTTTCTGACTATGGAGGGAAAAAAAAGTCCTCCCGGCGTTCCAATTTGTGGATGTGGGGAGATGATAACTATCCGCTAGAAGAAATGACTGTCAAATCGATCTCATGGTCTGCATTTAGATTTTTTTGAGGGGGGCTTTGATTGATGTGTATGGTGATTATGCTTTATTTTTGAGTCTGCACTATTCTTATAATAGTTTTTGGTTTTGATTACAAAGCACCAGTGTTTCAGTACAAATTTCAGATCAGTAGAAGTGCTGTCATTCAAATGACTCATGGTTTCCTACAGCGTGTTCACCTCTGTTTCCTCACAGCGGTTAGCGCCGCCACCTCAGCCCTGTAAAAGTGCTGGCCGCTCCATCAGTGGTTTGTTTTTTTTGGCTAAACAAAGCGGTCGAGTCACAATCTCAGATGCAATTTAAGGTAGACTGATGACACTTCCTAGCTCTCTTGTTCCCGAAATGAATGGGTTCATATGGAGCAATTCAAAATCGCAATTTGTAAATAATTAATCATTTCATACAGACTTTCCCAGATCAGCTCTCTCTCTTGTTATAGCTGACCTTAACATTTCTCTAACTTTGTGGCACATCTGATATCGTATACTCCAGTTTTGGCCCCAAAATCTCTCGATAAAAAACCCCAATATCATTTTCACAGTTGGCTTAATAAGAGCTTTATAACAAACTCATAAAATTTGGTGCAAAATTGATTATGTATATTACACAACAAAAAGTACAGAAAGTGCTTAATTCTGATTAATCATTGATTCATATCTAACAGGATGTGGCGGATGAGGCACGTGACTTATGACAAGCGTCATTGAAGCATTAAATGCCCCCAACATTGGTGACCCAAATTTCTGTAGCCATTGTATTACACTAACTGTTCATTATTTGTTTATGCACCTTTAATAACAACCTGTCATACAATAAGATTTAAAGTCTGTTCCTCTTGAAGTCACTGTGACTGGTGACGCATGTTTTTCTCTATGAGCTCCTCACCTTGCTTCTGTACTTCTGTGTTTATTGTGCCGACTCTCTCTCAGCAGTGTTGTCGGAGAACAGGACAGCGTGTAGCAGGAGCCCATCAGTGTCCGGCAACACAGCTCTGCTCCAGACGTCCAGGAACAGCAGCACAGAGCTCATGTTCCCCCAAACCCTGCCAGACTCTCGACACAACAGCCAGACTATGCAGAACCGGTGAGCGTTCTTTAATGCATTTTTCAGTTTGTTAGTGTTTAGAACCCAACAAAGATGATACTCAACCCTGAACTGATGATGTCCTGCCATCAGTATTAGTAAATATGTGTGTGTGTGTGTGTGTGTGTGTGTGTAAGTGTGTGTGTGTGTGTGTGTGTGTGTATATCTACATATACAATAAACCCTCGTTCTTCTAGGGGGGTGCGTTGCACGAGCACCCGCCTATCATGAAAACGGCGTTGTTGTGTTTTGGTCAAAGAAATGCCTTAAAATCCCTATTTTAATCGTGTAAACTCTAAATATGCCCCCAGAACACTTTAATTTCATTAAAACTCACTTTAATACATTACCCTTAAAGAAAATGTAAAGATAAACCGAGAACCGAGAATCTCACGAACGAGAGAGAGACACAGAGAGAGCAAGAGAGAGCGAGAGAGAGAGAGACAGAAAGAGAGTAAAAGGGAGTAAGAGAGAGAGCAAGAGAGAAAGAGAGACCGACAGAAAGAACGCGCGCACGCGAGAGAAAGAAACAGAGAGAAAGAGAGACAGACAGAGAGAACGCGCGCACGCGAGAGAAAGAGAGAGAGACAGAGCGAGAGAGAGAGAGAGAAAGAG